>VZSF01005554.1:100442-198545 GCA_013398295.1 Chionis minor | reverse complement strand
CCACCCCCCCACCCCAGCATGACATGACTTGGTGGCTAAATATTTTTTGTATGAGTCTTTTAAAGAATTTATTATTTACTCCGATCACATGACTCCTGGAAAGCAATAAATACATAGCAGGCTATGACACACAGAAGTGAAACTTCTTTATTTCTGATAATACTTGGATCATACCTCAGCATGCTTTAATCAGACCATTTTGTCTTGCTGATGTTGGGAGTTTAATCTTGGTGCTATTGGAGTTGGCCCCCAGTGGCGCAAATAAGTAGTTACTGTGATTCTTAGTTAAAGCACATGAAAGCTGTGAACATACGCACTTGATATAGTTGTCTTTATATTAGTCACTTAACCTCAGAGGTTCTAAAAAAGGACTTAGTTTTAAGTTCACGCACCCTTGTGTTGCACAAGCAGACTGGATGCTAAATTTGTGAAAAACACTTCCATGATTGTGATGCAATTTGAGCACCTAAACTGGCTTTCATGTTGGTGGCTTGAACTGTGGTTTAAGCTTACTCCAACTTTCTTTATTCAGCCCAGGTTAATTTACCTTCTTTCACAGCTGCTCTTTAGGCACTGCTCCAAAGTAAGCCTGTCTGAAGATGTTTCCTGTGTAATAATCTGAAAACCTAACTTTTCAGTAGGATGAGAATGAAAAGACTTTACTGTGAATAGGTTAAAAAACCCAAAACAAAACACCTTCTAGTCAAGAAAACTTATCAGATTTTCCTTTTACTAAAATTTTAGTGGGGAACTGGGGCTGTGCGTGTCACAGAGGTGCAGTTGTGTGTATGCATGTTCAGTCACAAACAGGCACGGACTTTTGCCTGATTGTTTTCTTTTTAACATGATTGAATATGCAATTACTCATGTACAGCTCTATACCTATTATATGGTACTGTAGGATCAGAACTTCTGATAATAA
This sequence comes from Chionis minor, assembly GCA_013398295.1. NCBI lineage: Eukaryota > Metazoa > Chordata > Aves > Charadriiformes > Chionidae > Chionis > Chionis minor. The sequence goes on along the minus strand of VZSF01005554.1, from coordinate 197,623 downwards.
TTGACGCAGGTACATACCCAGTTTTCACTTTAAAAAAGTAAAAGATCATTCCTCACCATTCCTCTTTCTTTTTTCTTCTTTTTTTTAGCTTGATTCACTGTTCTTTTATGTTAATTTCCTGCCTGCATTGATTTCCTGCCTGAATTGATGGAGCGCACTAATTACTGCATTTAAATCCAGTCTGTCTCATCAATCAGAACAGTAATGCTTGATTTAAGATTGCCATAGTTTATAGTGAGAGAAGTGAGACAAAGAAATCGTGGGGATTTTAAAAGATTACTTTTTTTTTTTTCCTGAGTATGCTAAATTTCTTTAGAGTTGCATGGGACACTGGCTGGTTTCAGTTTAGTGATCTGATGGACAGGTTTTTGTGAGAGCCTTCATGTGTTTGGTGAAGATTGCAGGGCATTCCTGGTGATGTAGGTTTTCTCCAGTGGCTAGTCCAGTCAGCGTCAGCCAGGGACCATAACATGTCCCATGGTAGCCTAATAAGCATTAAGCTTATTGAGTTCCACACCAAAACAGCGGGGCAAGATAACTGAGACTTAGTGCTAAACACTTTGAGTCATTTTGACATAGCACATTTGTCAGCCTTGAGACTTCTAGTTCCAAAGATAAAAGTAATTATTTCTTTAGTTTTGTATTTTTTTAAAAAAAATACATGAAAAATATGCTAGGTGGCTGCTGGCTAGAAAATTAAACATTAACCTGAAATGGGAACAAAGCACTAGTATAGGACAGTGTCTTAAGTATTGATATACACAGCAGAAATCTAATTTCTTTTGCTGCAGATTAAAAAGAAAATAAATAAATCTGGCTTGTGTCATTCTACCGGGGTACTGTCTCTGTATACTGTTTGTTACATTACTTTGTGTATTTCTTTAGAAATGTGAAGCTCTGTTCATCTTTCCCTTCTGGAAAGGAGAAAGATCTTTTGTCTCCACTTCCTTTTTTCCTTTCAGGTAGCTATGATAGCTGTTCTAAACTTTGTTTTACCTACCTTCAAATCCTCTTTGTTGTACTTTCCCTAGCTTTGTATGTTCCTGTCTGCTTTTGTTTGTAACTCTTTTCAGAGTTCTTCATACTGCTTTCCACCTATTTGAGAAAAGTTGATGTGTCTGCTAACTGTTGAATAACCTAGATGCAAGAATAACCTAGAAGCTGTCTGTATTTCTATGACATGTTTATCTTTTAGAGGCTATATAAGCTTCTGAATCTCGTGGAGGGAGGGGGAAAGTCCTGTAGCTAGAAGACTCATTGACCTGTCCGGAGTTGCATATTAAGAATTAATTTTTCATTTTTCTGTTGTAAGCAGTGAGCATAATCAAAGGCTTGAGGATAGGATAAACAGATAATAAAGGGGAAACAGGGCAGGAACTAACAAGACATATGGAGGACTTATTTCCATAAGGTGTCTTGCTGGCATCAAAGTAAGATTTTATTATTATTTTTAAAACACAGATAATGTATGATTTCTGCAGTGTATTGATCTGAAGCCAGGGGAGTTCAGTTGCCTCTGTGATGGCTTGACTAAATACTCTAACATCAGTGTAGCAGCAACAGTTACTAAATCTGTTTTGAGATACCCAACATAATTTGTATTGTAGGTTGAATAGTCTGAGTAAAATACTAAGGGGAAAAAATCATTATGATCTATTAGCAAAGCTATTGACATAGAAATAATTCTTGCGTCTTTTTTTTTTTTTTCCTGCTAGACCTATTCTTACTATTATGCCCTAAAAATCGGATATATTTTTCAAAGGCTGATATGGCTGATTTTGATGAATACTTTGAATTTTGTACATTGTAGAGTGTTCTTCTGTGATTATTGTTTTGCTTTTTGTTTCTGATGTTGCTACGTAAGTATAACTTCAAACTCTTGTTTCAGTGCTCTGTTACCAGTGACATAGATTTTCCAAAACAAGTCATCCCACTGAAGACTCTCAATGCTGTTGCTTCTGTGCCTATAATGTATTCTTGGTCCCCCCTTCAACAGAATTTTATGGTAAGTTTAAAAAGTGCTGTGAGGAGACATGTATGGAGAAAAGGGAGGGGTTAAGTTTAGAAATAAAACAGCGAAAATTTGTTGCCAGTTTCCCTCCCTATCTTTCTTTCTTTTTTTTTTTGTATTGGTAATAAAGCAGTAATAATCAGAAATAGGATCCCCCAAATAAAATAATTTTTTTAAAAATAGTAATTTTGATTGCAAACTAAACCTCTGTCCTCAGTGAACCTAACTAAAATCTTGCTGTAAAGAGACCCTCAGTTTATTTAATTGAAGTGACCAACTCTCTCGTATGGCATTTAACAAATATAGATTTATTTGAAAGCATATAATTAGTGTAATGAGAAATGTTTTCTGGGGGATACAAATGTCTTTATGTAAGACAATTGACCAGTGTACCTGTAGGAGAATAGTAATTGTTACTGAATAAAGATAACAATCCTTTAATGGTTTCCCCACATAATGGTCATTCTTATATATATTCTTGAAGCCTTGTCTTCCGATTAGCTTCGTTGTGTGCAGAAGCCATAACGTTAGGTTTCTGATGTAGGTATTTAACTTATTTGAAAAGCTTAGCTTATTACAAATCTTGGTCACATCATTTCATATATTATCACCTTTGCTGACTGGTTATTATGATAACAATCTTAGCAAAGTGATTTAAATAACCAGTTTTATCAGTATATGTACAGAGTTCTTCTACACATTTCTCTACTTGCTTTCAATTCATCAGTGTTTGGATATTTGCACTGCTGCAGAATCATGATCAGCAGGAAAGTTTGCATTTATTTTCTTAACAATAGAAGGTTCTTCAGTAGTATTGGAAGATATAGCCAAGTATCAAGGTCTGTAAGTTCTACTGATAAAACATGGGCATATTAATGCATTTAGTCTGTATGCAACCAAAAAAAATACAGTGGAGCTCAGATTAAATTGTGATATATGTTTCTGTGCTTGCTATTTAGACAACTTGAATTTAGAGTCTTTTTGTATCTATTTTCTTACCTCTGGCAAAGCAGTGAAGGGGCGGTTTCCATTGCACATTACTGTGGAAGAAAAACAAGGAAGGGAGAATTAAATTATCAAATGCAAGCTTCCCAAAGCTAGGTAGCTCACTGTGTTTCAATAGTAGAAGCTTTGTGGAAACACTCTGCTAATCTTAACGTTAGGGGTGCGTGTCAGTATCTTGAGCCAGTTACTACTAGTCCAAAAAATTGTTGGACAAAGGTGAGGGTTTTGTTTTATTTATCTCGTTAATAGTATCTGTGCTAAAGCAGTGAAGCACGTTAGTTAACTGATAGCTAGACACTTGTAGATTGTGAAAATAACAATGCATAAATGGTCAATTGAAAATGCAATTTAAAATGGTTTATAACTGTGGTTACTAGGTAGAGGATGAAACTGTTTTACATAACATTCCATATATGGGAGATGAAGTGCTTGACCAGGATGGTACCTTTATTGAAGAGCTGATCAAGAACTATGATGGGAAAGTGCATGGAGACAGAGGTGAGCCCAAACACTCAGGTATACTAATCACTCCTTCCTACATAAATAATTGTTGTCAGTGTTGCTTGTTAATTTGCCTGATGTTTGATTGTTAGAGTAGTATTTCTAGAATCCCTACATCGTGTAAATATTGAGTATAACAGACTTCCTTATTTAAGTATATTGCTTTGCATTTTCATAAGGCTACAAAGTCTTAAAGTAGTGGTACGGAGAGATTAAACACATTAACTTTTTCCCTAGACCATACAGTGATTCATCATAATGCCTGGGTGCAACCTGGAGAAGTTCCTAGTCTTCAATTTTATGCTCAGTTTTTTGGAATATAATTGTCTAATGTCCCTACGTGTGTCCTGCCTAGCATAAAGTGGCAGGAAAAATATGGAAAACTCTGATAATGACAGCAGTTGTGAATGCTATTTGATAGAATAACCTCATGTGGGTTTAGGGTTTTTTTCCCTTTAAGGGAATTATGAGCTGTTTAAAAACCTCCTTTCTGTAAGTCTGCTTATAGAGCAAAGCTGTATCCTTCTGTTGGTACACTTAGGTTTAGTTTACCTATTACTCTTTGTGGGAGCTGGACTACGTGTGATGTCACGTCTCTTAGTTTGCTAAAGTCTCAGTGAAGTGTAACCTTTCACTTGCTCTTTGTGCCCACTCAGAAATGGCTTATGCAAGCCTGAACGTTACAGTTGTAAAGGTTTCTCTGACTACTCTGCTTCCCCCTTCCCCAAATGGGGGATTGTTTCTTAAAATTAATTGTATTCCTCTTCACGCTGGTGTGACTGAGAGAGAGAACTACATTTTTGGGTACATTGTGTGCCACTCATGAAGGTTAAGCCTGCGATTCAATAATAAATGCTAAGTCCTCAACCAGTCTTGTTAATGTCCTCAGAGTAGCCAGTGCCTTTATATTTCATGAGGAATGCGAAATATTTCATGGTGTTTTGCCTTTGGGTATTTTTACAGATTTATTGATTGCTGGCATCCTTCTCAGAGAACTAGTTATGTCAAAGTCGTGACATTACTAGTAAATGTCTTCTATTATTGATTTAATTTATTATTAAATGAGTCTAGCTTTAAAATTAATCTTGTTTCACTGTCTTGAGTCCCAGGTTTATGATGACAATTACTGTTATTGTGGATCCTTCAAAACTGTGTATTGAAAGTAGAAAGACCTTTTTTTTTAGTCTCGCAATAACTAAGTACCCTTGTGTGCCTGTAATTAAGTCTAAGTGCTGTGGGAAGCTGAAATCCAGAGGCATTCCCATGCAGAAGTCAGAATTGTAAACTAGCTCTGTAATTGCACTTGTGGGAGAGAAATTTGTACTAACCTGTCTGTGTATACTAAGAGTTCTGTTCAAGAGCTCTGTGAAGTACCTGTCTGTTTCCATTGTCTACGTAGGAATAAAACTAAGAGTTTCCTTCAAGATATAGTTTGACATCCAATCCCAGTCCAGGTTCAAAAGGCTGGTGATAAGCACTATGGTTCCCACAGTTCAGGGTTGTTATTTTTTGAGAAATAAGAGCAGTTTCTGTCAACACTAACTATGATATTTCCTCTCTGCAGAAATGCCTTATTGTTTATCCGTGCTGCCCTCTGAATTTCACAGCAGAACATAAGCTAATGAGCAGATACATGCAGCATTGTATCCTTCAGTTTCCTCTTGAATGTTTTCTATATAACTACTCTTTTTTATCACTTTACCAGTGGGATCTATGCTATGGAACTACTAACCAAAAATGTCTCTGGAGATTCTTTTGCTGTTCAAGGATAGCTTTGTAGACTGCATAGGCATAGCATGCATTTCCAGGCTGACTTAACCCAACCATGTTGGAATTGGGATTCAGGCATAAAAAAATCTCTTAAATAGTCTAGCTAGCAAGTAATTTTTTAATCTTCCAAGGGAGAGAGATTTATTTATGTCTACTGGTATGAGGCACAGGGAGTCAGGAAAACAAAAATTTCAAAACATTTCCTTCTCCCCTCCCCAGTTGTCAGTCTAAGAAATAAATACTGAGTATTTTTAACTCTTCTCAGTTTATACATTGAAACTAAGAGGGGAAAAATGCAAAATTGTTTGTCATAAATTGAAGCACTTGCCATAATTTAATTTAAGTGTAGGGAGAATTAAAAATACTTCATATACACCTTGTGCTTTTGTGTTCACTCCCAATTTTGCTGAATTTCAGAATGTGGATTTATCAATGATGAAATATTTGTTGAGCTGGTCAATGCACTCGGTCAATATAGTGATGATGAAGATGATGATGATGGAGATGACAATCCTGATGAAAGAGATGACAAGCAAAAAGATCGGGAAGGTAACAGGATGGGTATGTCTGTCTGCAGACTTTAAAAATTAAAACCAAAAACCCCTTTTCTTTACTTACTCTAAATTTTTTCAAACCCTTCTACTTGATAGATTTCAGGCCTAAAGTAGCATCATTTTCTTCATAATTTCCTTTGCCATTTAGTTCAAGAGTTGTACAGAGAATACTATAAAAGGTGCTTTTGACAATTTTTGTTTTATCTGCATACCCAGACAGTCAAATGCCCCAAAAATCAGTCAGGTATCTGTCTAATAAATGCTTTGGTACTCCTCAGAAAATTGAAATATCATTATTCTAAAGTAGGCAGAGTTCTGAATTGCCATCTCCATCTGCTGGTGAAATAATGGTTTCTCCAACTCTTCTACTAGTAGAGTTCTCTCAGCAGGAAAGATCACTTAATGTGATTTAAGTTGTCTGTAATTCAGAAAGAAAAAGCTTTATTTTTTTAGGATTTTTGGTGAAGTACCCCTTTCTGTGAACACCTCCTTGAAGTAGCAGAGGAGCAGAAATACAATTTATTTAGCTTTCCAAATCTTTTGCTTCCTTGACAGAGAAAGAAAGCCGCCCACCTCGGAGATTCCCTTCTGACAAGATATTTGAAGCCATTTCCTCAATGTTTCCAGACAAGGGTACAGCAGAAGAACTGAAAGAGAAGTAAGAATTTCTTGGGATATAATGCTGTGTTGCTCTATGAAACAAAGATTCCTTGACTTCATTAAATATTTGTTAGTTAGGAATGGTCCCCCTTGCAGCTAGGTTCTGTGGCAACTGTGTAACTTCTGCAAGTGATACTTGAAAGGAATTGGCTGTTCCCACCAAGTCAATACAGAGGTGTTTATTAGCCTTCCTTTCAAACTATTGAGAAGTGAGTGTTTGCATGTGTTTAATAATCTATGGGGGTTTTTTTGAGGTGGTAAAATAGAAGATTCTGTTTAAAAAACCCCACATATCTCCTTTTTGGAGTTAGTGAGAAATATATGTGAGGAGATGACGGTCCAGAGTATTAATGCATTCTTTCCCAGCCAATTTTGTATTTATATTAATGAGTATGGAATTAATAACTTGTCCTGTCACTGACTGATTGACCTTTCTTGCTGGCACATATATCTTAATTTTTTTTTTTAATTTGTCACTGAAAATGCAGAGTGGCACTGGAATAAAAAATTACTTTTTCTTAATTATACTGAATAAATAACATCTATTTCTTTTAAGATACAAAGAACTTACTGAGCAGCAGCTTCCTGGAGCTCTTCCTCCTGAATGCACACCAAACATAGATGGACCAAATGCTAAATCTGTTCAGAGGGAGCAAAGCCTACACTCTTTTCACACACTCTTCTGTAGACGCTGTTTTAAATATGATTGCTTCTTGCATCGTAAGTACAATTACAGTGTGCTTGTATATCTCTTATTTTTTGCAAATCTGGAAACTTAAAAGTACTGTAAGATGCACTGTAGAAGGAAGGAAAGAGAAGAAAAAATAAAAGCAGTAATGTTGCTGAAGTTTGCGAAAACAACTTGTCCATGTTGACATCACTTTTTAGTGAAAACTATACCTCAAAAAAACCTGAATGCACCTGCTTGGAGTAGTTTGTTATTGTTTTTGTATTTAGGAGTTTGTATAGAATTCCTGGCTTGAACCAACCTATGTTACTTCTCTTTATATAGTCTTCAAGAAAACTGCATTGTTTTCTACTACTGTTTCTGTGTTACACTTTCTCAATTTGTGCATGGAGAATGGAATGTATTTCTCCATGAAAATACCTGGTTATTCATCAAACTTGCTTCATTTTCCAGCAGGGAGAATGAATATCCGCGAACAGTTTTATCTTTTATGATCTCAGCTTACTTTCTAGCCAGTTTACTTCTATTTGGTAATTTGAAGAAGAATTGTTTCAGGCAGTTGAGTTTTAGAAATTGTGATATCCTTTCCACTGAATTGCTTTCATGTTGCCAAATTCTTCTCGGGGAAGGATTTAACAAGAGCATTAGCAATGATGTTTCCGTTTGCAAAGTGTAAAGAATAAGAGTTTCTGAAGTGCTACTTGAGACAATTCTTTCTCTGAAAATGGAGTGGAATGTAAAGGGGAACCTAACAGTCAAATATGAAGTGGTTTCAACTTAGAGGGCATCATAGCATTCAACTACATTTCAAATTAAAATTTTCTCTTTTGGCTTAACTGTTCATTTGCATGTTCCACTGTAAGTGTGCGTGCATGTTCATTTGGAAATCTTTGTGCTTTTGTCAGCAGCTCCTCATCCAGCACACGTGCAATCTGCCTCTATTTGTACTTCACACCAAAGGCTTTACACAGTGCTGCTGCTTTTTAGTATCACTTAATTGCCTTTTGGTTTGAGGAGGAAATGGAGTTGTTCTCAGTTGGCAGGGGGCAGGGTGGGGAGAAAGCTTTTCCTGTTCCTAGTTTCTTTAGTATTTGTGGCTTTTGGAGTTAGGTCTGTTAGTTTCACTTTCTCCTTGCGTTCAGTTGGTAGGCCTTCCTTGAAAATGCAAAGAAAGCTCTTACTTCTGAATTATGTTTAAGAGCAATAAGTTTCTGGAGGTATAGCTGCTGTGCCATGTCTATCCAGCTTCGACATGGTGTGTTCTGTGAAGCTGTAGGTTTTGTTTAGAAGTATCTTAGTTGCCTGGATGACTCATTCCAAGAAGTGCTGTGTGCAGCCTTGGTCTATAGGACAGGGAAGTGAAGCTGTATGCTACCTCTTGGGAAGTTACTTCATCTGGCAGTGGTTTTATGAGTTCTTGACACTCTCAGTAGCCTAGCAGGGAGATTGAGTGCCAGTCTAGTTTTACTTCAAAAGAATTTTGGTTTTTAAGTCAACAAGGAAGCATTGTCCAGACATAGTGAGAACAAGCTTCTTTCCATCAGCTTTCCAGAATATTTTAGGTACTTCTGCAGCAGTGGGTTTAGGCCATTTTTCTCACTAATTCCATAAACTTGTAGGAGTTTTCTAGTGAAGATACGGGCTCCTCTAGAATACACATACATTTGATTACTTGTGTAGTTGATACAAATTTGTCTTTCATAGTAACTTTTGCAGACTGTTAGAAGTAGAACTGAAAGGATCCACAGATCACACTTTGAGGGAGCCTGGTATTGCCAGTCCACGGGTTTTGAGGCACCAACTCTATGACACTTTTCTTTTAGTGCTGTGAAGGACAGGTCGTAGTGTTGTTCATTTTGACGTGTTCTTTAGTGCAAGATTCAGACAATGACAAAGACCAGAGTTGTGTGACTGATCAGCTGAAGGACCTCAGTTCTCACACTAGCAACATCCTTTAAGCTGAAAGCGTTGTGCCCCATTTCTCTGTGTTTCTAACCTTCAAATGGGAGACAAAGTGTTTATGGTGAAAGGTTGCATAAGTTCTTGCTGCTGGTGATTTTTGGTAAGACCCTTAAAGAAGTCAGTATTCTCTCCAAAGTGGTGTATGTCCAAGGATTCATTTTAAGCCATACCTTGTACTTAAAAAGGCACAAACTTCAGGTTTTCAGGGCCATAGTAGAAAGAAGAAAGAGTAACACTTGCACTGTGGAGGCATTCAAGATGTACCTTTGTGTCAAGATGGAGTGTGAAATTACCAGTTTCGATAATGCTTTTCATGACAGCTTATGCAGCACGTGCATTGTCACTGATAAAAATATATATTTGATACTTGGTTGTTGCAAATAGATCTCTTGAAGCTCGATTTACACGTTCACTATGTAGCCTCCAGACTAGACACTGAATGTAGTAAACTGATGCTTCAGTCACCATTCCCTGAAGACATAACCGAATCCCACCTCTACAATGTCTGGTCACCGCTTTGGATGCATTGCTTCCTTCTGCTTTTGTCTGTAGTAGTGGCAAAAATAGAGGATTGGTTTCTGTCTGTGTGTTTGTCTGTCTGCGTGTCTGTCTAGAGGTAGGAATGTATCTGTTAAAAACTGAGTCAGTTGTATGACCTCTCACTTTCTGTGAAATTTTAAGACTGGTCAAAATCCACCAGGTTGATTGCTGGGATTAAGTAACTCATCAAAAAAAAAAAAAAGACTACTGTGATTATTGGAAGGCTGCAGTAGCAATTTTTAGTGTCTCTGCAATAATTCAACAGTTTAACTTTTTTAAAAGTTGGTAACACTTCACCCTGATCAGTTGCCCCTATGTTTTATTTCATGCAATTGCCAAGCACTACAAGATGATGTCCTGGCTTGTGCAGATGACATTTTTGATGAATTACTTGTGTAACGTGGTGGGCTACAGTGGTCAGATTTGTACTTTGAAAGGCGCAAATATCTGGAGAAGGCATAGAGAATTAAAAAAATACAGGAATTCTATTAGGTCTGGTTTTGATTTTTGTAATTCCCCCCCCTTAGATTCTGTTTTTGTTAAGATTAGCCTTATTTTATGGAGATTCAGATCTTTGTTCTAGAACATCTGAGTTAAATATTGGAAAAGTTATCATTAGCTTTTTAACGTGTCAAGTCCCCTTGACGACCTGGCAATCCCTTTATGTGCAGGTGATGACATTACTGAAAAAACTTGTGTACCGACTTCATTTGCTGACAGCAAGGAATTATGCCTAAATGTCTGGACTAACAAAGAATTTAGAAGAAGGAAAAATATCAGGTAGGGAGAATTTCCCAAATAGCTTGACTGTGAAGCAAATGTACATTTCAGGCTAAACTGTTGCCTGTGTACTTTCACATTATGAAAAATGAGAATTGAGCCCATTGGACATGAGACAGGTAATACATCTCAAAGATAGAAAACACACTCAGCGAAGCAGTTTTAGAATGACTTTCTTAAGGAAATTATTGAAGAAATATTGAGTCTAGTTATTTAGGAAATTCTGCAAAGTCTTCTTTGATAATTTTTTTTGAAAAAAAAAATTACTACTGATATTTGCAAGATTCATAATACAGCTATACAAACAGTTTTATTCTTGTGCTCGCTCTTTTCTTTGTAACAAGCGTCCCAAAAAAAAAACCTTGCAACAGCGGTGGTAGACTCTGACTAGTTGTCAGTACTATACTATGTTGGGTGTTTTTGAAATAGGGGAATACAAGATATGATTCTAATAGTAAGTATCATACATAGTGTATTTTCAAAGTCTCACTGGTTTAAAAAGTGAAATGTTGATTTGTTTCACTGCATTACAAACTAAACATTTCTTTTTTTGTCTAAAATAAAACAATTTAAAAAAAATTAACAGTTCATCTCAATGAACTTGAAAGAAACACTTGCATCTGCAAGTGACATGTAAAAAGAATAATTTTGATTTCTGCACATTTCAGCAGTGTGATATGGGTCATGTCTTGCAAATGTTTTTCTGTTCTTTTGCATTGTTGCAAAGTTATTTTCTTTGTGATAAGAAGAGAAGGTTAAACAGTTATGTGGGGGGGAGAAAAAAAGCAAAAAACCCAACCCTGAATTAATGAAATTGTATACTGTGCAAATTTAAAGATGCAGTGTTGAAAAGTGTGGGTTTTTTCCTTCTCTACCTTTGTTGGATGGGGGGGGGGGGTGTCTCTCATCATCTCATTGTTTCTTAAAAGCTGGAAAAAGAGGGAATAACTTGGCATTAAATTGCAAGGTTTCTTTGTTATTTAACATATTTTATCTACAGAATGCTTCAAAGATATGTGAACATATGATAACTGAAATACTGCATAAAAGCGTTTTAACTGGAATGTGGGGGAAGAAGGAGTGCCAATAGCAATAATATAATAGCAATAATATGCATAAATTACATTCTTCCACTTGCTTGTAAATAACTTCTGCGTATCTGTATGTCTGTATGTAGAAAATTGAAGCTTTTCTGTGTTTCCAGATTTATAAAATGTAATACAGTTCTCTGGAGAAAGTGATGCAGAATTTAATTACTGATACTTTTATATTGCTTATACCTTTTTTAAAGAAAGCCTTGGAAAAATACATTGCTTACCTGAGTTTCCTATGTGCTGCTGTCATTACTACAGGCATAACATTATAGAATTTATGGTTTGGTTTCCAGCACCCCTTCCCTTATGGGAGGGGAGCATGAAGTGATGGTTCCAAAATGGAGTGGTTTCATCAGAGAAGCTATCTTAAGAAGTGCTCACCACCTCTTGTCACCCTCCCCACTGGTGCCAAAACAAGTGCTTGTGGAGCTATGCTGCAAACCAGATCATTGAAATGAGATTTCCTTTTAAAAACATTGTCTGTGACAACATACGTGAGCTCTGCCCACCTTCTTTAAAAGGGAAGGAACTGCATTTACAAAGTCAGTCTTGAAAGCGTAGTGGACTATGATAAAGAGAAGCCTTGTGCACAATCTAGGAATAAGATGAGTGGCAAAGCCTATGGTGGTGGCTTATTGAAGGAGAAGGATGTGTGTGGTGTTGGTACGGAACAGCCCTTATGGATTAATATGGGTCAGAGGGGAGAGACTTCTTCCTTCAGTTTGAACGTTAGCACTTTTTATTCACTGGCCATTGAAAAACTTAACTGTAAGTTACAGTTGCCTAACTGCAGCTGTAGTAAAACTGCAGCAAAAGTGCTTTTACAGTGCTTGGGAATCATGCATTTTCAGACTGGTGTTTTGTAGGCCTTCATGGAGTGTTAGGAAACAGACAGCTAGCACTGAGTAGTCTTTTTGTTTTGTTTTTGTATAAAAAAAGCCTCCAGTGCATTCTCCATTTTTGTTCCTTGCCATTGTGTATGTCACTGTTAGCAAATTTTTTTATGGGGGAGAGTATTTATTGATATCTATAGATATATTAAAACCAAAACATTCGTTCCTTGGGCGAAGAGGATTATTTTTGTTTTTAAAAAGAGAATTGCAGAAAACTAAGGATGATATTTCAGAAAGCTCCTAATATAATTTGGGGACATGAGTATATGAGTTCGTGTGAGAGTCTAGCTGCAGATTTTCCAGGCTTCAGTTAAATAAGAGATATAGAAGAGTTACTAAGACTTCCAGTAAAATGAGGAAAGTCAGTCTCTCTGAAAACTTCCTGCTGGGAGGCAGGTATTGCACGGGAGCAGAACTGGCAGAGATGAGCTCTGGCAAGAAATTAAGTAGGAAACTGCCATCCTGTTATAAAGGTGCTCATGTTGCATCTGTAACATACCCAGCTCTGCTCTATTTTGAGTCGCCATTCTGCAACTTACACAGAGCTGTACAGAGTCCGCCAGGTACACCAGCAGACACTTCCCTGCAACTCGCAGACTTAACTGGGGTTGTTATCACTGTGCGATGCCAACTTATTTTTACCCTGCAGCTGGGATGTAGGAACTGAACTCTTATTACCTGTCAGTTCAGTTGGAGTTCTGATAAACTAATAGAGTAACAATGCTTACGTGTCCTTCTCGCTAACAAAAATGAAAAATGGGTCCACTACCTTTCCAAAGTGTGTGGGGTTGGATTTTTTTTTTGACAAGGCAGAAATTGAACAACTGAATCTTCCAGACTGAGAGATGATCATGCATTAGCAGGAGAAGGCCTGAACAATTCTATTTAACATGGTAATGCAAGTAAAGTCTGTTGTGCTTGTTGGGAAGGGAGGTATAGCAAGTCTTCCTTGATACATGAAACAAATGTGATGTTTGCCTTCACTGATGTAAATGGGCATGTGCGAAACTTACCCATGTGCTGTCTCTGTACTTAAGTGGCAAGTCAGATGTCACTAGATGGGGTTTATTTTGTGGGTTTTTTTCTGTTTGTTACAATTTTTATTCCAGTTTTAGTAAAGTCTTGGTAAACCTTGTGTTTTAGATAGTGTTCAAGGTTAGATAGTTCGTGAATTTTTTTTACATTAGAACTTACAAATGTGGTGTTTTGCTTCAACAGCATTCCATGCAACTCCTAATACCTATAAACGAAAGAATACAGAAACAGCACTAGATAATAAGCCTTGTGGACCGCACTGTTACCAGCATCTGGTAAGATAATTTCGTATGTTAGAATTCACTAAGGGCAAGTGCTAGCTGCTGTACAGCAAGCCACACTTAGCGTAAGGACATGCTGGATCTGTGATGGTGTATATACTTGTGGGCCACCTGCAGTCAAATCAGTTTGTGTGAAAGAAAAGGGTTAACTTCCAATTATCAATTGAAAATCTAAGTAGCAATAATTTTTTGCTCTATTACATGTAGCCTGAGATATATGTAGGGAAGAAAGATTGATTACTGCCTAATGATGTGTTGCTACTAGTGTGTCCAATCCAGTCAAATAACTGGGTCTTAGAGACTTAGCTTTCTTAAATTATATCACAACTGAAAACTGTAAAGGTTTTTAGTTTGCTGAAGGCTGATTCATCCAAGCTTTGTGCTCTTAAGAAACAAAAGAATGAAATTAATGAAGTGAAATCATTAATAATATAATTTCAAATTTCTCTTGTACTTCCTCTGAATTTTTTGAGTACGAGAAACCATGTAATTTTCCAATCTAGAAACTTGCTATGCATTGTCATGCACTTTTCCACTAAAAAAAAATTAACAGTGATTGCATTTTGAAAAATACAGAATGCATATTGTTTAAGTACCGTGTGCAAGAAGAGTTCCTGTATTTTGAAGGATATTCTCTGGGGGAAATTCTCTTTTTTTTCTGTCATTTAGGAAAATAGAAATTTACTACTGAAAGATTTTTCACTTGGCAGCCAAAATGAAAGTGGAACTGAAGTACTGACATAAGTACTTTGTAAATATATAGATTTTTTTTTTTCTGATAGCATCAAAAGTATTTATTTATGATCATGGTTAGAGTATATTTAACTGGAACTTGTGCGTACATGATTAATTTGCAGAGTATTGCAAAGTTATACAGTATGCAGGTTGATCGTGTTCTCCCCCAATCCCTGACCACAGGTGAAAACACTTTTTAATTATTTTACGGAAAATTGTAATGCTTTGTGTTTAGGAAGGTGCAAAGGAGTTTGCAGCTGCCTTGACTGCTGAGCGTATAAAGACACCACCAAAGCGCCCAGGTGGCCGCCGAAGGGGAAGACTTCCAAACAACACCAGCAGGCCCAGCACGCCAACAATAAATGTATTGGAATCAAAAGACACAGACAGTGATAGAGAAGCTGGAACTGAAACTGGAGGAGAAAACAATGATAAAGAAGAAGAAGAAAAGAAAGATGAAACATCCAGTTCCTCTGGTAAGGCTAATCAATGCTTCTTTATTCAATTAGCTGCAGTGCTTGAGAGGATTAAAAAAAAAAAAAGGCCCACAAGTTGAGCCACGTGATCCTAGAAACCATGTATATGGCATGTATGGAACTGAGTGAAAAGACAGAGTAATAATATGAGTTTTATCAAATAAAACCCTGTAAGAAAACTTCCAGATTGTCTTATGTATAGCGGTGAGATTGTGTCATTTCAATAGCTACTATTACCTAATTTTTAGCTTCTTTAAGAGGTATGTGAAAAGTGCTGTTCTGTTGTGGCGCTTAGATTAGGAGACAACAAAAAAGCCACCTGGGATATTCTTAACTATTTTATTATTTTAACAGTTAATAATTTGACATTTTTAAGGGAGCTGTAAAATTTTAGAAACATAGCTTTACATTGACCCATAGTCTCAATTATTTATTACAGAAGCAAATTCTAGGTGTCAGACACCAATAAAGATGAAGCCAAATATTGAGCCTCCAGAGAACGTGGAATGGAGTGGTGCAGAAGCCTCAATGTTTAGAGTTCTTATTGGCACCTACTATGATAACTTCTGTGCAATTGCCAGACTGATTGGGACCAAAACGTGCCGGCAGGTAAGAAGGGAAGCTACTTGCTAAGGATGATAGCATTTTACTTTTAAAACTGAAGTGTAGAAATACTAGTATTGATTACTAAAAGAGAAAGTTAATTAATTTTCTTAGTTTTCCCAAGAATGCTATAATCCAGAATTCATGCCACAAATATATGCAAGTTAGTTTTAAAGCTGTTTTTAAATATAATTTAGAGGAGGTTTAAATTAGACTGTCTGTACTTAAATGACAAAAATAATCCACTTTAAATGTATTGAAAAGAGGCTATAACTGGATATAATCTCTTAAGTTGTTGGTTGGTGGAAATCATACTAACTTAGAAAATGAGCAATTTTCTACCAGTGAGAGATTTATCGTGGATGTATTATGGTATCTCTTGTTAGGTGTATGAGTTTAGAGTAAAGGAATCTAGTATTATTGCTCCAGTCCCTGCGGAAGATGTTGATACTCCTCCCAGAAAGAAGAAAAGGAAACACAGGTAAATCTGTTACTAAATAACCTTAGCATAACAATAAATTGGAGATACAGGGGATCAGAACAGAAAGTATTTTGGAGGAAAAGTCATGCAACTCTTCTCCTCTTGCTTCCAAACCCAAAGTTTGCAGCAATAAACCAAAATGGTGTTTTGGTTTCAGACCAAAGTCTTACCGCATTGGCAAGTATAACCTTCCACTTCTCTTCCCTTCTCCCTTCCTTTTGGCTTCTTTAACAGCCAGATTCTTGGTAGCAGATTCTTGTAGGTGTATTGCTGCAACTAGTCAAACTAGTTTAAATTAGAAATACTCTACAGAGCTTGTTATAATGTTCAAGATATTGTGGTATAGTTTTGTTTGCAGCAGTAAATATTAAATTTATAACGGTTATCATGGGATTCAATAATGATTATATGGCATGTTGTAAACTGAAACTCATAGGGTTTTTTGTGATGAAGTGTATTCCATTAAGATTCAGATGATCAGTAAACAAAAACATTGTAGCAAACTAGTAGGATTACTTTTTTTTTTTCTTTGAGAGACTCTTCCTTTAGAGCACCCCAGTTTCATGATCAACTAGAACTTCAACTGAAGAATCAGGTTAACAAGTTATTATTTGAAGTGAAGCTGTGATAAAGAACGAAATCAAGTTTTTTGATGGTGCCGCAAAGACCACCTGAAACAATTTGTGTTGAAATTGTAAACTTGGTGGCTACTGTCTGTCAGTGAAATGAATTTTTGTTTGAGAATCCTGAGGTCTGAAAATGCAATTCTGCATTGATTATTTCTAGGGCTAAGAACATAAGAGAAAATTAGCAGGAGTATTTCTTTCTGCAGCAATAAGTACACCTTTTTCCATAAAGCTTTCTATTTATCCCTATAACTTTCCTTATTTACTCCCAAGTTTCTTTTTCCGTCAATTCTTCTTGCTTCTGTCTTAGCTTGTCCAAGTATATTTATTACTTCCAGGCTTAGTGGAATTCTCATACTGGCTCAAAGATACTGTTGACGTGGAGTAGAATGTTTCTGCTTTGTAGCATAGAAGCAGCCGATGCGAGCTAGGAAAAGATACAGTGAGCATCTGGAAGAGATTCTGTTCTCAGCAAAAACTATTGATTTAATGCCATTGGCACAGTTTTCAGGTTTTTGGGCATTTGGTGGGTTTGGCTGTTTAAAGCTGGAGTTATTAGCCATACTACAAGTTTGGAATACACAGTTTGGAATTAGCTTGCTTACAGATTCATGCAAACTGCTATAAAAATGATGCCACTACATCTATTTGAAAAGAGCAACTAAAAGGCTCAAATGTATTTTGAAGCTGAAATGGATTGTATGGTTACCAGGTTGACATTGTTTTGGAGGAATTTTGAGACTTTTTTTGGTTTGGGGTTTCCCCCCCACCCCGCCAGTAAATAAAAGCACATACCACTACATGGGATTTCTTTTATGTTGTTTTGTTCTTATTAGTTGCCCATATAAAAACTTCTCTGGTAGCAATTTAGTTTTGAAATGCCTTTGACTTCTTTTTAACTCTCATTGAAGGAAGGAGATAATTTTTTTTGTTGTTTGATTGCACAGTATTTGGCAATCAAGCTGTCTCCATTCTTCTACATGCAGTAGTCTTTTAAAAAAGGAAAAACCTTTTAGCCTGCCTACATGCTACTGTAATCTGAGCACTCTCTAAAGATGTCGCATAACTAGCAATTGGGAAAACCACCTGGAAGTCTTTCTGTGTTTCGTATATTTCTTTGAGTTGAGTTTACTTGCTCCTAGAGTGAATTCAGTCCTAGAGCCAGGAAGGCCGTTCTGTCCTGTTGGCGCTTTTCTGTTGCGAGGCACTTACTGGTTTGCAGGTTTTCCGCGTGGACATGTGATAGATGGCCTTTGAGCAAAAGCAGCATGCACTGAGGAGAATGGCAGCAGCAGAAGGCTGCTTTTAATGGCCCCTTGTAACTGATTTGATAGCAGATTTTTCTTACAAGACTTTGCCTATTTCCCATGTGATCTTGGTGCCCATATAGACATACTGAGCAACTAGCTGGCAAGACTACACCTCTCTTGGATATTAAAAGATATTCTCTTCCTCCTTCCAGTGCCGTTTTTGTTAGATAGCCATAATAAGGCTGGTCAATTAAAGCAAAAGACTTTATATAGTTGGTTTTTGGAGAGCCAGTAAGTGTGAGTATGTGTCAGAGATTAACCTGGCAGTCTGCGAAAACTGCTTTGCTGGAGGAGTAAGTACTTTGCTTAGAAGCTAATAGAAAAATCTTAGTCAAGAAAGAATTTGGAAAAGCATGAGCGTGTGCTGGAGGGAGGGCACTTCAGTACTGTTCATTCTCTTACGTGTATGTTGTTCTTCGATTGCTGGGAGCTGAATTGTATTTGCTTTAACTAATCAGCACTCTTTCCTCTGGATTGGTGTAAGGATCTGTTATTGATTGTAGGGCTGTGTAATGTTGCTTCTTGATTATTTTTGTTTTCCTCCCCTCCCTATTCCCTATTCGGATGTGAGTTTACTTAGTAAACTTTATTAGACAGTATTTTCTTTTTTCCCATTTTCTCATTTACCTTCTCCTGTCCCTACCTTCTGCTGGACTGGTGTTCGCTGCATGTGTTTTAATAGCTTACATGATTCTGCCTAGAGCTCAGGGTGCCTTTTTATAGGGATTTAAAGGTCTTACTGGTATCAGGCAAAAGGTGCAGCTGAGGCACTGGCGCAGATATTCTTATGTGCCACCTGGTTGGAAGGCTGAGTCTTTGAGCGGCAGGGAGGCCGTGAATAAGGATATGATTTAGGAGACTGAAAAGAATTCTTTGCAGCGTTTGATTTTTCTGGCATCACTCAAAGACTTAACTGCATATATTGACATAATTGGCATGTATTTTGAATTTTCAGTGCTACTTCTGGTAGCAGAGTATCCCTGTGCAGAGAAAGAAATGCTAGTGTAGCTTCTTCCAAAGAATATGTTTTTACTTCCTGATTAGCTGATAACAGTGCCTCCTAAAAACACTGGCAAAATCTAGCAGGTTATTAACAGAGAACAGCAATATTTTTGACAGCTTCTGTCATAATGCTTCTGGAAACACTTGTTTACTAAGTTGGCTATCATGCAGCTGTCAGCAACCAGATGTACAAACCCACCTGCTTGCTTGGAAATTTGCCACTGAGTATCCAATTTTGGGGTTTTTTGTTTGGTTTTTTATGAAGCTTGAGTTGCTTTCTCAACTTTGTCTTTTCCATGCCTTTGCTTGCTGGTGCATGGGACCACTCCTTGCCTTTTGTTTTTGGTTGAGACAGCAGATTATAGGGCAGATAGATAAATTAGTCCACCTCACGACAGATAGATTCAGGCATGAGCTTTTGTGCACTCATCAGGGGAACTTGCAGTGCTTCCTGGCAGTTTTTGGAAGTTACAAGCCAATGAATGTACTGCTTGATTGCACTAATCAAACCTCCTGTTGAGTTGGTCAGTCTTGCCAGCTCACTTCCTGTTGTCTTCTGTCATTCCCCACAATTCTTGTCACACCGTATGTCTCCAGCTCCTTCCGTGCTGGGCTCTCTTCCTCCTGTGACACCAGTCTCTTACAAGAGAGGCTAAGCTCATGCTTTTGCCATTGTGACGCCATATTTAATTTTCTATTCATTTTGAATTGTTAGTATTAATGCTTTGTTGATGGTGGCAATCTTTGTCATATTCAGGCGACCTTGTCTGTACAGTCTATACTTTCCCATAGAATCCAAAAAGACTCAGGTGGCAACTAGTCAGCAAGGGGCATTTTACTTTCAAAGTACTAGGATGGTGCTTACCCAGAAAGTTTCATACTAATTGCTAATGAAATGGTGTTTTAAGAAGTCTGTCCACAGAAAGCTCTTAAGGGTTTGGTATGCTAGTAGGCCCTTATTATCTTGGGCTGAGAGACAAGCTTCTGTGAAAGAACACCGTTCAAAAATACGGTATATGTTACATTTGCTGAATACCAACCAGACAAGCTAGAAAAGTAGTTTAATGTGGATTCGAGTAATTTAAGTCAAAATTGCACTCTTTCTTTCAGTAATAAGGCAACTGCCTTCTGACAAAGAGTCAATATATCATAATTCATAAATACCTGTTTTTGTAGAGTGAGTCACTCTTAATAGGAATGTCATGTGCTTATTACAGTGCTCTGTAACACACTGATAGTCTTGGGGTTTGTTCCCTCCCTTCAACCTCAGCTAACTTGGACAAGTCTGCCTCTGTGGGTTTCTAACTTGTATGGGTTCCTTCAAATGCTTGTAAGAAAGTTGGCTGTTGAGCACGTAATGTTAAGTATAATGGTAAAGCTTTGAAAGGGCAATTGCAGAGAGAAACTTCTTTATTTAAAGCTGGGGGGGGGGAGCAGCACACCATTTATTTGAAGTAGAAGTTGATATCATGCTTTTATGAAAGAAGTAGCAGCTGAAAAGTCCAGGAGTTGTTCTTCCAGAGTGCAAACTTGGGAGTGTTGCATTTACTGAAAGGCAGAATAGCTTTCTAAGTGTTCTGCGCTGGGGATTTTTGAGTACATGTGTTCATATTTTGGACTGCTAAGTAAATCTGCACAGGAAGTGAGGTTGCTAGGTGCAGCTAGCAATCTGTTATTTGGCCAGGGAATGAGGCTTTTCGCATATTCTCTTAAGGTTGCTATATGATGTACTAAGAAAATCCAAGTATAAACTTTGAAAATCCTTAATCTAAATTATTTATTGTGTATGTTCACTGAAATTCAAGTGCTAACTAAAATGCACAGAATTGAAGAAAAACTAAAAACGTTGATTTCTCCTTTATTTTTAAGGCTACTGAAATTTAAGTCTGATTTTCTTTTTGGTACCTAAGGTCCAGACAGGTGTTTTCACTCAAATGTGTCTGACACAGCTATTAATGAAATAGCAGACATTTCGTGCCCAAAGAGCTTGCAATCTGAAATGGATACAAAATAAAAAGGCTAATTGTAACTTGCAGGAACTTAAAAGCACAGTGAATTATGTTATGATAATCAAAAGCATGTTATTCTTAAACAAAAAAAACCCTAAAAAACCCACCAATAAAACACCACACAACAACAAAAAAAAACCCCCACCACTTCTTGCAAAGGGAAGGCTTAGCTAAGCTAACAGAGATGGAGGACACTGAAGAAAAACTGTAAAGATGTAAGAGAACGGCCTGTAGAGCTTCAAGTAGAAGGGAAGAGGCTTTAGCACAGCACCACCGGTCAGAACAAACACAGGGAAAGTCCATCCAACCAGCAGAAGTACTTAGGTGATCCCCTGTCACCATGCACCCGGAGCTCAGCAGGTTAAGGGTAATACCTGGCTGCGATGGGTAGGACACGACCAGCGTGGTGCTGGGGCCAGGTCCTGCGAAGCAAAAGGCTGACCGACCTTCACTCCCCTCTTTAGACATGTCCCTCCGTATCTGCAGTTCTGTGTCCTTCCTGCTGCTTCTGCCTGCTAGAAGCGGCTCCAGCAGCCTCCTCTTTGCAGGTTTTCCTTCAAGGCCGTTGGAATTTAAGCACCTCTTTAGCTGGGCTGGGTGGGGGCTGCTGGGCTGTACAATCCTGGGGCTAAGGAGAGGTGTGGGGAGGGGGAGGGAGCAGCCTGCAGAACAAGCTGATCTCCTCAGCTCCAGGAGAGCTGGGACAGGATGGTTCTGCTGCAGCCACTTCGGACTTGGGCGCAGTTAACAGATGTTCACGCTACCGGAAACTTTCCTGTTTTAAGTCAAGTGTGGGTGCAAGATGCAGCTGCCTTTCCCAGCCCACTGCAGGAGGGGTTCCTGTCAACCTTCTTGTGTTTGTTTTGTGTTTTTGCAGGTTGTGGGCTGCTCATTGCAGAAAGATACAGCTGAAAAAGGGTTAGCATCTTTCCATTCAATTTACGTCCTGAACTTTTAAGATCCTACTATTGCTTTTTTTGTTTTGTTTTTGGGGGTTTGGGGTTTTTTTGTTGTGGGTTGGGTTGGTTTGGTTTTTTTTTTTCAATGTTAGGCCATTATATACATTCTATGGGGAGATTATAGGGGGAATAAAAAGGGAAAAAAAAAAAGGTCTCATTACAGATACTGTAGGGACAAAAGGTACTGTTTAGTTAATGTAACTGAAAGAGCTCCGTATAATCCACTAAAAAGGGAAAGAGGCTGAATTTACAATCTTTTCAGTACGGCCTCATTGAAGTACAGATAAAAGGAGTATTAACAATAGGAGCTGTGGTAAAAAGCACCATTTTTAGTTCTGGGTTTTTTTTAAAAAACAGCTTGTTTTAGAAATGGTTACCTGAAAGTTTCCTGAGAGTGGTTGGGACTTCTAGCAAAGTAAAAAATTGATCAGTTTGTCTCTCTTTTTCCTTTTTTGGTTGCTGATTGCTAACTTGAGCATTTTTATGAGTGCATGCAAACCCAACACAAGCCCAGGAGTATTAACAGCAAATATAATTTATATAGCACGAAATTATCTTGGCTGCACTATAGGTAAAGCTCTAGACTTGTCCCCAATAGTCCCTCCTTGACTATAAGATGTTAGTGTTCTCTGTACTGGAAAATTGACTTGGGAAAGCACAGTGGTATAATGACCAGGTATTATTTTGCCAGTGTATCTGTTTGAAAGTTGACTGTTGCTTCAGATTAAAAATTACTTTGGGTATTTGAGCAACTTTACTTTGCTGAATAGTATCAGTGTTATTCTAGAACATGTCCATACAGGATATTATACCATTGTAGTTTTGTTTCTCAGTTTTCCACAGTAAAGAGTTTTCAGCTCTGAATACTTGAAGCAGCTGAGTACCAGGAAGAATGAAATGCACTAGGAAGCAGGGAACTAATGGTGACAAACACCTAACTAACGTTACAGTTCTGGTTTGGTGTCTTTTTGTGGTGGTTTTTTTTAACCCCACTCATCATAGGTTTGAGGTTTTTTGTTAATTTTGGGGGTTTTCTTAGTTAAATGAATAAAAGGGAATTTCTGCTTTTAAAGAGTGAAGGGAACTGCATATTGTTTGCTTGCACCTTTCAGCTTTACAAAATGTTGCTATTTTTATTCAGATGGGTCATCGAATCATGTTTACAACTATCAGCCATGTGATCATCCACGTCAGCCTTGTGATAGCTCATGCCCATGTGTAATTGCTCAAAACTTCTGTGAGAAGTTTTGTCAGTGCAGCTCAGAATGTAAGTAAAACATTTAAATCTATCTATAAATTGTCCTAACGTGTAACTCCGTACTAGCAGTCTGTCCATACAGCAGTGTTTGCAGGGGCAGCAAATTGTGTCAAATGGTGTGAGAAGGGAGCACACTATCAGTTTCATTTGCCCCTCTTAATTAGCCATTGAATGAAGTCAGAAATAGTCTTCATACTTAAAACTGAGACAGACTGAAATCAGGGAAGGAACAGAATTTACAGTACTTCCATATGTCCTATACAGATATCAATGACTGTTGTTTTTTTAGTGTTCTGATATGCTACAATCTACACTGTCTTAATTTTACAATGTACTTTTTTCATACTTGCTCTTCTTGTTTTCCATCTATTCCTTTGTAGGCCAAAACAGGTTTCCTGGATGTCGTTGTAAAGCACAATGCAACACTAAGCAGTGCCCATGTTACCTAGCTGTACGCGAATGTGATCCCGACCTCTGTTTAACATGTGGAGCAGCCGACCACTGGGACAGCAAAAATGTTTCTTGCAAGAACTGCAGCATTCAGAGAGGATCCAAAAAAGTATGTAGATAGTGTAACTACTATATGCCTGTGGCCTTAGTTTTTCAGGCGTGTTTATATTTTCATGCCAGAGAATGGAATGTCTTTGCCACCTTCTTGTCAAACAGGAAAAAAAACAAAAAAAACCCCAACCCCATAACCAAAAGGGGAGGTAGCTGTCACTTAAGTTAGCTTGGTTATGTGCTGCTGTTAAGATCTGTAAACATTTTGTTATGTAGGAATTAGTTTTCTGGGTAACGCTGCAGTAGAGTTATCTCCTTTTCCCCATTCGGGCTTCACTTGTAATTTGCCAATAGGCTGCTGTTTACAGTGATAGCTTGTCAGTCTTTCCCTAGATCAGCATAAGGCAGCTCGTCTCAGACATAGACACTGGCTATTTCTTTCTTCAGTTGTTGATTCTAACGCACAAACTTGTACACAGTCTACCAAAGATATATCAAAAGCCCATTCAGCTTTGTTAAATAAATGAAGGAATAAACCAAGGTTTACTTCTGCTCTGGAGCATCTTCTCACAGACCACTTCAGCTGAATACTGAGCTAATCCATAGCAGGCTCCTGTCTGCAGACCTTTCTAGTTTGAAGTCCCTAGTGGACTACTTTTTATGTAACACCTTCATTTCAAGGTTAAACTAAACATTTCATTGGTTTTTAAGTACTTCATGTGTTTCTTCTTTCACATACAACAAAAAACCCCAAATCTAAGCCAGGCATGTGTAAGGTTTTTGGCTTTTCTCTCCCACAGCACTTGCTATTGGCACCTTCAGACGTGGCAGGCTGGGGAATTTTCATCAAAGATCCTGTACAGAAGAATGAATTCATCTCTGAGTACTGTGGTGAGGTAAGGATGGAGAACACTGGTTATGTATGAGCTTAACTGGTGAGGTTGTGTGTTGGCTTGGGACCAAGAGGTTGTCTCTAACTTGGTATTGTGTTTAGACAGAGATGTGACTGATTGACTATTGTAGTTACTGCTGTCAGAGACTCCAAACCCAGGAGCTAGGCAGTTGAAATGTCACCAAAAAATTGACATTCTCTTGTGAGAATGAGGCTGGAATGTAATTTTTATCTTAGATGTAGTCTCAATTCGGGTGTACCTGGAATTCAGTGCAAAATCATATAGTATAGTACTAAAATTCAGTAGATGCTTTCACTAAATCATATTCTATAGTAATAAAACCCTGAATCAGGTATGCAGTCTTGATTTTGAGATGAGATAATATGTCTTGCTTTCCTTCTGCTCTGAAAGAACTTACTTGTGCTAAGAGCAAACCATGGTTGTTTGATAAGCACAGAATACTTGCTGAAAACAGTACTTCTTGTTTGAGAATCTTTTCAGTCCCAGAGAACAAGAAACCCCAACTTTTTTTCAGAACATCTGTGTGTTTTGACCTTAAGCTGCTGTGGTTACAAAAGGTGGTCCCTTTTAAAAAAGTACTATTTCTTTCAGATTATTTCTCAGGATGAGGCAGACAGAAGAGGAAAAGTATACGACAAATACATGTGCAGCTTTCTTTTTAACTTGAATAATGGTATGTACTAGTCACAACCCTTGCAGCATAAATAAAATATACATATATATGCTCGCCATTTTGTTCAGCCCTGTTCTTTTGCAAGCAGCAGGTAACATTGAGATAGTCTTTTCTTTTGTCCATCTTTTCTTAGCAGTGTGGGATTCCTAATACTGATAGCTAGTGCTTTTATTTTTCCCTCCCCTAAATGCTGGTCTATTAGCTAGTAGTGATGGAGGCTATTACACAAGCCATCTATACAAGATGGGTTGAGCCAGAAGTAGAATTTCATGGAGTAAAATTACGTGCAAGCATTCAGTAGCCTGAAGAATTTTTTTTAAAAGGCTTGCTAGGTATTGTCTGAAATAACATTACTGTGACATAAATTAGCAGTAAGTTATGATGGTAATTTTGCGTCGGGGGGGTGGGGGAGCCACACACAGGTATACGGTACGTGGCTACTGCCACTTGAGGAGAAAAATACAGACTCCACTGTGTCAAGTGTGAAATACTAGAAAATACTTGAAAGAAGGAAAAAAACCCAAACTGCTTTATGTTGATGTTGACTTAGCTATTTATGGAGCTTGTCCTTGTGGAATAAATGTATAGAAACAAACCAAGGTAGTGCCACTGTAGCTGGAGATAAATGGAATGCAGTGTGGGGCAGCAGGAGTAGTCAGAGCCTGGCAGAACAATAAAGCTATCGCAGGATCATGTGCCAGCTCTTCCATGTGGAAAGCCAAGCAGTTATCTCTTCCAGCTGCTAAAACCCAAGCACACTAGGTATTAAACACAAAAATTTGTTTGCAGGTGACCTATCCATCATTTGTGGGTTTTGTGTTTTTTCTCCCCCCTCTAGATTTTGTGGTTGATGCAACACGCAAGGGCAACAAAATTAGATTTGCAAACCATTCAGTAAATCCCAACTGCTATGCAAAAGGTAAGTTTTAAATTTACTTGCTTTTAGCAATGTATGAAACTTGTGGGATACTTACTTAGAATACGTTTTATCGGTATTTGTGTTAACCTAAGTTTAAATTTCTTTTAAACAGTTATGATGGTTAACGGTGATCACAGAATAGGAATATTTGCTAAAAGAGCCATTCAGACTGGTGAAGAACTGTTCTTTGACTACAGGTTTGTAAATGGATTTTGTACTTTCTTCGTATCATAGATTGCATTAGCTTTTAGTATTTCTGCTCAGTGCATAATTAATTACCACACCTGCCTCTTTACCACCTCAGGTCTGGGCACCTGAGCAGCAGTCCCCTTGCATTTGGGTTTTTTTTAAGCCAGCTGCCATAGTGAGACTGACATGAGCAAAGGAGCTGGTTTACGAGCTTTGCAAACGTGGAACAGCAGCTTGTATAGAGAAACCAAGTGACAAATGGGGACAGATCTGAGCAAGTTTTCCAGGCAGACTTACATGCTAAACCTTGTATGTTAGGGATCCCCAGGTACCCACTAGGGGTCATCCCTCCTGCCGTTCAGAAACGGGCAAGAAGTATTCTTGGGTTATTGCAAAGAAGATGGTGAAGGCTGTGTTCATACTTTCCTCTAAAATTACCTCACTGGAAGAAAACTGAACGGGCCAGTGACAGTACCATGTAAGTCAGTCTTGACAAATGCAGTTCCTTTCCACTAGTTAAAATGAACTTCAGGGGTGTGAGACTCAAGGTGAAAAACCGTGGAAATTCTAGCATTTTGTTTCCTCTTGGTCAATCTCCTGTAAAATCAGTTTCTTGAGCGGTCAGCATTGCTCCGCATCTGTGAATTCACACAGGAAATAAAGGCCCCGGAGTGTGAGGAAACTATTGGAAATCTAAGGATGAGAATATTTCAGGTTGTGGTGCTGTTTACTGTCAGAACAATGAAGCTGGAGTGTTCACTGTTACAGGCTTTTATTTTGGTTTTATTTTTTTTAATTTCAGATATAGCCAAGCTGATGCCCTTAAGTATGTGGGCATTGAAAGAGAAATGGAAATCCCTTGACATCAGCTACCTCTTCTTTTAAACAAACAGCTGCCTTATCTTCAGGAATTTCTAGTACTGTGGGCAATTTTAGAAAAATAAAAATGCAATTTGAAATTCTGTATTTGCAAAGTACTGTAACAATAATTTATAGTAACAAATTTAAAAACAACTTTTTATTGCCTTCTCACCAGCTGCAAAGTGTTTTGTACCTATGAACTTTTGCAATAATGTGGTGTGGTACATTTTTCAACCTTGAATAAAGGATACTTGAACTTCTTCATTTTTACTGGAACCGAGTTGCAGTTTTTTGTCAGCCCGTTGAGGAAGCAATGTGAATACTTCTGAGCAAAGGCAACTCTGTGCTTGTCTGCTTCTCTGTTATTTCAGGTCACATTTATGGTTAATGTGAGGATGTGAACAGCACAGGAGACAGCTGGGGAACTTCAGCATGTAGCACCCCAGTACAATAGTCACCCTCCTGCAGCTCACCTCTTGTCACAATAGCAACTGCACTTAAACATTTTTAAACATTTTTCTCTACTTTCACTAGTTAGACCCCCTAACAGGGGTCTGTTCATTAGCAGCAGATGCACTTAATGGAAGGGGAAAAGGGTCCTCCCCCCAGAATAGCTGTGATTTCTGGGACAGGTGCTGCAAGTGTGGGCAGTGTTTGATACAGGAAGCAGCCGTGGTGTTCCAAGAAACTGGAACCCTCCACTGCAGCTTCTCTGAAGCAACAAACCGAGTAACAAATGCAACAGTCATTACACCTCCACTTCTCTTCTGCAGCTATTGTTTATCTGTAAGCAAATGCTATCACAGTTACCGTCTCTTACTACAGATTTTTTTTTATGGACAGATTTTCATCCAAAATTGTTTAAGATCGCAGCTAGCTGTCATCTTGGGTCTGGTACAGAACAGATAATATACACAATGCTGTATTCAAAAGAGCCACGGGGGGTGGGTTGGGCAGGCACAGGGACACACTCCTGCAAAACCAATTTCAAGAAATCCTGCCGATAATGACCACATACCTTCTGCAGGGAGGAGGCCCCAGCAGAGCCACAGCCCTGCAGCCTGCTTCTGCTTGCAAGTACAGCTGCCCTCTCGTTCTGTGGTGGCCTGAGTAAGAACTAAGAATTCACACCCTTCACCTTACTCATGAGAGAAAAAAACCAAAGTCCAGCAGTCAAAAGTTATTTTCTCCCTGCTTGGGTAAACTGTGGCTCTTGTCTGAAGCAGATGGGTTTTAAAAATAAAGCTCTGCAAGAGACAGCAGACAAAGTGACACCGCTTTAACCAATGATGGGGCAAGGGTAGGCTTTGAGAGGCGGCTCAGGGCATCATTGAACCTGCGTCTCTGCCACCACACCACTCTGCCATCCTGCTGCAAAAACCTACTAGCACGAACTTTCTGGAAGAAGGGCTTACAAAAACAAAACAGCATCTTAAAAAAAAAAAAAAGCAGCACAGACAGCAGCAGAAGCTCCATTCCTCTAAAAAGAAGAATTCTTCAAAAAGCTATTTTGAAAATGGAACAGCAAGCTGCTTCTATTACCCATGCTGGCAGTCTTTAGTGCAATTAAAGTTCTTTTAGAATAGGAATAGCAAGCATGCAAAATTTCAAGTGGGGATGAGCCTTTTCCCCCATTTTCCAAACCAGTTCGGATGCCATCTATTACTGCTCCATAATTTGTGGGGTTTTTTTTTAAACCTGACATTTTTGTAGGTCAGAGATCAATTTAACCATGAAAAATGAGTTTCCCTCAGCAAAAACACTATCAACACAAAACCTGGTTCCCTTTTGTTCATGCCAGAATGAGCACTGAACAATAAATCACAAATGCTAAGCGTGGAAAAAAGGGTTTGGGTAGGATAGTAGGTTCTTTTCACCATCAAGAAAAGAAAATATGAATTGCCCAAACAGAGACCATTTTGTTTGTAATGTGGAAAGCTAACACTCATTTCACATGTACATAACAAACAAAAGACATTGTGAGAAGAATGGAATGAAGCCTGGTCAGTCAATGTCTGTGTAGTAACACTCAAAAATACTTTAAATTTTCATCACAGGTTGCATTTGATGAGAATTAATCTTTAGGAACAGACTCGATTTTCTGTTCTAGCCACAGAAATGGGCAGCCTAAACCTTACTTACTCCGGGCAGCATTTAGGCCAGTGTGATGCATTTTACAGCGTACTGAACAATGTTAAAAACGGCTCCAATTTCAGATGACCAACTATTGCCACACGCATTCTAAGTATTTTCTATTCTGCATCTCTTGTGAAATCATCACAGCTTTCTTTTCAAAGCACAGACATTTCCTCTTAAAAAAGTAACATGCACATTTGATGATAGATGACAATTTCTTCAGCGAACCAAAGGTGCTTAGATCACCAGAAGACAGTGAAAAGGCAGAAAAGCAAAACAAATTTCTATAGCTTTCATAACCATTATACCTTTTATTTACATTTAGAAAGATAAGTCATGAAACTTAAAACAATAAAACCAAATGCAACTTGTACAGAAATCTTTTAATTTTTTTTTTATTTATCACACATTAAAAAATGAAACACACTATACAAATGGTTTTTCATAGCAGATTACACATGGGTCCATTCAGACTCGCTCTCAAAGTGCTGCCAACATTTATAAGTGCTGCCTGCGATGGCAGCTGTTTATCATATAGCCAATGTATTGATTTAAATGCAGTAGCATGCAACCCTTAGAGGAGAAGGGTTTGATTCCTTTCTGTTCTTAAATTAGGTTAAATGGCATTGGTGTCCATATTTACATACTTGAAATGTATCAATCCTGAGCAGTTCTGATGTAAATCTGAGACTGGCTGATGGGAGTCCTGGTCTCAGTTATTAAAAAGGGAGGTCCAAATGGCAGCAGGGTGGCTGCTATGAAGTTCCGTTGCTTTCATTCTTTCCATCACATACCTATTTGCCGAGTGTCATACAGTCAAAGTCTTAATTGCTAATAAAAATGTTAAGCCAAGTAACTGTAGGTGTCCTTCTCACCATCTACGCGTTCCAAGTACTCCTTCTCGATCAGAATATCGATGCATTTCTGTGGGAGAAACAAACATAACCGGTGGGACACTGGCAGAAAAGCCCTCTCCCTGGTTGCTACAAGCTTTGAACTGTTTTGGCCACCGAGTTTCGTGCCAAGCAGACAACAGGAGCAGGCAAAGGGCACAAACCACGGCAACTCTCCCGTCTCCGACCCCATCCAAGTAGAGGACTAACCCTCTATGGATCCACTGAGCTGCTTTGCCCTGACTTGATGCCATTCTGGGGCAGCGGCAGGGAGATGAACTGACCGTCGGTACGCCCAGCAAATGGAGTGAAACCCGGACGCAGGGCGCGCGCCACCACGTTGCTAAACTCGGCGGCTGCGGTAACAGCTTCAGGAGGTGGCTCCAGCACTGCTGCCCGCGCGTACGACCGCTGGCCACCACTGCCTGCTGGCCACCACCGCCCACCTGGGGTTTGCCCCACCCAGCCCCTGGGTGGTGGGCGTGAAAACCCATCGGTGGGACCGCGACTGCGGCACAGACCGACGAGGAAACCGTAATGGAATACAGCGCCCCCCACCTAACCCAACATCGTTACTCTAGAAGAGATCAGAAAACTCTTCTATTGAGCCGGCCCGCAAGCAGTGGGACTCCCGAAACTGGGAGAGCAGGAACAGGAGGAAAGCCTGGGGCAGAGGCTGCTGTAAGCCGGCACCGATGTGAAAAGATGCAATCAAGATACTATTTTCCTACTGCCAGCAATAGAAAACACGCGTATTACCATGAGAAACACAGTATTTCTGGTTGAAATATTTCCTACCCATTTACAACTCAAAAAATTTGTCCTGACCCATCCCCTCTCCTTAGCTTCCCTCCTGAATTCAGAAGCGTGTATTTCTATCCATCTATCACCTCCTGGAATACGGAGACGCGGTCCTCACGTACCTTAATTACTGGAACTCGTGGCTTGAACCTTGAGGACAGCTGTGTTAGCACTTCTCCAAGCAGTTGCTGGTGCTTTAGAACCTTCCTCATTTTCATGATTCTCACAATAGCAGCCTGCACAGGGAAGTCAGAGAGGCGTGCTTAGGAGCAAACTACTTGTCCTTCTGGATAAAGCCATTTTACTTCCCTAACAGATCACATCTGCCAGCGCAGCAGCATGGTCACAGCAAACTCGAGTACCAGACAGGGGCAAGCACGCCTACAAATGTCAGCTACCCACGCAGACTTTAAAAACTCGGATTCTACATGGCAATACAGCCCTCACAAGCGGCTTTGACACACACACACACACACACACGTCACTTTATGAACAACTCTGCTCACAGTCAGGCCTAACACTAGTGCCAACTGGAACCAAGAGCAACACGAAACTACTTCTGTAAAAGCCAGCCTCCTTTACACATTTCACTATGACACACTCTTAGCAGTACAGTCGTCTCTCCTTCCCCGGCCCGTTTGCTTCTCA
Source organism: Chionis minor (assembly GCA_013398295.1). Taxonomy (NCBI): domain Eukaryota; kingdom Metazoa; phylum Chordata; class Aves; order Charadriiformes; family Chionidae; genus Chionis; species Chionis minor. The sequence goes on along the minus strand of VZSF01005554.1, from coordinate 165,855 downwards.
AGCGGATTCCAAGTGAACTGACAGAAAGACACTGTCAAGTTCATACCACCCAGGGGTACCACTGGTTCTCAGCCAGGAGAGAGGTGTGCATCCACGGAACCCGATCACTCATCAACACGGTGTTACAAACTGCTCCTATCCTGCCTTTCTACATTTTCTGTAGCAGACTCCCATCGCTTTTAAGACTATTCTAAATACATTTTTTAGCTCCACCACAGTGCACTGCAACAGTGTGCTGTCCTAATAAAAAAAAAAAAAGAAAAAAATCAAGAAAACCCCACAAAAACCTTCATTAAAGGATTACCAAGATGTAATTCTAAGTTCATAGCGTGGCAGCATTCTGCAATACAAGTCACCTGAATCAGTAGTTTCCTATCTTCTTCTATATTTTTGTGTGTAGTTTCTTGCTCCTGCTTCTGTTCAGTCTTCATTGGCACATTGATGTTTACCCTTAATTTTTTGCTGTAAAGAAAAAACAGGAGTTAATAAAGCAATTGGCCTTTTTAAAAACCAATCAAACAAAAAACACCCCACAACCCTAAACAAAACCCAACTCCAGAATAAAAGCCACACCACCATAATTACTTTACAACAAAAGGGGACTTCAGTTTTAGACAGTATTATTTAAGTTTACAAAAATAAATGAAAACAAAAAAAACTGCAACCAACCAAAAAAACCCACAAAATACCTTTCTGGTGGTTGGTTGTGTATTTCATCCCTTAGCGAATCTCTGTTAGGTCAAATTAGCGCTGCACAATTACACTATATTATGTTTAGTAAGAAGCTCCCAGTCAGTGAAGGGGACAAAGAACTCCAATGGAAATAAAATCATCTTTCTGATTTACAGATTGGATTCTGACCGTAATGTGGAGAAATCCACGTTTTTTTTTCTGTAAAAGCGAATTCTGCCTGCCTTTCCACACGCTCTGCAGTGCCCAGGGCTGTGCCGGGGCCGGCCCACTGCCACGGGTGACTGCTCCCGAGACACGGTGCTGCGCCACCAGAGGGGAAGGAGCAGGGAGCGCTAGGCCTGTTGGCTGCCCTGGGGAATGCTGCCGTGGAGAGGGGATCTCTTCGTTATTTAGCCTAGTCTCCAGCCTCGTAAAGTGGGAACCGCCGAGCCGCACAGCGCAGCGATGCCGAGCGGTTTCCGTCACAGCATTAACATAGCTGACCGTGAATTCTCAAACCTCGAGTTACTGGTCAAGGAGGGAAGAAAGCAGGTACAAGGAAACGTTTCAAAATATTCCTTTTACTTGAGATCTTGTCTTCAGGCAGTACTGAACTCCTCACTGAATTTACATGTGTTTACATCTATGCTCTGGTGAGCGTGACAAAAAGTCACCACAGTACCGTGAACAGCTTAAGATACATAAACCAGCTCTGCTTTCAACGTTTAAAGTAGGTAATAAAAGCTACTGAAAATTGTGTTTATTAGGTTTTCAAATCACTGTACAGGCCAAAGTTCTAAAATGAGCCTGCAGATCTTCTCATGTTATCTCTAGCGGATGAATATTTAAGACTTTGACCTTTGCTGGCCACTGTACGCTACGGTAACCTTATAAAATACATTTTTTGCTGAGTGCATGCAAGCCACGCACATCAGTAAAAGCCAGCATGTCGTCTTACCAGAAATAAAATATACAAGAATTAGACAAGAATCAAGGAACAAAAGAGACATATGAAAACATGTCCAGGCCTTGACAGACTTTCTGACAAAGTCAGAGAGCTGAAATCCTACCCACCCCCTCTACGAGCCAACCCTCTCCTTTAAAGCTGGCACACACTGGATCTGTGTTTGAACTGGCACTTAAACCCTGGTATCAGGGTTATGAAAATACCTTTCATCCCAGGTATTTTAGGTTTACCCAAATTTTGAAAGCAGAGGAGGATGCATTATACACAAGTGATATATGCTGCTGAAGTTTTTCCTTACTTTTTATAACCAAGATACAGTTTTATTAAGGTATCTGGTTTTAACTCCACCTCATCAACATTTGCATTTTCGTCTTCCAAAACCTGCAAGAAATAAATAAAATAAACAAGTAAGTATTTATTAATACATTTTGCTGAATGTGAAGCAGGTCATAAAAACGCAAGAGTACTTACAAGCAATTTTGATTTCAACAGTATCTGTAGAACTTGTGCCAAGATATCCTACAAAATTACAGAATATATTATCAGCACAGACAGCACCTTTCTCTAACTTAAAATGCTTCAACAAGAATACACATATTTAGACATATTCTGCAGAACACTGCAAATGAGTAAAAAAAAAAAGCGGTAAAAATGTAGTTCGCAGAAAGAACATGTAATAAGGCCCTTTTTGGGTGTTAGGACATATTCCCCTTGCAGTCAGTAAATACCACCAAATTATTTAGAAAGACTAATTCCAAACAACACTTCTTTCCAGTTGCTGCTTTAGGAGCTATTTTGAAAGCACATTTTTAAGTGTAAGAAATCATTTTTCCCATACCATGCAAATATAGATACCACGGCAAGCTTAAACCTCAGAAAGCAAGCACCCTCTGCTTTCTGATTAACATACTTTTCTTTTGTTGCTTACACCAGGGATCTGTTCTGGTTACTGTCACTGGTCAGTCACCCAGGTGGCTACACTACTGTCCCATGTTCTGTGCAGGCTTGCAAAGCTGCTATTTTACCACAGTGGAAGTCATATGGGTTTCATGCAGTTAGTTTTCAGCTCTATCAAGGGTTTTATTCCAGTCCAACCATAATTTGGGCCAAGTATTTATTTTACATAAGTAGGTATATATCTGCAAGCAAGCACCTATAAAAAAAAATTGGCAACCCGCTAAGACCTCTGGGTTTGCTGTAAACCATCGGAAGTAACTTTCTAGATATGCATTTCTGAAAGCAAAGATCTTACTGACTAGGAATTGCCTAACTTTCCAGAAGTCCCAGCAGACTTGATTCAAACCTACTACTAAAGGACACACAGATGCCAAATAAACTGTGGGCCATGAAGTCCACTTGGAAAGGAAAGGAAGGAACCTTTTCCACAAGAAAGAGTGAGCCAATGAAACTGCAGATTTTACTACATTCATGTATATAAGCCTTGAGATGTAAAGAAGAACGGGTGCGCAGATTGGGTAAAACACATTTGGGTAAAACGCTGTTTTTCCTAGAATGTTGTCTTTTAATATTAAAATGGATGTAGTGAAACACTGAAAACTTACTACCACAGCTTAGCAGCAAGCCAGACAATTCACTTCGTCATGAACAGGAGTATGTACATACTAAGATTCATCAGATGATTACAAGAAAGTAAACCATGAAACTAAGTTGACCAAGAATAGATCACATCTATCTCCTTCAGGACAGAAACTGACTCTGCCTTCAAGGATGTCTAGTCCCAATTTCTTACGACAGCAGGAAGAGCCCTGAAGACCAAAAGACTTGTTCACAAGAATGTGGTAAAATGTGCAAAGTCACTACCATTTTTATTTGAGTACTGTCTGTCAGCTGCTGCACGGTATAGGCATCTTCTGTGTTGTACTGCAGTAAAATCGCCATCTGGAATGTGGATGCCTAACAGATCCAAAAAAAGAGAATGTAGGGAGAGGGGGGAGAATCCGAAAATTAGAATGAGCAAACATACTTTCTGATTTTCAGTCTGAAATTCATCAGTTAAACACATACACTGGAATATTTGGACAACAGATAACAGCCAACTAGTGCTAATCATTACAAAATACAGAAAAATCTGATTATTACTTACACAACCAGAGCTCTACCTTCAAGCATTATCTAAACATAAATCCTAAGATTACGATCATTTAAGTAGCTGCAGACACTTCATCAAATCTTCTATTACAGTGTCAAAGCCTTATCTTTGTACTTGCTAATATAATTCTAAATTCTTTTCCTCTGTCACTCCCTGACTTTTACCCATTTAATCTTCATTAAAACCTACACAGACTACTGAATTCATCCTCACAACCCTCCCAACTGCAGCAGAATAAGGAAACCAAATTTATAAACAAGGCAGCTATCAGCGGCTTATTCACGTCTATCACCACAGGGTTAACATATGTTGATGACAAGTTCAAAGCCTGAGATTATCTTGTTTCTTCTCACTGCTGTGAACTCCCCTCCTCTGTCTACTTTTTGAGAGAAAGCAGGCAGGAAGGTACAAGCAGCATGAGATCTTACGCAGAGAGTTGCAGTTGTCTCTCAGAACGCAGTTCAACACCTGCTTAAACCACAAGCAGTGTATTTCCTTTTCTAAGTCAAATTTTCTTTTAAACATAGTATCATTACAGAAAATAAATCAAACGTAAAATAAAGGTTCTGTTAATCACACCACCAGCAACCATCTGGGGATGGCTAACATTTATGTTCACTTCAGTAATACTCAGACCTGTAGCCATCAAGTCTTACATCTGTGCTTGGCCTTATTTAAAGGCAGTAGCATTACTCACAGGAATAAAGCTAATGAATGCATGCGAGCATTGTAAGTAGTAGCTAAACATGTATCTGTGTGTATACATACGAACGTACACCCCCCACACACCCCAAATTAAGGAACTGAATGATTTAAAACAGTTAATTGTGATACATCATTACATACTGTTAATGAATATTTTGACATACAAATAAAATACAGTTCAATTCACTGTATTGTCTATTAAAATCAGGTTGTGTGCGGGCACAGATATTCACACAAACTCCACTACCAACATCTACACACTTCACCACTTTAAACACATTCAACTGAACAATGGTCCTTTAAAATAAGGAAAAGCAATTGTCTCCAAATGAGGAGTAACGAGGCTGAGCAGCTCATCCAGGTAACGCAAGAGCTGTGGAGCAGAGCATGAACACGCCTTTTAAATGACCAGCTGCATCCAGTCCTCTGAAGGCAACCACCACCAAATGCTTCTGCTGGCATGATGTTATCCTTACCTGTAACGTGTACCTATTTTTGAAACAGTTGGTAACCAATTCCCCTTTGGACAGCTGATACAACCATGTTAGTTTTCTTCCACTATGACGGCTGGCATAAAATGCAGTAAATCTCTGATAGCTCCGTTCTAACTGTATAAAAACAAGAAAGACAAATGAAGAATATTATTTACCTTCATTTACCATTACCAGAACATGCTCTGGAACCAGCAAAGGAGAATCTGATCTGACCACTCTCAACTGCCTAAATAAGATAAACAGAAATCCAAAGAATTCGAGTTCTTCGGACTGGATGAAAATCTCCCTTTGTTACGAGTTTTCCCGTTAAAGTGTCATTAACAATACGAACGTAACCAAGCATTTAAGTTCCGTTCTTCCTCTTATGATACATTAAGCAAGGCTAGAAAGGCAATTTCTTTTAACCACCTTGATCCTTCAGGTATCAGCAGTTAAACTTATTTCTCGTGTTAAGTATTCATGTCTTGCCTATTCTAGATAAGCATTAAACAGAAATCTAAAGATTTTAGTGGACAGACCTGAAGCAACAGCAAGAAAAAGTTTCTTAAATAAAAGTATACACAGAAAAATACACTAACAACGAGGATTTGCTTTGGTTACTGTTGAATGTTTTGAAAAAAAGACTCGTTAACCAGGGTCTTTCCACGGAGAAAACAGATATGTATTTCACACAGTTTCTCCAGAACCTCAACCACTTATCTCTTTCCAAATACCCTCCACGCAAATAGGCAAACACCACAGAGACATGTCCAGTCCTCTGACACACAACACAACGGCAGGAGACACCGGCCTTGTAAAACAAATTTCTCACATGATCATTCCACGTTCGGGTGAACCAAGGGCAAGCGCCTCACCTCAGACGGCAGAGCAAACGTGCAGGACTGCTGGAACGGCCACGACCCAGAACTCAGCACCTGGATGCTGAAATCCACTGGAAGAGAGAGGTGAAGAGGCTGAGCAGCGTTATCCCCCTTGCTCCCCGCCCCCTCTTACACAAACCAGAAGTGATTCCGCCTTGCTCAAACTAACATGGTGAAAAAACATGAAGCAATTCATTTTCTTTTTATTATTATTCTGACCATATAAGACAAAGAGGTTCATAAAAGAGGTCACTGCAGTTGGAGAGCTTTAGATTTGCTGTGACAGTCACTCAATTTTCTCTCATTTGTAGAGGTTATTACCCTGTTTCTATCCCCGGAACGGATTTCCCTTTAAGCATGCAAACGTAAAAGCTGTAAGCGTTCATTTTTACGTGTAACTAAAACTCACCACTCCACAGTACACAACTGCAAGAACAAACATTTCACATTTATACTTGTAAGGCATCTTGGTCAAGTCAGTAAGAGTAATACAAAAACTAAGTAAAATTTAAGCCTGAAAATACACAACTCAATGTAATCCAACAAATAATTATAAATTATTTCAATTCTTTAAAGAATTTGCTTCAGTGTGCTTCACTGAAAAAAAAAAGTGATAGGTCTGTTTAACAACTTAAAACACAACATCCTTTTTTCCTTAATACTTTTACATACGTATGAATACTTCAGCCATGTTGTGCTCAAAATCAAAAGTGTTTAAAGAAAAACATATTTCCAATCAAAAAGAAAAGAAAAAAGGAAACCCATTTCAATTTAATTTAATTACATACCCAAACATAAGCTGCAAAATCAGGAGGAGACTACCCGTAACAGAAGATCTAAAGCTTTGTCTGTTAGAAGACAAAGTACAGACTTAAAAGACTAATTTAAAAATCCTAGCTGTCTTGGTCAAAACAACACTAACTCTAACCTCTGGGGGTACAATCTCCAAATCAAACATTTCCCCTCATATAGTTAGCTCTGTAAAGACAAGAGAAAGCTAAACTACTCAAGAGTAACTTAGGTAAATGTATTACTTACGATCTAATGGTTCTGAATTGGTAAGGTGCTTTTTAAATTGCTCATTCAAGTCCTTGCTTACACCGATATCTTGGAACATCCGTTGCAGCTTGGAGGTATACTCAAAACCACAAGCTTGCTGTATTTTAAAAGCACAGATATGTCAGCAAGACACATTTTTGACATCAGAGAATGATAAGAACAAAGTATCGGAACCTATTTTCTTAAAAGAAGATGTACAAAGTTCGGTATTTCCCTTACTCAAAGCACTGATGCCAGCTAGGCATGCTCTTTAACCACCATCAAAAACCAAAGAAAATTTTGTTTAAAAATGAAGTAAAACACACAATGAAACAGATTACTAAAAGTGTATTAGATCATATTTTGCTTGACCCTGAATGAACAAGAGTTAAGAAAATTAAGCAACTTTTCAGCAGTTGCTCCCTTGAATAATTATATCCATGTCATTCATTTGGACAAGAATAATTAAGCTTAATTCCATTGGACAGACACACACTGCATGCTCCTAGGAGGTTAATAAAAATAATCTATTGTACATAAGACAATGACATCAAAGGACGTACTTTCGAAGGCAGCCTGAAGACCTGCAATACTGTAGATCATGGGACAGTCATGGAATACTCACTTTTAGTTTAGAGATCATGCTTGCCTCAGCATCATCACTGGCACTGTTCTGATGTACAAGTCTTTTTGCGAGCATTTTAGCATAGAATTTTTGAAACACATCTTTATCCTCAATGTACTTGAAGACAACCATCTGGAAAAGCCAAGATGATTTGTAAGAAAAAAATACTTAAACATTTGTCTGAAAAAGCTACTTGAAAAAGCAGTAGCTATTGCANGGGGGGGGGGGGGGGAGGGGAGTTGTGGTATGTGTTTGTTTTAAATGTGGATACTATTTTAAACACATTAACTGTATATTCCACATGTACAGCCTTATATACTAATATCTAGTCCGTATATGTAATTATATATAATTCCTACAATATAGTTTTATATTTTGTGTGTATATAAAAATGAAGTAAAAACATAGATTCCATTTAATCCATAAATCCATTTACATCTACTATAAAGGACTTTTTATTTTTTAATAAAAAATACAACCAACAAGCCACACAGAGATGAGGATTATTACTGAAATATTAAGTAATGAAACCAATATACAAAATAAAAGGTTTTCTCTCATCCAAATTATGTGACACTCAAATAGTACTAACTTGCCAAAGCTTATACGGAAGAGAACTGTATTTATAGACTTCTTACCACTTGATTGAGTGTATCTTCCAATTCTGCTTCTTCTGGATTCTTTGAGCTGCAATTAAAGAAGTGCCTTTTTAACAAGTCCCAAACCCACTGAATTAAAACAATATATGCGCATATATGGAAATTTCATAAATAAGGAACACAGATTGAGTAGTTTTGGGGTCAAAGACTTTTTAAAGAGGAAACCTTGTAATAAAATAAATGCTTCTCTTCACTATTCCACATTTAAGCAATTCTGAAGGTTTTTAAACAATAGGTTGAAGTCTCCTGGACCATGAATTGTTGGGGACTTTCTGATAGCCTGATACTTCTCAGGACTTACGGGCTCTCTCCTCTTCCTGCCTTTTTTCTGGTGCTAAATGCTACGTTCGTTTCTTATCTTAGAGTACAGTGAAAAGAAAACAGCTCAGTGAACTAGGTCTTGACTGGCTGAGAGCTCAGGTGGCACCACATTGTTTTCCTCCGTATCATGTTTGTCCATCAGGCATACCCCAGATTTACCCTGCAGAACATCAGTATTTATAAAGGAGAAAATAAATCCTCTGCTGAAGGAAGGAGGGGATGAGGAAGGGAAAAATGAGCAAGTTCTTCTGGTTTTGGGTTCTTCGGTGGTGTTTGTTTCTTCTATTAAAACGGCTAGAAAAGTTGCCAGTGACAAAACTGACACCAATCCAGTATGAAATGAACTGATACCAGCTCAACGTATGAGCTGCTGAATCATTTGAAGCCAAATACCTTAATTAAATTATGAATCACAGAGGTCAGAATGCAGTTTTTGTCCTCCTCTATTTCTGCCCAGATGGAAGAAGATACAGAGAAAACAACAGGAGGAAAGCAAGAGTTTGAGTGCCAAAAGGAAATGTGCGTCTCTTCTTTACAACATGTAACAACTCAGATTTTTGGGGAAGAAAACAAACTAAAAAACCCCTTCTGTTTCATTAAAAAAATAGGACTCAGTTTCCTATAAGGAAAGAAAGGTCTTAGATCTTTTATTATTTCCCCCCCCCTTCTTTAAAAAAGAAAAGTAAACTCCATATAATCTTTACAAATGGTCCTATTGAAATTTTTGTATTCAGAATTTGATACAATTAATTTTTCTTGAAATATTAAGTTCCGTTTCTGAAGACATAATATAAAGCTTCGTATGCTAAAACCTTTTAAAACAAAAGCCAGCTTGAAATACTAATTTGTCTTTGAAGACGTACCTTTTCTTTAGTAAAGAGTCACAGTATCGTGCCAGTAGCTCTGGGGATTTACTGGATGATTGAGCCATTTTTGTCACTGCATTATTATTTATAAATCGACCACAAGCCTATAAATTACAAAAGACAGTGAAATTTTGGGAGACAAAACAATTAATAAAAAAAAGAGTTCACCATATACCACTACATATACTTACTTTGTCTAGTGCAGCCACAAAGCCAGCATCATTGTTGAATGCAGACATGACTAAAGCATTGTATTTCTTATGGACATCCAACACTGTCTGTACATACATTTTTGGATCCTGCAATAAAGAGAGATTGTTTTTTGCAACCCCTTGACTTTCTGCTTTCTACTTCCTCCAAACCCATGCTACTTACTGACCTAAACAAATTTTTATGGGAAAGTATACCAAGTATTAGAAATACTTTAAAGGTAAAATAGTATCTAGACTAGTTTAAGTCCTATGTCTAGGACCAACTTACATTAGCACAATTTTTCATTTACAGCAAGCAGAGTATATTACATTATATAGTACAAAAGACAAAACCACTTACTCAACCATTGCAAACATTTCCAAGAAGGACATTTTCAAAGACATAAGCTTAGTTTGAATCAGACCTGACAGAGCTGGACAATCATAAAATGGCAGCTGCTATAGAAGAAACCCTCGAAATAAATCTCTGTAAGTAATAATGTAACGCGTGTCCCCAGTAAGCACAACTTAGTTCCTATAATAAAAATTATCCGCTCAACACCCAGTGGCAGCCAAATGCCAATAAACAAGCTCATGGCACTCACAGACTGAGTCTTATATGCAATTACTGATCCCACATCTCAATAAAAACAGAGTGGAGTCAAGAGTAGCAGTACTGAAAAGCAACCAAACCACCAGCCAGACAGGACAGCTACTATACAACAGACTAAAAAGGCTTTAAGTCTTCAATTTGGAGATCACAAGTTTGAAAGGGCATATAGGCAAGGTTTACAAAATCAGGACTATGACTAAAAAGATGGAACAATCACTAAAAGCCCCATTTTATAACTATGGGGCAATTAACGAAAAGTGATAGGAAACATGTTTAAGACAGATAAAGTAAAGAACATCTTTACATACAAAGCAGTGGACTTCTGGAACTTGCTGCCACAGGAGGTTGTCAGAAGCAGGTAACATCATCAGGGTCAAGAATGAATTAGAGAAACTCACAGGCAACAAGTCTATAAATAAAAACTAAAAGGGCTGGGCATGGAGGTACTCCTGTAACATTCCTATCATAAGAGTTCTGGATGCTGGCAACAAATGGCAAAAGATGGGCCTGGTTTTATCAGGATCCTGAAACACATTTCCTGTTGCCCTGAAGACAGACACAGTCTACGTCAACCACCGGTGTAATTAATGCCGTGCTTGAGATAAAGAACTGAGATTATTGAGAACCTCCCAGACAAGAAATTCAAGTGGACTTGAAGGACATTCAGAAAGGCATCTACTGATTGTAAGGACTCAAAAAAACCCCCAACCTGAAAGCACTAAAAGCAGTAATCTTCTGACTGAAGAGCAGTCTTGTTACTATAGTTAATGGAGCCTAAAGCACAACTCATTCTGCAGTAAAATCTAAAATAGGTCAGATGAGTCAAGCTGGTATGACTATTTCTCTCCACTGACTACAGAGAAACTGAGAAGCATTTTCCCAGCTGACAATGTGTTTAGACACAGTACAGATAAATTAAGTGAGGCAGAATCAATCCTACCTAAGCATGACAGAGGACTAACAAGGCAATGATGAACAGCGATACAGCGGAGTGAAGAATATTGGAAGAAAAGACAAGGTGGTTCCAAGGGAGACAGCCAGATATACTGTTATGAAAATGAAGAACAAATGTGCGGAAAAAGACAAGGAACAAAAGAGAAAGATGAAGACATAAGAAGTAGTGTTGTGATCCGGAAGAGTTTTGTAAATGGCTGGAGTCAAAAGAACTAATATATAGAAATCGCAGGCTTCTCATCTCTCAAAGATGAACTAATTTCTGGAGAAAGAACTCTTGTTTTTCTGGAAAATTCTTCAAGACCTAAGTACAAAGAAATTCAAGAGTGATGACCACTAGGAAAACATGTCAACCACAGAGCACATCTGATTTCAAAATTTAAGGTGATGTCTACAAATGAAGCTGAAGATTCCTGAACTTACTTCACAATTCATAAAAGATCAAAACTGCTAAAAAGCTACGCACTTAAAACTACAGAAGTGAACACCAGACACTACACACGTGTAGAACATTTTAATCTGTGCTAAAACCTTAAGTTTTTACCATTCTCCATGCAGTTATTGCAGATTACTGCTTTAATGATGACTAGTCTGAAGCTATTTCAAGAATAGCTGAGGCCAGTAACTGTTTAAAATGAACTCTGTCAAAAGTCAAAGTTAAACCCCATTTTAAATAAAATATACGAGAATCTATATTCTATCCTAATTTTGCTTTGTGCAGTGTTTCAACGTGGGGTTTTTTGGGGGTTTTTTTTGGTGGGTTTAGTTTTTGGGGGGGTTTTTTTTGTTTTTTGGCTTGTTCATTTAGTGGCCAGCCCAGCCTAAACCGCAACCGATTACTTGGACAGACCGACAGTAGAGTCAGTTACAAGAGACTTAACTGAAAAGTAAAATTACTGAAAATTGGTTTTGTTCTACCTCAAACCAAAACATTGCTAGAAAATATCACCTTGTCTGTAGACAATAAGGTTGGTAAAGGGTTTGAACAACTTCGTGGTGCTGAGATTCAACCCTAACCAATAAAATTAAGCCTGAAATTACAGTTATGGGATAAAATTAAGAAAGCAAATTATACAGCTAAATGGCCACAATGTTGCAGAAGACCTGACCTGCTTATATTGTGCCCTCTCCAACCATTTCAGTTATCTCTTCCTCTTATATTTCTCTTGTGCTTTTCCAAATAGAATAAAGCCATTCACCAAAAAACGGCAACCAAGAGAAACTTCCCACACACAGTCCCATCCAAGTCAGAAGTCTTTAAGATGATGAAACAAAATACAGTCCACTGGAGACAGTGGACTTTCAGGTGTATTTGTAAGTGTAGGATGCTGTATTTGCACAGCCGGCTTTCCAAGCAGTGTGACATCCTGACAGAGAGCAAAAACTCAGAAGGAAGAAAAACCACAAAATAAAACAAAAACCCCAAAGCTCAAAGAGTAGTAACACAGTGATGTTACTGTTTGGTTTTTTTAAGCCTGCTATCAACATTTGAGAATTGCCTAGTCCTCACAAATTAAATCAGTAAGAGGGAAAAATATAAGCTGGAAATTATATCAGGAAGCATCCACCCTTCTCTAATGTAAAACTGGCAGCAACCACACACAGACTTAATTTGATGGGATACTTGCATTTAGAGCAGCTTCTCCACATTTCTCAATTGCAGCTAGACCCTGATTATGAATGTGGGTTTCCAAAAGTTTTTTCAGCTCTCCAAGGCCATCCTGGATTCGAGATACAAGGTTATACATACGTCCCAAGTCTGGAAAAAAGAAAGAAAAAAAGCAAAGCTAACATGTCCCATTTGTACTAGCTATGACTCCGATTTCCCAATTACAAGTTGCCAATAGGAGTTAAACATCGATCATCACCAAAACATATGTGCAATTGCTCCTATAAAAAGCCAGAAAAAAATACAGCAAAAGATTATGCAGTATAGCAAATCTTTGCACTAATCTGGAAAGCTAAGACTAGTTAAAGAGAAAACAGCCTGTTAAATATTAAGATCTGGTTTACCTTGATAATGCTACACAAATCTCAAGAAGAAAAAAACTGACTTAAATTATAGAAACGTATTTGTTTCTGATTTCTAGTTTTCATAAATTTAAAGAGGTGCAATGATTTAAAAATGGAGTTAAAACCCTCTTATTTAGATGAAGTTTTGAAGTGTATCATGAATTAGGACTGTCATTAGTGTTACGTCTGGCCATGCTAAGAGTACAACGTTCTCCACCTGACTACTGTCCTTTAAATCTTCGTCTGAACAGGAAAGTTCTTGGACATCTAACACTAACTGTAGCCTCTTATATATTAACTCTTCTACTTGGGGCAGCATCAGTGGCAACGGTTGGAAATTTAAGGCAAAGTGTTATGCGTTGATATGACCTTAGCAGATAAACTGAAAAATTATAAACCAAGTTTCCTCTAATAAAGCGTTGTCAAAAGCCATCTCTTAAAAAAAAGTTTAAGTAACTGACTACTTATGGAAATAATTGTACCTCAAGGAAAGAAAAGGTTCTGAAAAGCATTACCCTGGAACAAAACTAATGAAGGGGAAAATAAATTAGACATCATTTCACATATATTGAAGCCTCATATTAAAATCTCACCAGTTTTCAGCCAAAATTACTAGCTGATTTTGAAAAGTATAATATTAAAGAGGGTTTTGTTCTTAATATTCATTTTCAACGGGACAGATGCTATGTACTTTGAGCGCAGAACTCGCTTTTTTTTAAAAAAAAAAAGGCAAACTTTAATACAGCCATAAACTAGCTACACAAACCCACTAGTTCCCTCTTGTAATCTTGCCTTCACTGAACTGGCACTCAAGTGAAACAGCAAACAACTGAATTAGCTCCTGTAAACTAGTGACGCTATTTCACATTGTTGAATCCATCTTAAGGCCGTCAGCTGCATCTTGCACTCTTAAAGCACACGGACTTCTCTGAAGGGCTTATGAGCAATTTGTTACCACCTGAGGATTATAATTAAATAATGATACCACCTGAGATTAAATAAAACAAAGCAATCAAGCAGCTGTATCACTACCTAACTCTGAAATACAACACACAGAACTTGATGCCTTTAATACTGAAGCAGTGACACCTTTATTCAGATCTATTTCGGTATAATGCTTTCCTTTCCTTAGAACTTCAGCGAGCCTAAACTTTTGGATTTAAAAACCAAACAGTTTTTCTCTCTGAAAACCACATTTGCAATCCAGTGTTAAACTTCTGTAACAGTGTAAGAAAGCTGTTCTTTTTCTAAAATTCTGTAGGTAAAAAGGTAGGCAAATAATGCCACACATAAACATAGTAAGCTGCTGCTAGACCTAACCACAAATAAGGATTTACAGCTTGGTCTATCCAGATATCTGTATTTAGTGAAATATGGAAGAGATGCTGCAAAGCCTCAAGGAAGATTTATATGGGAGCTTCACCTAAATCATTACAGCCTGCTCCCAATAAACATAATTATTTCCTACAGGCATCATACTGACATGAATAGGTAACACATGACAAATGTGCCCCACAACCTTTCTAACTAGTTGCACAATGCGATTAAAAAGTTACAGAACGCCAACAGGAATGGCCTGTAATATGATACGCTTAACATAATCCACATCGGAGGACCTCAAAAGCAGTGTACTCTCAAGAGCAAATCAATAAAGATTTTAACTGAGGCCAAGATTTTGTTATAATTTTAGGATAGTCTACAGCAGGATATTTTAGTGTATTACAAATTTGAGAGTGAATGTATTATAGTGATTGAAAAATAAATTCTCCATGTTTGAAAATAAATGTTTATCATCTTGAGACTTCATGAAACTTAAGAAGGGCCAGGGAACTACTGTAATTTGCCCAAGTGAAACCCGATAAAAGGAAATATTTTGAAAAAGAAGGGGAAAAAAACAAATCTTAGAAACACCACAAATGGAAGTAAAAACAAAGACATAAAACAAGATGGTGCCCAAGACACAATGTACTACTTTTCTTT
The DNA here is from genome assembly GCA_013398295.1 of Chionis minor. Lineage (NCBI taxonomy): Eukaryota > Metazoa > Chordata > Aves > Charadriiformes > Chionidae > Chionis > Chionis minor. Next base: position 150,787 of record VZSF01005554.1, on the reverse strand, counting down.
TTTTACCCCAACAAACTCATGGAATTGCATCACTACAGTACGTGACTATTAAAAGCTCACATAACCCATCAGCTCGATACAGTAAACAGAAAAAAAGAAAAGCCTGGGAAGGCCTCCTGAGTCTTGAATAACTTTCTTATTCGTTCTATTGTTATTTCTATTGTCAGACTTTCATAAAGTTACTAGTTAACACCCATGTGTATCAAAATCTCTTCCAATTATAGAGTAAATGTATTTCTCTACAAACATAAACAACATCTGACTCTTAACTACTAGGACAGGATAAAAATCTATTTACATTTGAAATAGGTAACTTCTGACCTACTAATGACACCGAATTGTCCTTTTCTATTTTGAAGCATCTCTTACTTATCAACATGACAATTATAGCAATTATTCATAGTTCCTCTTTTAAGGTTGATATGTAAAGAGATAGTCACAGTTGCAATTCACAATTCTCAAATGAACAGTATCAACAGTAACTTAATCATAGTATGTCTTAAATTCTGTCACTTTCTCAAAGGTAATATTTCAGCTATTGAGCCTTACCTTGACTTCCTATATAGATTTAATTAATTTCCCAACTGGAAAAAAAATCAGAACACACCTTCATTCATCCTTATTTGCACCACAGACAGGAATTATTTGCGCCTAGTTTTGACTGTTACTTTGTGCTAAGCATTAACTCCTGAAGAAACTCATAAAAACCCATACAATTGACAATTCCTTAAAGAAATCTGAACTCTGACAATCTTGACCTATTTCAGAGGAACCACCGAAGAAGTGTTTATTCTATGCATTCTCTACAAAGGTATAAACTTGACCCATTAGTGGCACTTATAACTCATTTTCACAGTTAAAATTATCTCATATAAAAATTTTCACCTGTTCCTCAATGCAGTTTTATGTATTTTATGTAGTATATTTTACAAGCTCCTTATTTGCTTCTATTCTTTTTTTAACATTTCCTATACATACTTCTAGACAACCTGGATTTTATTCTCACTGCTGACTCCGAATGATCCATGGATTAAACTGAAACAGTTGGCAAGACTACTGGTCTGTTTTTCGTCTCACATCTCTCTCATACAAGCTTTAGGTCCTGTTGGAAGGATGGCTCAAGTGCTCTTAAAGCTCTTCCAGCCATGTTAATAGAAATCAAGATTAATGCTGTTTTGCCTTAATATTTGAGATCAGAAGAGGCTTCTTGGGGCAATATTCTCAGACAACCCAATTTAATCAAAAGCTGCTTGTCAATCAGTTTAGTGTCTATCTTCTCTCTTAACCTTAATTTTTGTACAAATCACATTTACCCATCACAAGAATTTGTGTTATGCACAAATCATCAGGGAGGAGCTCTAAACCTAAAACCAATGTTTGAAGCTCCTTACCTTCATTTTTGTCAGCATCCAACAAATTCTGAAACTCTGTATGAAATATTTCCAGGTGTTTTTCAATAAGTACTTGCTCACATTTTCGTGCTAACTCATCTTGAGTGCTCTCATGGAGATATACCTGAACTCTACGCTGTTCCTCAAGAAGGCGGGCTTCAGCCTACAGAACAGAGAGAGAAAAACCATGAAACCTGTATGGAAGGCAGAACAGAAATCCAACAGCAGAAAACAGATGGCTATTTAGTAAATTCAGCTAGAAAACAATAAAAAACAAAAAAAAAAAAACAACCTCTCACTAATGCAGTGTTATGGTCCACCTACTTAAGCAGTTATTTTTCTGGGAATCATAATGTGACCCCTTCAATACATATAGAAGCACTGTTTATGTTGATGATAATATTATATACTGTTTAAATAGGTGGGAGAATTGCAGCAAGACTGTTTGCCCACTGCTTCTGAGTAAGAAGTTTACAGGTGGAAATATGCTGTCAGAGAAAAAAAAAAAAGAAAGCTACTGACACAAGATACTGACAGTTTTAGCATCAGCAAGCTCTCCAGCTACAGAGGTAGTTTTGTTTAAGACAAACATGAATACATTTCATGCCTCCACAAAACTAAAAGCAGAAAACTACAATTTAACAGTATGCCCGTGACAAATTTGAATATTCTCATCTACATTCTTACACAGAAAAACTTCACAATAATCTACAATCATTTAAATTACACTAGCATTTAATTTGGCATATGAAATGCTACATATGCATATCTTCACGGCAAACCAAAATTCTAAGTGTCACTCAAGGAACAGTACTTAAGCCAAAATGTAAAACTGAAGTTGTTTATATAACAATTACCTCTATTTTGTTTGCAAAAGCGTTAAAAGATTCACTTTACAAGCCATCTGTAACTGCAGCACATGACTAGCGATAAAGTGAGTATGTCCCCTTATCAGTCCAAATTATTTAAATTAATGTCACCAAAAGAAGGAAATTAAATGAATGCATTTCTTAGTATTTTAGAATATTGGCTAAGCATGAAAGATCACATTAGGGACAATAAAAAAAAAAAAGAACAATTTCACTGCAAGTACACTGCATCATACACAGACGGCTTTAAATAATCTCTGCCACTGTTAGCTTCACTCATTTCCCGTAGTAATTTTGCACATAGCTCTTGTGAAAAGGTCCTGGATTACTGTCTCCTAGAGTTAAACCAGTACAGGTCAAAACACAGGAAATAAAATCAACAGTTTGGGAAAGGACACAAGCTCCTGCTTCAGAGTACTTGCCAGTTTCTTACCAGTAACAATCAACTTCCTTAATGGCAGCAAATAGCAGCAAATCTTTCCAATGGATGCTGGAAACTGGAATCAGACTAGTAGGACTACTCATCTAATTTTTAACCAACTATGTATTTCCGTAGTTCAGGAAATTCTGCCGCTTCTAATGCTGCTTCTTAAAATATCCTTAGACCTTCACTTTTAACGTTAACAGTCAACTCTCACACTGAGCTCCTATATAAAAATAAACATTCACTCTGACTTCAAATTCACTTATACTCTCACTTTGTGTTCTTATAATTCTGTTTTCCTTTTAAAGTCATGTTTCAGAAATGAGAATAATTAGTTCACAAAACAGTATCTTTGGCTGTTTTAACTATAAAGATCTAAAGTTCAAGGGACAGTCTTAAGAAATACTGACCTTTTTCCCTACGACGCATCAGGCCGTCCCAGCTTTACTCAGGATTTCTGACCCAAGAAGAAAAATTCGCAATCCTTCTAAACTCAGTATGTCTGCCTTTATAACTACCTACAAATATCCTAATTCTAATTAAGATCTCATTGACTACTCCTTAGTATGCCATGTGACTGCTGGACAACTTGCAGCTTTTCACATCAGTCTCACTTAAGGTGTTTCACAACAGAGAAGAAACCTAATTCTAGCTATACCTGAGTAGTACTGCTCTGTTCCAGGCATTTAAGTGGCATGCAAGATTATAATACCCAAACTGGAAAAAAATTATTAAGAATTCTACAAAACTGCCTTGTCATGTTTAAGTAAAAATTGTTAAGAATTTCTTATGCACAACGAAGTTAAGATTAAAGCTGAAGAACAAACCTATCTGAATTTTAAATTAATAGTTCTGAAAACTTGCGAGACCTCTGTTGACCTGTCCAGTGGAGCATGCAGACTAGAGAGATCAGACAATTTGTTCCAGTGAACTAGGTTTTAGCTAGTTTCCCCCTTAGTTTGTATCAGTTTGTAAGCTATGATCCTATTTACCGTAGAGTCTAATACACATCTTTTTCAGTTTCATCAGTTAAATCTCAGAAAATGAGTAACGAAAACCATTTCTTGCTCAGTTTTATTTCAAATGTATGCATGTTATCTGCAAGGAGATGACAAGACAGCCCAAACAGCTTATATACATCTCTAGTACATGAATTTGAGCAGAGACTTAAGGCTACACACTTTCTTGCTAAAGATTTGCCCTGCCTTCTGCTAGCTTTATACGTGTTTTTAGCTTCAAGATCAGCTGCAAGCAAAGTGAGTTGCTCTTCTGTGGATTTTTGAAGTCTTGAAGATTGTTTGGGGTACTAACTTCTTTCTACTTGACACTAATCTCTAGTTCTTGAAATAGCAATGACCTTCAGACAGCTTTTTACTGTCCTGTACCAACGAAGTCTGGATGAGTCAGTCATTCAGGTTATAAATGACCGAAATTCCCTTACTGTTTTTACATATATATTTTAGGATGAAAGTAAATACAAGAAATTGAAGGGAAAGCAGGAAAAAAAAATCACTAATCCAACAACAGAAAAGTAAATACAGGTAGGTCTGGGAACTACTGAGCAACTATCCCAATGCACTAAAAGGAGGATTCATTTTACTGTGTTATTTCTATATTTTTTTTTAATCATTGACTTTAATTCCAAGGATGTATTCTGCGGCAAAAAGAGTTAAACAAAAGAAATGCAAAGATACTGGGGAGGGAGGGATATAAATCTGCATATTACAAACTCAAAAAGCTCCCTTTTTTTAAAAATTAAACCGAAAGGGGAAAAAACAAGCAGCAATTCAGAAAGTGAGGAAATGCACTGAGGAAAATATATAAAGCAGCACCTCTCAAAGATGGAAGATGACCATCTATTTCACATTCAGGAAGACTGACCCAATAAACAGGCTAGAAATAGTCAATGTTTATCCAGTTTGTACTTAATTGCCCTTTCTGGGATTCCCCCAAACCAGAGACTATCTAAGAATTTAAATCTGGCCTCTGTTGATCAGAAGTGTTGTGAAGGGTTCATTACATTAAAATATTCTGAGAGAATTAAAACTAATTAATTATCTACTTTCTTAGCCAGCTCTCGAGAAGAGATTTCAATAAATGTGCAAACACACAGTTCCTTGCATAGGAACAGTAAACGGGTAGCTCTAAAGCAGAGTGACTATTTTGGTGTCTTGAAGTTTAACAAAATCTGAATTTATTTTAATATTCTCTTCTGTTTTGCCCAAGAGAAAAGGTTCAAACTTTCATTGTACTTTCTGAAATACACTAAGAAGAGAAACTTCAGACCAGATAAACATATAAGCAAATCACCACAGGGAAAAAGAGCCAATTGGTTCCGTAAAATAATCAGCATTTTAATAAACTGACAATAAAAGCCGAGAATTTATATCACTTTACCTCTAAAAAATATCCACATCCAGAAAATAATCACAAAGCTTATTAAATAGCTTACCTTCTTCATGTACTCTGTGACCGGGTTCTGTTGCAAGAATTCAGTGCTTTCTCGTGTATAAAATCTCTCTGTGTCAGCAAGAAACTGAGATTCAAAGGATTCTTTATAGACGGTTAGTGTAGGTCCTTTTGCAAATGCATCATCTTCATTCAGCCCCAGCTCCACTACAGAAAAAAAAGAAAGAAAAAAGAAAAGCAAGTAATGACAAAATTGCTTTTTATGAAGTGTTTTCTTGCAAATAAATAGGTACCCTCCTTCTATTTTACATCAGGGTAATCAATTGGGACTTTTAAAAGTACACATTTATTTTGCATTTAAAGAATAAGCAGCACATTACTCATGTAAACTGCACTTTTTGATATGTTACTAAATGGATGATAGTGAAGCTTTCCAAATCCTATCTCAAAAACTAGTTCAAATTCCCCTTCTACTTCTTCCTTGTAGAGTTCCATATTATATGTGTATGGTTTTTTTATTAATGAAACTGGTCATTAATCTGCATGGCAAAGCTTTCAATTTCAAGCAAATGGGATAAAACAATCCCACTCCACTTTGGAAACTACTATGCTTCCCCCATTCCAGATTTAGCTCCTAAATAAATGATTCATAAACAGTGAACACTCTTGTCTATCAGTTGTGTTTTCAAGCTTTACAAATACGGTATAATCAACTGTAATTGTGTCAAGTGTCTCTATAAACATGAAGTTAAACCATACATAACTGCATTTATTTTACTGGAAAAATCTTTACTGGATATCTAAGGAGGTGGGATACTACTTCTGAGCTCTGACAGAGGATACTTATTTATTTTTAAAAGAGTAATAAAACCTTAAAGAAATCTCATTTACCGTAAGATTGTACAACTCCACTGATCAGCCTTGTATTGATAGTTTCACCATTTCTTTCTTTTTCAATCAATTTCAACACAGCATTTGTTACCTTAGAAAACAGGGATTAAAAGTAAGTCAAGCTTAGAGAAAACAGCCGATAGGTCAAGCAGAGTATTTAATCAGGAGTGTACTCCTATTGTATTCAAGACACATCAAGCCCCTCAAGAACAAGATTTAAGGACACCTGAATATATACATTTCCTACAGACAACACAGACTATGCTACACCTTTGAGTTCTACAACGTAGTTACAGTCTGATTAGTGGTGAGCTGTAAAAGGGTATGAAAGTGCTTGGGGGGTTTTTTTGGGTGGGGTTGTTTGTTGGGGTTTTTTGTTTGTTTACTTTCAAAAAGCAGCTTCTAAACCAAACTTCTGTTTGTTTTACACTTGAAATCCAAGGAAGCTTTGCAGTAAGAGCTGAACTAACCACCTGTACTTTACACAAAGAAAGCTATCGACTTATGCTGATAAATAATGTATTGCAACTACCGTTCCTCCAAACTGGAACCTAGCTAATATACAGTCTTTTCATCACAAAGTACTGGTATATACAAGTGAAATCAACATACATAAATACCATATTTTGTTGTGATGGAATGTCTTGTTTCATACTGTGCTGATTCACCAATTAAAAAATATTTGGTTGACCTGAATCTCCCAGGTATCAGTGTAAATTTAAAGATTCAGAAGAGGTGGCCAAAATCCCAGGCCCATCACTATCTGTTCTCACACAATCCTGACCCTCATACCTTAAGACATTACTGTCAGCCTGTACTCCTGCCCGCCTGGAAACAGCTGAAGCTGTTACTTCATTTAAGACGAGCCCCTCTCAGCAAAGAGATAACACAACAGTCTTGGTATCAAGGTTCAACCACACATACAGAGAAAGGCTTATTCCTTCCAAATATTTATCTTTTTAACATCACAAAGGAGAAGCAGAAGGCTCCCTTTTATTTTCTGGGTCTGCCCCTCCACACCCATCCTCCAAATTCCCTTTGGAACAGTTACTAACAATATATAACATTAAGCCTATCAAATAACACTATAGTTATACCTATAGTTATAGTATATACCTGCTTATTTAATGGCCTGAATAAGCAGTCTCTCCAGGTCACCAAGGCAAGCTAGAAGCAAAGGAAGAGATATGAAAGACAGAATAAATAAAATATTTATATTCACACATATAAATGCAGCATAGCTCCTTAAGGAAAGCTGATATAGTATGCTAAATAATCAGAACTTTCAAAATTATTTTATTTTGGCACACACATTTCTCACACAACAAGGCTGTTCACAATAAAATTGCCATTTGCTTTATTACTAACTCTACCTAAGGTGTCCCCTCCTCTGATAGTGACCCACTGCCGACTCTGAAACCCTGCAAGTTGCTTTGACAACATACAGTCTTTTTTGTTGGCAATTTTCAAGGTGACATAGTCCCTTAGCGCTAGGTTAGTGAAGTTAAGAGGGAGGGAAGTAAGGATACCAACTGTTTTTCTACCATATGCAAAGTTATTTTAGTGAAGTGGTAAAATAGCACATCACTTTCCTAATGCTTCACTAGCAAGGACAATAATTATCCTTTATTTAAAAAAAAAAAAGAACTTTTAGTTGTCTGAGATACAGAACTTCTGCTATCTTCTTCCCTTACACTACTTTAGATTACAAAAAAAATAATCATCAAGATCACATATCAATCTTTCAGAACTGTACCAAAATAACTTATATTACAAACCAAATGTTGACTGAATCTTAGCAGCTTGGATGCTAAAACATTTGTAGAGATGTATTGAAGTCAACAGAAAAAACATGCAATTTATTTCTCCATTCTGTATTTGAAACACTTGACTGACTTCTAAGTGGAATGACAAGGCCACGCTGATGCACACATATAACAGTAAAAGCAGCAAGTACCAGAAACAGAAAACCCTCAACAGTCTAATACTAGTAGTCCCAACACACACAAAGCAGATTAAACATCTCAGAGATTTAGAACCATGGAATTTTTAGAACTATCCTGGGGTGAGAGTACGGAAAGGGGGAAGATTTCCACTTCACCCACTTCTTCAAAACTTCTATGAACTTCCTACAAGTTTCAAGGAAAGATGTGCAGGATGATAATGCAAACATGACAGATGAAATGGATAAATCACTCACTTCAAAAAGCTACTTACTGAATAAATTTCATATATTCCTTTACGACCTTCATCGCACTCACGACGAACCCAGTGTCGATTGAGGTAGGCACATATCCCATTCAATACTTTGCTTGAAAACCTATAATCTTCCCACTGTTGAGTGTAGAATTTCAGCACACTTTCATCCATCAAATCTTCCCCATCCTAAAATAAGAGTTTGCCAGTACTATTGGGTAATTTTAAGGTACAACCAAGATAGGTAATGGTATACAAACTGCATGTGTAATAAATCTATACTGTGCAATGTATTTATAGGAAACATACTGCTAACACATTTACTTCCACATTAAAAAAGCGTAAGGCCATTATGAGATTTAGAAATTAACAAGCTGGTAAAAAATGCACAGCATAGACAAAGCTCCAGAAGACACTCCTGCTCCTGCTGTGGAAGAGAACAAGAAGGCACCACATTAGAAACAGACAGTGACACTGATGAGTGCGCTAGGTAAAACATGCCAGTGCAATGGTAATGCATTCAACATCACAATCTCCATAAAATACATCACCCACTCCCACTGCAGCTCCCTGGGGAGCAGAAACAAGTGAGCATGGATGGGGTCTTCTCTAGAACCCCGTCAGGTAGTAAATGGAATTGCTACTTTTGGAAACGGGTACATTATCATATTGATTCTTGTTACATGAAAAAAAGATAAATTTGTAACATTTTGGAAGTTCAAGTATCTTTCCAAAGTGGACCACTACAGCTTGAATGGACATGGGAATAAAAGCAGAAACGCACACTGGATAAGACCTCTGAGACCTTTATGCAACTTCATAAGTTAATTACACAATAGACTTGACAGGACATCAAGAATTATTTTATTATTGCTCAAAACTAAAACCCCAAAAGTTAAAAGCATGGTTCCTTTCCAAAAATAACTGGGAACCATTCTCTTACAAAGCAGCCCAACATCCAGCTCTATTAGTAGTTTATTTATTGAATTAAATTAATGGCTACCATCAGGCATTTTCAACGTTACAGGTAACCATTTTTTCAGCATTACTAATATGCTGGTTAATTGATTAGAAAGTATAGCTATTCTTGTTCAAGATAAAGGACAGCTTAAGATCACTTCTGTAAAGCACAGAAATGCGGTTTTGGCTCGAAGAGGAAAAGCAGCTCACAGGTACACTGAGCAACTGATCTATGCCTGAGGTAAAGCCTATAAAACATTCTAATGGCCAATGGAGACAAATTTCAAGATCATTCAATTTAGTTCCAGTGCCTGCATACACCTCTAGGTTTGTTGATACAAGCTTTTCTCAACCCACCCTGCATTACTACTTCAAATGCAGATTGATCTAATGTCCCATCTTACCTTAAGGAGATTTGTCAAGTAGTTCTTCAGAAATTCTTTTAGCCGTTTGTACAGTTCCAAGCCAACAAACTGAGCACCTCCAGGTGTCTGGCCCTTTTTCGATTTGGAAGGAGGTACTCCAGCTCCCCGTGCTTGATTAGACTGGTGTACACTAGTACAGTAGTTATAAACATGACTGACAGGAAAGTTAAGGAATATCTATGTGCCAGCATGACACATTAAAAATACAATCAAAAATCATACAGTAATTTCAATAAGCTATTTTTATACCCGTAAATGACTTAACCATAATACATTACAAGATGCATTAGCCCACATAAAAATCAAACCAAAGCTAAGAAAATGAAATAATTTTCAGCAGAATTTTCTGCAGTAGAAATGTGTCAGACTACCACATGCACTATATATACTGATGCCAACATTAAATTTACCTAGGACTTACTTAACAAGACCACCAAGAAACCAAAGCAGTGGAATTGCTGATAAGATTATTTTGAAGGTTTAAATAGAGTTTATTTGATGCATTATATAGTCCTTCTACAAATACATAAGCTTTCGTTTAATGGGAAGAAATTTCAACACCAGCCTCAAGCAACATTCCATAGTTGAAAACGCAGAGGATATTATTTTTGCATTCTTTCAAACACAATGCTTTATAAAAGATTTGGCCATTTAGCACTGGCAGACAGGGGACAAACCTAGTAATGGTGAGACACACATACTCAAAAGCACCCCATAAAATGAGATTCACCAGTCGCAGGCTAGAAGTACAATCCCAACATTTAAGTATGTGGCAATAATTCTTCCCTCTTGTACTGATACAGCCTCGAAGACTTGCTGTATCTGTTAATATAACGTTTCAAGAAATCTTTTTGTTTTCTGATCCAAAACATTCAAATATTCAGAACTCTTCTAAAGCAGTAAGTGGAAGCCACATTGCTTAAAACACTTCAAATAAGAAAACATCCTGAAAGAAACTGCATTTCACAAACAAGGAGAATAAACTAGCTTGGCAGCACTCAAATTCAAGTTGATGAGGACTCACATTTGACAATAAAAAATACTCTAATGACTCACCCAGCAAACAATTACCCAACGGGAGCGAAGCTACTGCACAACCACACTTCTACTGAGAGTCCGAGGGCAGGTTTTTGAGTCACATCCTTTGTTAGAGAACATCATATTAAGCAATCCAGAAGGCCTAATTTTGTTTTAACTTGTGTTTTAACTAATGGGCCAAGTTTTAACCACTAGACATGCTTCCTCCACAATATGTCATGTATTAGTAAATTAATACGTTGCTGAGATTTGCCTTTTATCCTTCCATTCAGAAAGACCAGCACAATAAAATGGAAGACATCAGCAAATATGGTATGAAATACCAAGGGAATTATAAGCCCTAAATATACGATATATTACAGTTACTGTGAACAGACTTGCTTCTAGTATTTTAAACAGTAACGCTCAAGCAGAAAAAGCTCTTAAAATATCCAGTTAACACCCTGGCAATTACTTTAAAAAAAAAAAAAGAAAAAAAAAGGCTCACAGTCACATCATACCCTTAAACTGGGTTTTACGATGAGAGTATCCTGCATGCCACCAGAACAAGTCTCGTGGGTTTTGTGTCAAACTGAAAGGAAAACCTGCTCACTGCCTATACTCACATACTTGTTCAGAAAGTCGTCACATTCTGTTCAAGAGAGTAATGCTCTCTGCCTAAGATTAAGCCTTTCTGCAGACATACAGCATACATTTCTTACATTACCTCATCCAGATGCCAAATAACTGGATTTCCCACAGTATAACCCAATAACATAAAACCTTCACTTGTGCTTAGCAACCAAACTTTTATCAGCCTCTTATCTCAATCAGCCACTTATTTCCTGGACATTAATGATTTCTTCCAGCTCCTAGATATTTGTTTGCTTGTTCAACTTTCCTGGCACTGTTGCTGCTTTTACCATCTACACTTCAATTTCAGAATTCCCTAATCAAGTGAGGAATGCCACACAGCATAACAATTTTTCTCTAGATACAAAGCTTTACTTCTTTTCACAAACAGGAAAAGCAGGGCTTAACTCACAGTTTAACTTTAAGACAGTTAATATAAAGTCCTCTGAATTGTGATGAAAGTCTCTCCATCGCGATACAAGGAATTTAGGGTTGAATCATAAATACCCAGTTGGTAGTCTTGCCTCCTTCTTCCCCTAACTCTCCTATCCCAAGCGGCTTTGAGCAAGCCTCAAAATACACAGACTGTCCAGATGACAGGTAATTCTTGCAGGTTTTGTGAACGCTGCCTGAGGAAAATATTCTTTCTGTTCCTCTCCAAGAATAATCACAACAGCCTTCAGAAAAATAAAAGATCAAGTTTAGAAGACACAAGCCTTTTTCTAACCCCATACATTTTACTATTAAAACAGGGGTTCCTTGTAAAGTAAACATTGAGAGAGACTGAGACCTTCTGTCCATGCCTGACAGTAATGATCTCAGAGCTGGAATAAAAATATACCAGTAATGCCCACCTTTACTTCTTATTCTGGCTTGAGTCTTGCTAGTCAAACTGGCCATGACAGCACTTTTGAAATGCTCTAGTTTAGTTGTTCTATGCAAGTCAAACTGAAGTTAGTTTGCAAGTGTAAAAAAAAAAAAAACCAACACACTAAACCAAAAAAACCCACCTCTTTAACATGTTATACATAAAAGAATGCTCTCTCACGCTTTATTTACAATCTGCGTCCCCATCTGCTAAAGCCAACCACTCACAGAAAGACTGACATATTCAAAACAAAATCAGACTTGCATTGCTTACTACAAAGTACATGACAGTACATCTGAGAATCACAAGGGGAACACTATGAAAAGAATTCTTGGTTGCAGAAGGCAAACTAATCCACCTCAACTGCTTCGTATACTGGAAGCCGTATACATATCCAAACAGCTATTGGGAAACATTTCTGTGGGTGTTTGCACAACTCTGCACAGCAATTCACACACTACAACGAACAGAGAAGTGAATTCATCAATAGAATAGTTTGCACCACAGTGAAGCTGCGCTGCTCCCTGAGCTTCTGGCTGCTGAGCTTCAGATTTGGCCCAGCAGACAAACCACCTACAAGAGGAACAGATCAAGATCAATCTCCTTAAACTTCTACACCTTCCTTATAGTCAGGGAGAAATTACATTTATTTATCCAAATTGAAATTTGAGGTAGGAGATGGCAAGGAATTACAAATTGACTCGACATCGTGCTGTTTAAAATGAAAAATCTTTTTCAGAACTTTATTCCTTTCTGAAACTCTTCAAAATGGGATACAAGAATCAGCCAAAGACAAATTAATTTTACCACCTTTGCCTTCAATACAATGCATGCTGCTTTTGACATCCTTGACTCAGTTTCTAAAGCTGGGCAGTGCAAAGGAAAAAAAAAAAATTCCCATGCTGCTACACCATAATGAATTTATGGCCTTGTAGGAGATCATTTCCACAGAAGAAAATGATCCTGACACACAACCCACCTGGAAGGCTTATTTGCCACCTGCTTTTCCAGTAGCACAGGAGTTCATGCAGGCAACCAGTGATTTGGACTGGGGAAGTGATTGCTGCTACAACTAACTGTTGTCCCTGTTCCCAGATACTTTGCAGAGCAGATCTGAACTTCTGTGTCCGCACAGGGGAAGTGAAACAGGTTCTTTCAGTAGCATGCATATACTTTTTGAGCAATTATGCCATCAAAACACAAGCTTGAGTGCGCCATGGTCATCTGCAATCTACCATCTGCCCCAGAAAAGTACCAAAATACTACACATACAGCATTTTTTTCCCTCCAGGAGCAACTGCAAACAGAAATTATGCGAGACAAGTAGCAGTTTTGTAATTCAACACACACAACAGAAAACACTCAGATTTTACACTGACGGGTACAAATTACTCAGTTTCGCATGAGTCCCTAATCTTAATTTTTTTATAAAGAAAACAGTTCTGCTGAGGTAATAACTGATTCCCCTTTCAGCAGCACAGCTGGGTGCCCACAGTTTTTCCGTTTGACTCTGAAAAATTAACATAACTGGGATAAGTTTGTTTGAGGAAAAGATATATGTAAAATTAAAAGTAACTAAAAGGGAAGCAAAGCTAATACAATGTAGCACAAAACTACAGGGCAGAGAGAAATGACAACAAAGCTTTTGAAAAAGAGGAAGCACACAACAACAAAAGCTGAACAACTCTCTAACCAGAATTCCCCTCTTGTTACTTCTAGTCTCTTTATCATAAAGATCAGTTTTAGGCATAAATCTGCTATTTCACAGACCTTATGCAGTAATTAACTCTATGCTGAGTGCTCTGTCATCTCAACAGCTGACCTACAGGAACAAGTTGAGATCAGTTCCACTTCTGTCAAATATTTGTATTTTCCTAGATTACACCAAAGGCATGAAAGAACAACATCTAGAAAGTTAATGAAAATACTGGTAAGAAAATTGCTAGGATGGAAGTTTTGTGTTCTTGTGAAACCACTCCTAATACAAACAGTACAGCTTACTATATTTACTGGAGAACGGATTTACATATTTTCTTCAAAATTATTAAAGCCATTTCAACTTCTGTGTGTCCAGAAGATTAGACTGTGCGAACCTTACAAAACCACCTCATGCATAAGTAAAGCTGCTAAGAGACGTGGACACGCCTACGTGACTTGAACATTTCGTAAACCAAAGAGATGAAGGACCTTTGCACAAATTTTTGAAGTGACATTGCTAAAAAGCAATCACTTTTCAGAACAAGTACTTTAAACACCCACTTTAGCTTTGTGCGGAGCAGCAGCAAAAAAGAAAAGCCAGAAACCTTCATTCTTTTCAGGGAGGTACCAGCAAAAGCCTATTTTAAGTATGTTCAGTTCATCATCGTAAGCAAAGGTTACCCACTAAGAAAGCGGTTCAAAGAAAACAAGCAAACAAAAAAACTAAGATGCTGCCCTCAACCCCACACATTCTCCATTTGTGTTTTAATATCCTAAGATCAATTACACATTTAAGTATTTAGGTTAGGTACAACTGCACTGATAAACCATCCCCATTTCAGTCAGATGAGGACTGAGGCAGAGGCTGAAGGAGCTATTACAGCATCAGCCATGCAGCTGCTATGAAAAATCCAGGCACAACAGAGCTCAGACACATTTCTACAAGCCTGAGATCGGAGAAGTTTCCAGCAAAAGCCATCTGAAGACTAAGAGATAATTTCTTGTTTCTCTCTGTGGCATAAGGTCAAAGGAATCACAGAGAAACACTGAGTTACAAGGAAAATACAAATTTTCAAAGCCAAATGCCTATATGAAGTGTACAGTCTTTATGCCAGGAACCGTTAAGAACAACTGTAACTGACATGGCTTTTAAATTTAAAGTTCTTTGCATTGACAGAGGTTGGTTTTGTACAAAATATTCTTGGTTACTATAAAAATCAAGTAGAACATCAAGCAATCATTGTGGAGAAGAACATGAAAAAAGGAACCGATCACACTAATATAAACATATTCTGCACTGCTTTCAAACTGAAGCGGCGATTTTTATAAATACGCACAAAATGACACAATTATACCAACCTTTCCACACAAGGTAAAGTGTATTATGTACCCTTCAAGCATGTAAACAAATACATTTACTTCTACCTTTGTGTTCCACACAAGCATTAAGTGGCACATGAGAAACACTATGAAATATCATCTTGAATATAAGCAGGATTAATACTAGCAGAGACTGTATCTATAGTGACCATAAACAATTCGACATTAAAGTGAAAGGATGGCTTAGAGTGAGAGAATCTCAAGAGAAAGTAGAACAGTTTGAGGTTTAAAAAGTGCATGCCCCGACAAGCTAGTATCTTTTCTGTATAGAAAAAGCATAATAATCTGTTTGGAGGAAAAAAAAACCAAAAACATACCATGCTGCCGGGTAACAACAGATTCATATGATCAGAAAATAAGATTCTCACAGTTTTAATATATATCTGCTGATGTGAAATCCTACTAAAATACAGTGAAAACTGCTAGGACAAGGATTGCAGTAGAAGCAGCTACAAAAAAACTTGGCAAAGGGATGCCAAGAGAAGGGCTTCGCTGTTTTGCTTGGACAACATGTACTATTGGTGCTGAATCTATCCACAGGTTAAAATAGTTAACTGTATTTATACATTCTATTTTATGAACAGACAGACTATCCCGAGTCATATGGTATTTTTAAAATGCAAGCATACTACATTTAATTATTTAATGTTTAACACAATCTTTTCCTTCTCCACTTGCTAACATCTGAGAAAAAAATCCCATCCTATAAAACAGATTACAGTAACCTTTTGTTATGTACAGTTATTTACATTTGGCGTAACGGAGAATCAGTAACTACTTCTTTGTTAAAGTAAGTTAGCAAAATTGAATCACAATAAGCAAATTCAGAAACGAGGAAAAAAACTCATAAAAGAAAGAAATGTGACAGAACAACCTAACCTTTACCTAACCTTACTTTAAAATACTTAAAGCAATTACTCTTGAAAGAATTACTGCGGCTAATAATGGAACAATAATATAAGAAAGACATTTGTAAAATCCAATATACAGGTGTAAGACTTGAGCAAGTTTTAGTCGTAGTCAATTCAGCCATTTTACTTCAAAGTTTCACATAAAAGCTATAATGACAATTATGCCAAACACAACTACTCAAGTGTATTCTAAGAACTGCTGAAATCAATGTTATGATTTTTATGTACACAACATTAGCGACACTTTGCAAGTTAATTCGGACATTGCAGATGTACTTTTTAGTAAAACAACCACACCTATCACAGGTATACGCCACTTTTTATCAATTAAAAGGTTTTAAGATATCGTCATGTAAATAAAACCCCAATTTGTTATAAATTAATGGTACTTGGAATCTTTAAACAGTCTTATTTTTCCCCAATTGAATTTTCTTTAAATATTAAAACCTGACAAAAAGGTTCTTCTGTTCTGTATGGCCATAAATTAACTACACTGTCTAAAAAAAATTCCTTTAAAATACTTTTCAGATTATGTTTTCTAAATCAAGACAGTGAAAGCATGAGTTTATGCCAAAAAAATAATTTTGACATTTCAAATAAAAAGTACACACACACGAAATAAAAGCCCACCACTAAGCTTTCCATTCACGAATCACGTCTGGAAATTGAAAGGTTGATGTGCACTTAGGGGAAGAAAATAAGAATTTCAAAAAGTTATTCAGCTTTTTGTATAAGCCAATAAGAAAAATTATGCTCATTTAATATAGGGCAGGAAATTTTTCTGATAGTCTAGTACCTGGTCTGAGAATCTGCTTAAGATACATAGAACAAGAGTAACAAAGAGTTCTCTCCACCACAGAGTTTAAATCGAGATGTATTCAAATCCCAATTCATCCTCTCAGACCATGAGGCCTGAGGAAAATAAATTGCAGACTCATCACATGATTAGCTTGGAAAATGGGCATCACCTTCTGCCAAAAAAAAAAAAAAAAGATAATTAGCACAAGATGTACAAATATTTCATCGTTGCCAAATGGCGTCTAAGAAGTGGTGATAAAGACAAGTGACTTAGAGCAATATGATTAAGCTGAGTAAGAATAATTCCAGTAAACAAAGTAATAGGTCTTCTACCAACAATTCAAGGCAGAAGCTCACGATTTGCTACATGCAAGCACAATCAGTTTTCTCTCAGAGCAACTGGCAGTTTCCTCCAAAGAGACTAAATGCCGCAGAGATATATTCTGTATATATTGATACTACAATTTCATTGCTCCTTGACTAAGGGCAACAAATGGGGTTCTTTTCTTTTTTTGTCGTTGCAGAACAGCAGCTTGAACTTTGCATACAGTAGACAGAATTCCTTCTGAGTGAACCGCCCTGTCAGGCGCAGTGTACTATACCTTGCTGTTGTCCTCCTGAGTTCCAGGAGTGACTGACTCCTGAGCTACTTCATCACTGCTCCAACACCGGTGTTCACAACTTAGTCCCTGTGGCTAACAGCCTCCAAACTAATTGCCACTAAAGGAGAAATAGGGTAAAAATGCCCTTCTCTCACAACGTTACTAATGCTGTTAGGTCTACCATTCCTAGAAGTCTAGTTAATCTTACTGACTTTCTCTTTTCTGCATGAAGTCAATGCTTGGCACGTAATTCTATGCGAGCTTGCAATACAGCCTGCTGTCACAAGTGAGTTACTATTGCAGGAGCTACTAGGGTCTTCAGTACTAAAAATTAATTCTTATCTGGTAAGGGACAGAAAAGCATCCAGATTCATTTTCAAGAATCACGTATGTGGGAAAAAATGATGACAACACCACACAGGAAGAATCAAAACAACAAACACACAGACACACCCCCCCAGTCTGAAGGAATTAATTTTCTATATGGAAGCTGTAAATTCTCAATAGGAAACACAAAGAACATACCTCAGAAAGTAATTAAACTACATCATCAAATTGATCTTCATAACCACGTAAGGAGCGGTAAATAAAAATATCACAAGTTCCATAAAGGACTGCTCTTCTGGTTACGTGCTTTGGCATAGCTGGCAGGGCAAGAGGAATCACAAAAGTACACGCAGTACCGAAAAACATTTCATAATCATCTGATCTGACAAAGAATACACCCTGCAACCAGGACCACAAATGAATCTAAATCAGAAAAAGTAGGGATGAGGACTTTGATAACCACCATTCAGAAACAAGATTTCTCAGTTCATCTCTTTGGTATTATGATCTAGAAGACCCCTGGAATAATCAACCCCTTTATTCTCCTGCTGGAATGAAGGAAAGAAAACCACCCTAAGTACAAGCTCTGGCCTGTAGTCAGAGACTGAATCTAGTGTCTCACAAGAAGAGACACTCTGAACAAAGAAAATGCGGAGGTAGGATGGAGGTCCAAACTGTGAATTTGCGTAACTCTTCCATTTTTTCCCAGATTCACTTGAACAAGGCACAACAAAGACTCCCACATCTCCAATCAATTTTGACTGAAAATCTGTTACCAGACACAGGACTAAATGCATGTTTGCTTGTATGTACAGTTCTCTTCCTCTTACAAATCTGACAGACGAATTGGAATTGCATTTCAGAAGCAATATTCTGACAAAACAAAAAAAGAAAAAGGGGGGGGGGGAGAGAGGACTAAAGAGGATTAGGAAATGACTGAACTGTCTACTGCACAAGATTTCCAACCTGCTGTCATATCCAGCATCCTTGTAAGACCAACTACAGCTGAAACTCTTTCTGCTTACTAAACCAAGCTGTTTGATAGGCAGAGCTTCCAGAAATAAAATTCTGCCAATCTACTCAACTTGCTGAGTCTCGACTGAGCAAATGTGTTACAGATACACACTAAAAACTCTTAGCCTAACCAGCGTCAAATATTCTGAGTTATCAGATTACTAAATTAACCCACAAATGAAAGTCAATCACCAAAATCATCCACTAAATTAACTCACTTCCGAAAGTAACAAAAACTGTCCGTAATGTCAGACCAAACGACCCCTTGAAGCAGCAACAAGAAGGAAATGAGTAGTTAACAGACAACATAATGCTTTTACAGCTTCATTCCAAGCAGATTTGAGAACATTAGGAGGAGAGGAAAAAACCCCAGTGTTTTACCATTACTATTATAATAAGAACTTGGTCTTCAGCTGCCCTGCTTGACAGACCTCACAAATAGGAATATACTAAAGCCACTCAGACAAAGAAACTCTCTCAGAGGTTCTACTGCATGTCAGACTTCTATCAGACATTCCACTTTTACAGACTTGTTCCATTCAGTCAAGAACAATGCTGAACCCAGCACCGCAAGAAATCAGTCATTTTAAGTCTTAGGAAAAGTTCTGACCCTAAACCAAACGTAATTTTACCTTCCCATCACTATTAAAGAAGTATGCTAGAGACACTCAGCAGATTGCTCAGGGCTTTTTCCCACTCCCCCATGAACATGGATTCTGCAGCCACAGATAAGATCACACATCAACTCTGAAATTACATGTGCAGAAAACAAACTTTTGCATCTCAGGAAGTCCAGACAACTACAGAATTGATTGCTTTACAGCCTTCAAGCTCCTCTTTCTTTTATAAAGGCCCTGTCCTTTCAAAAAAATTAACACAGCCTAAAACTTGATATGCAATTTCAAATCAGTGCTAACAACAGCTTTAGATGTTAATTTAGGCATCAGAACAATAACCTTTATTTTACAAAAAACCTCTAAGAATTGATGAAAATAACAGAACTACTTACAGTAAGATAGGAAATGTCCTCATTTCGCTTATCATATGTCTACACACTTTGGTGTACCACCATCATCTTAAGCAGTGCTTACTCTACTGAGCAATACGAGGTTACAAGAGTGAACACAGAACAGATGCAAAACAGAGGTGGATCCTCACCAAAACCATTTACATGCTGCCTTATAGGTGGAACATGTGCAAGGATTTTTCACTTTCCAAACAAAGCACTGAAGTCAAACGCTAAAGCTACAATACAGCAAGAGGCACATCCCTCCTTCAAATGAGTTATAGAAGATCCTTACACACGACTCGACAGAAACAAGTTTCCTACACTCTTCCAAACAGTACTTCAGCACACACGTACAAGGATGAACACAACCCCCTTTTAGCACCTTATAACAACTCCCAGACAGGGAGGTGCTGGAAAATTTCAATCGCTCTCTGATGCAAGCTAGGAATTCAAGAGAAATCTACTGGGCGCATTCTCACTCCAGCTGCAAAATTATCAAGCCAATTCAAGAGTGAAGTACTACTCTGAGGATATCAAGACAAAAAATTTCAAGGTAACCAGACATTATTAACAATAAGACCTGCAGAGACCAACATATAAAGGAAAAAGAATTTCTTTTTTCTTCTGGTGTATTGTGGACTGAAAATTAGACCTATTAATAAAATCACTTTAAACATCTACTCTGTCAAAGATAATAGTAATCAAAGCTGAAGTTCAGAGGTAGGCATAATTAGGAAGACAGTTTTCCAGACAACAGAATGTTCCTGCTTATTTGCCAGTAAGATTAAACAGAAAAGGCTAATCTTCAAAATAAAAATATATTCTTAAAAGCCACTAAGTCAAACAGTTGTGAAACAATTTTGAGTTTAGAGAAATAAAAAGCTATCTCTAATCTACTAACATTGAAAGTACTAACTGGTTTAGGCATTAGGATACGTGTAGAGTTCCATGTATCTGGATTTTGCCATACTTTGTCTGGTGTAAACCTGTTGAATTCCAGCTCTTAGGTCATCCCATATCTGGTCAAGACCAATCTGTTTAAGTCCATGCGGATTCTGACTCCTATTCGATGACATTTTGTATTTCCTGTAAAGTCTTCCAGTGCAGCAGCCTGAGATCTGGTTATTCCTCCATCAGAATCACAAGTCAAGTAACATTCTACACTCAGTTGCAGCAACTCAGTAAGATATTCTTTACACTCAGAGAGTGATGTTTCCCAAGACGACAATCTGCAAAATGAAAACATACAAATTATAACAGTCCAAAATCACTTACACTAGAGAAAGAGATACAAAAATTAGTGATTTCATTGAAACATTTTTATTTACACAGATGAGAAATCCACAATGAGATCTGAAATACCAAGGAAGATACTTTCACAATTCAGCAGTGCAGAACAAAATGTGACTGTTAGTGCCCACACCTGCCCAAAGCCTGTAGGTACTTAGGTCAGTGCTGCTGACAACAAAACCCTAATGCTAATAAGAAATCTTAATAGTAAACATCTTTCCAAGTGGCAGACACTATCCTACTAAGAAGTGTTTACTCCCAGTAAAACTTCAGTATTCCCAAGCAACTCAGCGTTCTGTGGTAACTCATCATTTAACAAGCATCCTGATGGATATCCAAGATTAACCAGAAGATACTAAAGCTGTTTTTCTTCAATTATCAATAACTCTTCCAGACTTGAGATTCTATTACAGGTAACCTGAAAGCCCAAGGTATTTTGGGAGCAGAGAATTTTTCTATCTGGTAAACACATGCTTACATTAATTTCCTTGCTAAGTAAGTGAACACTACTTCCTTCAATGTCACCTCACCAGCAAGAGAATATGAAGCCAATAATGGTGGGAACGAAGAACAACTAATGGAGTGCACAAAATAAAGACTGCATGAATTGTGAGTGAAAGAATAAGGAACTGAGGAAACACACTACTCCCGTGAATGCTTAAGTGCACAAAGTTTGGGAGGTAGTTAGAAGATCAATTCATCAGCCTCATGAAGTGACAGAGTAGGAAAACAGTCACCTGGAAAGGACTACTGAGAATATTAGGCAGAGAAGATCCACTTTTACACGAAAATATTTTTACACAAAATATTCTGCAATTTTAACATGTCTTATCCACCACAGCAACAAAATTAAGAAGATACCCAAAAATTACAAAGGAGGTAATGTAATTTAAAAAATTAACTCACAAATAACAGAGGTATAATAAGTCAGGACCAGCTTACTCTTACTGCAGCCTTTCAATATATAAAAGGGGCTTATAAGAAAGACGGAGAAAGACTTTTTACCAGGGACTGTAGTGACAGGACAAGGGTCAATGGTTTTAAATTGAAAGAGGGTAGATTTAGAGTGGATACAAGAAGCTTTTTACAATGAGGATGGTGAGGCAGTGGAACAGGATGCCCAGAGAAGTTGTGAATGCCCCACTCCTGGAAGTGTTTAAGGCCAGGCTGGATGGGGCTTGGAGCAACATGATGTCTCTGCCCAAGGTTGGACTTGATGATATTTAGATGTCTCTTCTAGCCCAAACCATTCTGTGATTCCGTACCCTACAGCCCATTCACTGAAATACTCAAAACACAGCGAAACATGACTATTTGCCATGCTTCTATAGACAAGAATACAGCTTTATGATAAATCTGTCTTGTAATGTAGCCTGCCAGCCAAAGCTCACGTGAACTCTTCCATTGAAATTGAAATTTCTTCCTTGAAATTTCAAGGATAGCATAGGCCGAGATCTGATAAATCCTATTATTCATTTTTGACCTTTGGGCAGTGGAAAATAAAGATATTCCTTCAGGATGTACAGTATGTCACAGGTGCTTTGTCACAGCCACTTCTAGGCTACTGCATGTTCCCCTCCAGGTTTCACACTGTTTTAAAGACAAAGCACTCTGTTTTACCCTCCCTGACCCCTGCCCAATTATTTATATGACTACTCTTCTGCCTTTTCTCCTTGACCCTAAAAAGACCAGCTGAGATCGAGACATTTCTTCAAATTTTTTTAGTCTATGACTGTCTTACTGCAGTAACACAGAAGCTGCCATTCCTCATAGACCTTTACTATTCAACACCCATAAGCATTTAAATCTCAGTATCTACATAAAAAACCCACCGAGAAATACTTCCATTATGTCAATCTGAGCAACAAGTACTGTCTCATTTCAATCAGATATAAACTGCTTCCTTAGCTAATTTTTCTTCTTACATGAGCAACAATTACTTAGAAGATTAGATGGAAAAATAAGAATTCAACGAATATATATCTTACAAAACACACACTTAAAATTCACCATTCTGTTTCTATAATTACATCAAACTGGTTAGTAAAGACACATGGGAATAATGCATCATCATGCTGAAGTGTAATACAGATCATACCTTGCTTGTATTTAACTTCTTTAATTTCTGGAAATCAAACCTGCTGCAGTACTAATAATGATGGACTTTCACGACTGAGCAATGAAAGCCAGAAAGAACAAAGGTCCATAATTGGCCATTCGCCTCTACTGTGAATGGAAACTGGAAACACTCTGTGAACGCTACACACCCACGATCTTGGACTATGATCCTAAGTCTGCATTGCAATAAAAACCAAGAAAATTCATTGATCTCTACAATTCAGGAGAGAAGGAACTTTTTGGTTCCTTTAATAGGGTACTATTTGAACTCTTCACAGAAGCAAGAGAAGACATAGTTATGAATCTACAACTCTGACTGCAGTATGTGTAAAAAGTAACTGACCATTACTCTCATATTCATCTGCAAAAAGGAAGCAGCCTAGAATTAAGAGTGCATTTTAGCAAAAATATTTTGGTGTAACTAATACAAAAATAGTTCACACTCCTGTATAAAAGCCTGTAACAAAAAGCCAACCCCTTGATAGCCAGCAGAAAGCATACTGGTACAACAGTTCATAACCGGGCCAAGGTCCCTTCCCAGGCAGCCCACAGAGAAGAGCAACAGCCAGGGCTCTTACTCAGACACCTTTCCAGGTGCCAGCAAGAGGCAGCCACCCTTCCACAGCAAGTCTGAAGTCACCGGCTGGCTAGCAGACATGGAATTTCCCCCTCTAAGACAATGGAAATACTTAACTTTCTCTAATCAAGCACCTTCTAGTTTTTATGTACTGTGGTGCATTTACAAATATGACTTTTTCCCCAGGATCTTTTAAACTCAAGGTGTTCCTCATTCACACCATACTAATTTTCCCTCCCCTCCCCCCAAAGTAACCCTCTGTAAGTCAGGATGTAGCCATTAAAAGCAATGCCATGAAAAAGAATTTTGATTTTTATTTTCTCATGCAGTCCAAAACATAGAAATATTCTTTACAAGCAATAAATTCCACCACATTTGACAACATTGCCTCACTGTCTTTTGGCTGGCTTCCAATTTAAATTTCACAATTAAAAGACACAAATACACAATGTCACCAACTTCCTAGACTCAAATAATTTACTTCTCCCAGTTAGTTACTAGTTAACACAGTTGGGAAATGGAGCCATAGATGAATAATGCTATAAACTACTACTAATTTTTTTAAAGATTTATTCATGTGCAGAAAAATAGAAAGGCACTTATTAATATATTACCTGAGCGGGAATAAAGTTTTACTACATAAGATTACTTTAACTACAAAATCATATTTATGAAAGCAACCATTTGTACACAGTGGTTAAACTAAACTATGGTGCTACATGTATAAAGAGGAGGAGTAACAAATCTTTGTTACTCAGCATTGTTGTTATTCTACACAAACACCCAGTGAAAATACGAAATTCTATTTCATATGAACAGTGTAAGTGTAGTTCTCAAAATTATTTTTGCGATTCATGCACGGAAAACCTCTCCTGGGCAAACAATTCTAGAAGGTCAAATCTTGTCCACAGTAGTTACGCTGCACCTCTTTACCCAACGTCCCAATTGCTAAACTTATAAAGAGGGAGAAAAGGGAGTTTAGCAGCCTACCATTTCTCCGTGCCCAGGCTGCGCGCAACTGCCATAAGCAAGGTGCCCTCCCAAAAACTACAAATTGCCACAGGTAAATTCAAACCTCAACACTAAGTCATAACCCTTACATCAGTGAGACCTCCCACCTTCCAAAGGGCTGCTGGCAGGACTATGCATAAGTCTTGAACTGATGGTCACCGTGCTTTCTCGCCCAAACAGATCAAACTCGCCGGCAACCTGTTTCATGGACAGGACCACCTGCCCGAGCGGCAACATCCGCTCTGTAGCTCTGGACCAGAGAATCCAGACTTCATTAAATCTTCAGGACCAGCGACATTTACATGAAAATAAATTACTCCTGCAGTTTCCAGCCAATAAACACACAATTTGATGCAGCAGTATAACAGCGTTCAACGCCATCCTATCTTTCACCTCTGCATTCAAGCACTGCAATTAAAACACTGTCAAACAAATCTGTCATTTCTACCCATGCCAACTGTCAAAACGTCATAGTATTTCTGTCAAAACTTTAGAACAACAGCCTTGAAGGACAGCACAAAAAGCTTTTCATTAAGAAGGGGGGGGCGAGGGAGGATACAACATGACACACCTCATATGCAAGGAAACAGATCACACTGGAAAACAGTGGGTTTGTTTTTACTGATTGTCTAATAATAAACAGTATTTCTTTTAGATATCCCACCTGAGGAAAATTATGTTTATGCCAAATGAGGCCTACAAGAAAATCTCAACATTAACCCTACTTTTACCTAAAAAACATAATAAAACCCTCTGGACTTACAGCATCTCAAGCCATCTGCCGGAGCAACTAACTTTTTTTTTATGTCCTAATACAACATAACTTTCAGCTTCACCACTCCAAGGCCTGTGCATCACCTGTTGTCCTCTCACAACCACTTATTTCTCAACTACAGATTTCAAGACAGCTGACTTCAATAATTACAGAGAGAATTCAAAGTTGTCAGCTTCCTGGCCCAGAAGGAACTTGTAGGTCCAGAGTAAGGTTTGCCAGCTGACCCAAGAGCCCAGAGAGCATTTTTTAAAGACATAGCAGAGAGGCACAGGACCTAGAATTAGTCATTAATTACACGTATGTTATCCCTTGTCTAATTTCAAACGTGAGGAGAGCATTCTCGTCACACCTAACAGCATCAGCTAAGGTGACCAGATTTAATCACACCAAAAACAAACACACTAGGGAAGAGAAGCAAGTCTCACTCACAACCTGTGGTGGAATAAATGTTGTTAAGAAGAAGTTCAAAATAAGTTTTTTAGTGTTATGAGGTTTCCAAAGTTTACAAGTGTGTATTAAAAGTCAGAATTTCACCTCTGTACACTGCCTCAAATCCATTTTCTTAAATTGAGTGCAAATTTCGTAGTAACAAAAATACAGTACAAGTTAATTTGGACACTGGCTGCAGTTTGACATCTTTTGTAAAAACTGGTGCAGTCACCATGTTCACTTAAATGGCCACTACAAACCCAGGATCAGCCCTCTGTGCTGAAAGGATAATGCATAATAAACATTTAATCTTCAGCTTCAAAAGACAGGAAAAAGGAGAAAGTTTAATACAGCCACACACTTAAAAACGCAAGATGAAATTCCTCTTGCCAAAGTCTTTCCTCCCCATTTTTTCCAGCTTTACTCCTCTAACTTACTTTATCCTGCTCTCCTGTTGCTGTGTTTCAGCAAGTCTGACCCAGAAATTCCAAAAGATGCTCTTGTATTCAGCAAAAAGCAACACTCAATAAGGTTCTCAACCAGTTTTACTCCCTCAAAGTCTCTGCTATCTCCACGTTAAGCCAATACAACTATTAAGGTTATTTACTCTAGACATGCAATACTGATTGAACCAACACCACAGGACACAAGCACACAAAAAGTATTTTCAAAAAACTAACACAGAAGCATGCTGTTCTAACTACCTTTGTTCTAACACAAGCTGTTTGCTAGTTCTTACACTATTTTTAAAACAACTTAAGATATTGGATGCTTGTTTATACTCCAGCTCATGTAAATTTCAAAATCACTATGGTTGAAGTGACCCTAAAGTATTACCATATCAAAATATTTTGCAAGTTTTTGCTTTACAATAAGCATCCAAAGGCACATCTATTGTTTTCAGTGTTAGGCTTGACACAAAAGATGCCAAAAAATAAACCAAACCCCTCTGATAACCAAAGTCCTCACTTTATTTTTCGTATATCCTCTCTTACCAAACATGGGCAGTTTCACAAACAAGAACTGCAAATGGTCCATCCTACAAACCAGGCTTAAGAGTCCTCTTGAAGTCATGCAAATGCCCACCTTTTGAAAAGACAGGTAAATGCAAAGTACAGAGCTGAAAACAATATACCTCCCTTCACCGAGAGTTAGCCTGTAAGATACAATCTACATGGTTAATCCAATATAAGCACTGGGACAGGGTGGGGAGACATTTAAAATTTCTCTTTGCTTTCACCTTTTACTTCTTTGCCTTTACAATTTATAAGTTATTTCTTGGAAAATTATTTTTCCAGGTTAAAAAAAAATCTCCTGATTCCTAAAGGACGCAACCCCCATTCTAGCACATACTTATGTTTGATGAAGTAGAAAGAGACAAGAGAAATAATTCTACTTTGTCTCTGTAATTAATCACTTGCACTCACAATTTATGATATCAAAGACACTTTTTCTATCCAGGTACCTGCAAATTAATTATTTTGTGTTTACTTGACTTCACTTGAGGTTACCATTATGAGCTCAAAACTAAAATATAACACAGCTTAGCTGAGACATGGTCATGCACGCAACATTTTACAGCACTGACATTTCTGTCCAGAAGTATTTTAGGTCACTAAATACACAGACTATAAACTAGGCAGACAGTTTATGCATGTGAAGTGACACAACCCTTAAAGCAAGGCTAGGAGCAAGCATAATGTCCTCCGGACTTCACATACTACAAACGTGTAATTAATCAACATTTGGAGAATCTCTCTATAGCAGACACTTCCACTGTGCTGCAGCAAAATGAAATCACAACTGTTGTAAAAATGGTTATTCCAGAGATCGTATCAGTACCACAAGAGAAACATTAGAACCTTTTCTCCCTTTTCAATATCAAAGACATTTAAAAGACAAATTATGCAAATTACAATGTTCAGTTCCTCTATATTATTACAAAATACTGGGTTACATGTAATGTGAAAAGCTTTAGCTCTTCTATTTTCAAGAAAGTGAAATTCAGTTTATCTCACTATGAGGAAAAGGCAGATGCATACGCGTGTACACTACTCCCTTCCCAAAGTTGCCTTTGGGTGGTAAAAGCATTCTATGCAGGACATAAGAAGAAAAAAAAAAAAGGTAGATTAGAGTAGAAGCAAGTATGCTTAATTTGCCAGTAATTTAATACCAAGTTATGTCGATTTGGTGCAGAGTTTGATCAGTTGCTACTTTATGTCCCTGACAATGCCTTCATTCAGGGCTTCAATGCCTTCCTTCAGGGCCCCCTCCTCTATGTGTTACAGATCTGATCAATAATATCTAAAACACTACAAGGAATACACCCCTACACTGCTTCATGTGCCAATGATAGGGTTGATAGCTGAAAAAAAAAACCAACCCAAACCAAAAGCCTAGATGTGATCTTCACAGCTAGAAAGACACTTAAATTCACCTATATTTTAAAGTTTAAACAGAATATATGGAAGTAACTTGGAGTTGCAGTTTTTACACCTTTCTTACTTACTTAAATTATGCATGATTGTGTTCACTAAAAGCCTTTTTAACTGACATGGTTTTAATTTGGATGCCTGACTACAAGGATTTTTTCAAAATATAAATGACTTCCTCAGAAGACATGCAAGTTTGAGTGTGCCGCTTTTTCACTTCTCTTTGCCTACTCTTTTATTAGTTCTTTAGCATTGCTCCTTTACTTCTTGATTTCAGCTTTACCCTTGCCTTCCTTGAGCAAACAGTTCCTGCAACTTTTGACAGAGGTCTCACTACAGTAATGCATTAGCTAGTACAAAACAAAACAAACATATACCAGCTGCCTAATAAACAGAGGCTAGATCTAGACTAGGCAAGGTCTGCTGATATATACATACAAGCAAACTCTCCCTTCTGCACTTGCAGCTGAAATAAACTTTGGTCAACATTAACAATCTTGCCAACAAGAAAAGTTTGATGGTAGTCTTTACTGCATCAACATCACTTTGTAAATAATGTGAAGGACTATATCCTTAACACTACTATACAGGTAAAATTTTTCAGGTTTTGTTTGGGCATCTTTAAAACATCCTGGGCTGCATCAAAAGCAGCGTGGCCAGCAGGTCAAGGGAGGTGACTCTGCCCCTCTACTCCACTCTTGTGAGACCCCACCTGGAGTACTGTGTCCAGCTCTGGAGCTCTCAGCACAGGAAAGACATGGACCGACCGGTTGGAGCAGGTCCAGAGGAGGGCCACAAGAATGACCAGAGGGCTGAAGCACCTCTCCCATGAGGACAGGCTGAGAGAGTTAGGGTTGTTCAGCCTGGAGAAGAGAAGGCTCCAGGGAGACCTTACTGAGGCTCTTCAGTACTTAAAGGGGGCTTATAAGAAAGATGGGGACAAACTTTTTAGCATGGCCTGTTGCAACAGAACAAGGGGATTTAAACTAAAAGAGGGTAGATTTAAGCTAGATATAAGGAAGACATTTTTCACAGCAAGGGTTGTGAAGCACTGCAACAGGTTGCCCAGAGGTGGCAGATGCCCCATTCCTGGCTAAGTTGGACAGCGTTCTAAGCAACCTGATCTAGTTGAAGATGTCCCTGCTCGTGGCAGGGGGGTTGGACTAGATGAACTTTAAAGGTCCCTTCCAACCCTAACTATTCCACGATTCTATGAGTTCACTTTTTTGCTGTTCATGTAATCCTTATGTACAAAGTTTGTAGATGACTCCTAAACTGAAATACTCTTTCTAATGTGAGGTCTCAGGCTTTCCTGTGCTACAAACAAGATGCAGACCATACCGTGTTTTTTTACTGAGCCTGCCGTAATAAGCTTCATAGCTTCTTAAAACACTGATTATGCCCAGGCTCTTACACCTTGGAAAAGGGAAAGCTGCAGACTAGGAAAGGAGCAACTCCATGTGCAGAGAGAATCAAGTCAAGATACGAGTGCACTGAAAAGGAGGAAGAAAGGTTTACACAGGATAAAGGGCCTTGAGTATCCCCACTCTCGTTCTAACTTAAATCATATATAGGTATGACCTGCATTAAAAAAACACCACCAAAAACCTCACAACAAAAAAAAACCCAAATACACTTAAGTCTTGAAGGACAACACACATGAAGATGCATTTTGTGAATCAGCCAGGAAGATGCTGAAAAGGAAAATGAGGGAAGACGAGCCATGAAAACATAATGTCAGATACCCAACATGCCAAGCAGAAGACAGAACAATACACCTAAGAAAGAAGGAAAGAAAGAAAGCAAGTAAGCAAGCAGTGGGGAGTCATATCAAATGCAATTTAGCAAAAACAAACACAGAAGACTCTGGAAACTCTAAAATACCTTGTGCCAGTTTAGAGAAGTTAATGATCCTGCAAGGACAATTCTTACGCAGAACTGCTCTCTTAAAAGTTCTTACCAGCCATCAAAACTTTAACTAAATTCAACTTAATAAGCTAAAACACCATGATCTTACTGATTTCCACCAAAAAAATGTTGATACAGTCTTACAGTTCACTTCAGACACAGCATGATCTCTGCCAGAACCCGCAGGGCACGCCTCTGAATCCTGACACAAATTCCCGTCCATTATGACAGCATTTAGCGCACCACGACATGCACTTTCATACTGACCTGTTGGACGCAAACAGGAATTTTCACCTGTAATGTTTCCATACAAAGCTTTCCCACGCTTTTAGAAGGTGATGATTCTTACCCGTAACTTAAAGTACTACTAACATTAACAAGCGTAGAACAATTATGGCTGGAACCTCTTCCCAACAGCTTGCTAATTTTACAAAAGCTTCCATCTTGTTACTTTTGCAAGAGCTCAACTGATCAAGGCAATGCAGTTTGCCACTTCAATTTACAACTACAGATTACGGTCACACTGATTTGTCTAGCAAACAGTCTGACATTTTCAGATGTTCAAACATACCACAAGAGCATGGCTCAAATACTGAAGAGCTTCCTCCTATATTCACCTTCATGCTAATGTTTCATTCAGAAGCGACAAGGATTGCAACTCTCATATAGTTAAAACAGTCTACAAATCAAGGACTGTTGCAGATATTCACATTCATTTCCTGTGGGTGACAAAACCACTACCCTGCAAAAGCTGCCCCTCCTTTTCTTTTTTTAAATCAGGTCTACATGAAGCGCACTGATAGAACTGCTAGTGATCTACATTCCTACTATGGTATAGTGTGACAAACGCTGTTGGCAATGAAAAGTACAGCTCCTATATATTTCAGATGCCTAAATATTGACAAAGCACACTTACTTGCATAGCCACCAACAAAAAGAATGAGAACTTTCTCATTAAAGCCTAGAAAGGGATTCATACACTATTTTCCTGGTTCAGCGATGAAATCTGAACTGTTAACAGCCCTAACTCACAGCAAAGAATTTATATCTCACAAAGAGTTAAGTCCCACATAATTTCAGTATCATTTTCAGAAAATTTTTAATCAGTTTTGACCTCTAGTGACTGCAACAGGCATGCCTGGTACAGAAGTGAAACAGTTTAACTTAATTTTGTAAAAGTTAAAATTGATGCACACCCCAACAGCCACACTTCAGTTCTGCTCCTTGTTGATTTAGCTTGCACCATTAAGTTTTAAAGCTAAACTTGCATTAGAACCTACCAAAATCCATTTAATTAATTTACTTAAGCATATACACTTTGATTTTACACTACTACCAGTGATGACGCTCTTACAAAGGCAGACTTTCAGAGATAACAAAGCTTTTCCACAGTTATCTCTGACAAAAGCACAGTAAGAGAAGAGTCTGTTTTCTTAAGAAAATGCAGAAATTTTTAAGAAGTGTTTTCAACTGTACAGTGAAAAGTTTCTCCTCTGGCTACCCAGAAGCAAGCAGAATGTTTGCCCATAACATTATTACCATGAAAAAAGCAAGATTGAAAGACTAGCAGCTAACAAAACAAGAACGATTTCCTATAAGCCTCTTTTATCCCCCTCAATTCAGTCCTCCAAACTTTAGATAAAACTTCCAGATGACAGTCTCCACTGCTCTGAGACTAGAGAAGCTTGTAAATTTACATATGAAATTAAGTTTAAATTACAGAGCAAAACTGGGTGAACTAAGGTCACACCAGCAGCCTTACTTCTGAACACTACGGCACTTAAAGATATTGTCCAACCTTAAACACACAGAGCAACAAAAACCCAAGTTACATCAGATGCAAATCAAAAATACAAACAAGAAGTTTCTGAGTTCAGCTATGGCTGAAATTGCAGTCCTAATAACCAAATTCTTGTAGCTCCCTGCTTTAAATTTAAAAAATGAACTTTTGTCTACCTTGTATATTAATGAATCAAATACAGTATCTCCACGAAAATGGGAGATGTCCACGTCTTCAAAAGCTCGGTATGTCACCAGAGCAGAATGAGAAACTACAAACACTTTCAATCATCGTGACCCTCACCATCCTATGTGTGAATAAAAAGTTTCCATTTCTCCTTCACTGTACCACCAAGTTTGAGACATGCAGCAACATTAACTAGAGCACAACTGACAAACCCCAAAGACGATAAGCATTTTATACACATTTAGGTACTTCTAATTTAAAGAAAAACAGAAATCAACAGTATTGAACTGGTATGTGAATCTACTGTGCAGCTACAAAGCCTCAGAGAAAATGTATTTGATCCTTTACTCTTAGTACTGTTGTTAAGCAATGCTTTATACCTGCTAGACCAAGCTCCAGCAGTGATACCTTCTGAGCCCAAAACCAGAATAATCAAAAGAGGAAGGAGATGAAATTAACTTTTCCTGAATTTTGGGGAAAATATCACATCAAAATTATACTGTTTATTTTAGAATCACAGAATGGTTTGGGCTGGAAGGGACATTTAAAGATCATCTCAGTCCTCCCTGCTGTGGGCAGCAGACACCTTCTACTAGACGAGGTTACTCAAAGCCCCATCCAGCCTGACCTTGAACACTTCCAATAATGGGGCATCCACAACTTCTCTGGGCAACCTGGTCCACTGTCTCACCACCTTTATCCTAAAAAATTTCTTCCTTATGTCCAATCTAAATCTACCCTCATTCAGTTTAAAACTGTTGCCCCTTGTCTTGTCACTACAGGCCTTGGTAAAGAGTCCCCCTCGATCTTTCTTATAAGCCCCTTCATATATTGAAAGGCTGCAATAGGGTCTCCCTAGAGCCTTCTCTTCTCCAGGCTGAACCACCCCTGCTCTCTCAGCCTTTCTTCATAGGAGAGGTGTGACATCCCTCTGACCATTTTCATTGCCCTCCTCTGGACCCTCTGGTCCCTGTCTGTCTCCTGCTGGAGCCCCCACAGCTGGATGCAGTGCTCCAGGTGGAGTCTCACAAGAGCAGAATACAAGGTGAGCATCACCTCCCTCGACCTGGTGGTCATGCTTCTTTCCACAAATCCAGGATACACTTGCCAAAGAAGGTAAGGCAATCTTGAGGATAAAGTAAAAGAAAACTCAACTCTG
The DNA here is from genome assembly GCA_013398295.1 of Chionis minor. Taxonomy (NCBI): domain Eukaryota; kingdom Metazoa; phylum Chordata; class Aves; order Charadriiformes; family Chionidae; genus Chionis; species Chionis minor. The sequence goes on along the minus strand of VZSF01005554.1, from coordinate 117,300 downwards.
GCAAAAAATTTATATATGACTCTATGCTAGTTTCCTGAAGTGCATAACAGAATTATTATTTTCCTATTTTCACAGTAGTCTTCATTCATTTTTTCAAGGTTCACAGATGAAAAGGGATTTGAAAAATGTGACATTAAATAAAATGGAATGTAATAAATGTTTGGTTTATTAAAAAAAAAAATTTATTTTGACCTGTATCATTCATAAGAAGAGGTGAGGTAGCAACATGAAGCAGTTCACTGCTGTGGCATCAGAGGTTCTGTGGGTAAAAAGAAAACTGTCAGAAAATTACCTGCTGGGACACACACTATTGCCTAAAACAGTGCTTTCCCCAGCAGCTGTACAGCAACCATTCCCTGATTAAACCTCATATAACTACTCATGCTGGATAATGCAACGAGTGTTTAAATCTGACAATGTTCTATTTCTGTAGTTACATTAAAGTTACAAGTTATGTTAAAGTTACAGCACCACAGCAGCGCACAGCAGCTCAGGACAATTTTATTATGAAGTCATTTAGTCATGTCGGTAACAGGTCTGAACTGCATTCTTGTAGAACCATCAATAGACAATCTGTAGTCATTCCTCCACTGATAAACCTACAACTCTTACAATAAAATAGCCAGTTACTTATGCGGACAAGCTCAACAGCTTTTTGTAATTTTCCAACTATCACATCTTCTTGCCTTTTCCTTACTGAAAATTTGTCTCAAACTACTATTTTTTAAAATTTGTTAAAGTTGGCACCTATATTTATAGGCTACAATTTTTACCTAGGCCTCTAAATGTCGGTTCCAACTACCGTTTCTTTACACGATTATCTTCAAAAATACAATTATTAGAAAGTTTTTATGTGTTCACACTTGCCAAAGAACAATGCTGGCGCCTAAGTAGCCAGTTTAAAGCAAACTCATGCGTTCCTAAAGCATGTGCCGAACTTCCAAGACCAAGCTTTCCACACCTTTCTTTCCTCCAAGCTCTGCGTAGCAGGAAGATTGTACCAACCTGCGGGCTGCTGGCACTGCCTGTGCACATCCCCCCGGCATGCCTATCTAAGGGGGACACCTACTTTGTTTTTCTCCTGGCGCACACAGACAGACCCTGTCGGACAGCTTGAGAAACACAACAGAGTGGCCACGCTGTTCAACAGTAGCACTGATCCAGACACCTTACGCTTCAATCCCATTCTGCCCTCCTGCTTGAGAAGTGTGGGACACATGGCATCGGTAGCCACCTGTGACGCGCTGACAACCTCTTACTAGGACAATCCACTCACTCCATATTCATGATACAGGTTTTTGATGTTCAGAGTGGTATAAGCGCAAGTGGGACATCTGTAAAGCTGTTTCATCCACTAGGAATTTAAAAAAAAAACAAAACAAAACCCAAAAAAACAACCAACACAAAACAAAACCCACCAAACCAAACCCCAAACTTCTATGCCAAGAGGGAAGACTCCAGGTACAGCCATTTCACACACTCACTGACACCCAGGATGCGACTCACCATTAAGGTGGGCCCTACTGAAGTAATTGCGACTACACAAAACTAGACACTACTTGAGAAATGCAAGAGATGAAAAGCAGTACTCGGATATCTTAACATGTAAATTGTAAGAAAACACCTTTTAAGCTGAATATCTGAAATAATTTTCTCAAAGGACTCAGTATTATTTTCATAACAATACAGCTAAAATGTAAGACCTTATGCCAACACTAAGAATAAACTAAATTCAAAAAAGCCACCCCCGTATCAGTAACCAAATAAGGGTGTGCATCAATTTAGCTTAAATTAAGTTAAATTATTTATATTAAAGCAACACGATTTTCTCATGCCAACAGTCCAAGTAACAGGCCCAAGTTATATGGCAAGTTTGAACCACTGCAAAAAGGACTAAAGTGGAAGAAAAATCATTCAGTTAAACCAGTACGACTGTTTTGTCAGCCAAGGAGCAGGGTATGTGTGCGTAATTTAGGTGCCTGAACTAAGACACTGTTCTTTACATGTTCCCCGGATAGGCAACAAAAGAAGTTTCCTCCAGAGAAAGTAATTCATGTCAGAAGCCTAGTTCAGTTGCTCTGAGCTGTTGCTGAGTTATTAGGATCTGCGTGCACTCCGCTGGGAAAATAAGAAGCTGTTAATACTAGGTACTGAACTTGGGACTCTAGAGTTAGGTATATAAATCACTCCCGAGATCATATGTATTCCCCACACCTCCACAGGACAACTGTGCCCAGTGTTTCAAAGGCTCCTCATATACATGGTGTGATACGACTGTAAAATGTAACCAAATCTTAAGAACCAAAGCAACTAAGAAAGATGTGAAATAAGAAAGTGGGTAACAAATACTGAGAAAGAAGAGAAGTTGCAAAGCAGGAGGAAAATACTTCTTTCTAGTAGAGTCACCAGAAGAGACAGAGTGTCAACGCAACACAGGCATCAACATACAACACTGCAGCAGTTCACTGCGAGCATCTGTGGAGTTTGCTATGCACCATGATACCTGTGAAGTATCTTACTACTTCTCCAAAGAGAACACTTCAAACACATCTCAGTAGCAAACATCAACTCAGTAGCAATTCACAACACAGTATTACAACAATATTTGGCCTAATTTAAGTTACATGGCCACTAGTTACTTCTCGTCCCCATGGATCATTCCTCTGAGTCCTGCCAAAAGGATTTCTAAGACAGACCTTTTTCCCCAGACTAACATCAGGGTATGCATGTGCATTAGGAGGGAGGTATACGATTATATATGAACACGTATACTGGGGGAAAGGTTGTTGAGGAAGTCCGTAACAAAACAAATGAAAACAAAATAAGGTAAAACAAGTAAGTAATCTGCGCCCTCTTAGTGCTGACTGACAAGTATACAGATAACCTACGGTTAAATTCCTTTCTCCTCAAAGGCACAGCTGGAGGATTTAAATACAAAGTGGGGGAGACAGCATGTGAGTCTACAAAGAAAAGGAGTATGTGGAAGGGAAGGAGTATTAGGTACGATCACAAGGAAGGTTTTAATGACAGGAAAATAATATCAGAAGGGCAAAAAACCACGGTGAAGGAAATAGTTACTGGGAAGAAGAAAACCAAAAGTGGAAGGGTAATAGGGGGATAATGATGGTGATGGAATCTAACTTGAAGAGGAGAAAAGAAGGATGGGGAAAGGATCCCAGTAAGGACACAGTTAGCTTTCAGTGGTAAAGTTACTGGGAAACAAGTGAGGTGATTATTTGCCACAACAAAAAAGCGCAGGACTAGTCACCTGGATGCAGGCAATAAATGCACAAACAAACAGACAGATAAAAGGTTACAGGGGGCACCTTCTCTGGTAAGGCCACAACAGTAGGTGGCAACAAGGGGAAGCCTGGTGCACAGTCCTTGACAGCGAGAGAAACCTGGACAAGGTGACAAGGAGGGGCCGTGGGAAATCTCCCCCAGCAGCCACGACGGCACTGGGGACACAGGGAAATTTCTCTAGGCACATCCAAACACAGACCTGAGTGTCACTGGGGATAGCTGGGATAGCAGAGGGTGAAGGGAGGCGGCACAGAGGACAGGGAGGACAGAAGGCGGGTGAACACCCCAAAACAGCGCCCAGCCAAGTTGTGGACAAAAGCTCGCGGGGAGAAAGAAGCGAGCAGAGGCCTGGGGCGGGCAGCCCTGGGGCCGGGGAGGAAGGGCAGGGGCGCGGGAGGACGGGCCCGACGGGCCGGGGTCTAAGAACCCGCGGGGCGGGAGGGAAGGGCAGGGGCAGCCACCGTGGCGGCCCCGGCCATGCAGGGGCCGCGGTCACGGGGGAGGGCCGGGCAGCGGAAGGGAGGGCCGGGCCGGGCCTGGCCGGCACGGGAAGGGAGCGGGCAGGCTGGCCGGCCGGCAGGCAGACCTGGCGGGGCCGGGGCAGCCGGCGGGGCGAGCTCCCGCCTTAAGGAGGGCGATGCATTTTGAGTGCGCAGTTCGCGGCCTTCCCGCTCCCGCCCGGCCCGGCCCGCGGCTCCCGGAGCCGGATCTGCGAGCGCGGCGGACGGCAGCTCCCGCCGCCTCCCTCGCTCCAGAGCCAGGTACGCGCCTGGGAGAAGAAAGGCGGGCGGGCGGGCCCGGCCTCCCCTTTCCCCGCTCCCGCTCCCCGCGGCGTGACTCAGTGCCGGGCCCCGCTCCGCCCGGNAGCGGGAGGGACCGGTCGCTCCTTCTCGTCCCCTGAAGGCGGGCGAGGGGCGCTGCGGAGGGAGAGGGGGAGGAAGGGAGGGGCGCGGGCGGCAGTGCCGCGGGGCCGGTGACCGGGGCCTGGCCCAGCCTCGCGGGGGCTACCGCGGGGCCTGGGCGCCGGCTCCCGGCAGGCCTTAGCGGGGCTGGGGGGCTCGGCCCCTTCGCGGAGGCTGCCTGCCGGGGGCGGGAGGTGGCCGGCCGGCTGCCATCTCCTCGGCCGTCAGGCCCCTGCCCTGCCAGAGGGGTCATCGCTCTGACACCCCACTCCCCGAGTTAGTCCAGTGCCAGAAGAGCCATCGGGTGTGTTTCGCCATGGCACGGTTAGACGTGATAAGGCATTCCTCCATCCGTAACTAAGCACCCGCTGTTACATTTATGAGAAACGTGGTTTTCTCGCGTGTACCGAGCTGCACCGTACCCAGCTTGGGAGCCCGAGTGGATGGTGCGGCTGTGCCCTAACAGCTTGTCCTTGTCCAGCAGGCCTTAAACCAAGCTGCGGGGCTCTCCGAACTGATCCCGTCAGGAGTCCATTACCTCGAGGTGAATATTGCACTGAAAACTTTGGTGGCGATGAAAGTGCAGCTGTCATAAGAACATAGTTAGAAATCTTCCTGTAATTGTGAATTTCAGGTTAATAAGGAAACAACCTGGAAAACGACATTGCAGGTAGAAGAGCAGGGTGGAAATTGAAAGAAAGGAAGATTTATTGTTCAAATGTGAGCTGCTTGGAAGATTTGTGAAGGTATTTGGTCTCATCTAGGGATGAGTAGTTAACCTGTTTGCAATCTATGAATAAATTTAAGCAAAAATACCGAGTGTAGGTAATTTATGATGATAAAGTATAAACTCCCTAGCATATTGGCATCACTTTTATGTGGACTGCAAGTGGGGCAGCTAATTTTTCTTTGTAACACTATGAAATGGATGATACAAAATCATAGCAAAATTAAGAGAGGTTTCAGAAAAGTAACGTTTTGGAGTCAGACCTGTCTTATTTATTCCTGAGGACTGTGGAATTCTGTTGCTGGTACTGTGCTGCAAAGGAAGAGAACAAGGTTTGCATATCCTTGGTATTGTGCTGTGTCGACGTTCCCTGCACTGAACTCTCACAAACCGTGGTGATTTTCCACGCCGAGATGAATTCAGATCCAAATTACACCAGAAAACATTTAAAGCAACTCTTATCCTTTACTTTTCTGGACTTCAACCCAGAAAATGCAGTAGTTTCATAAGAAAGGAAAAAGAAACAGGAAAGCAATAGGAAGAAGCAGAGTATTTCTTTGCTCTGCAAAATGCTTCACTTGCATCCTGGTTCCACCAGCTGTACACCATTTTTCAAAATTGGCCACCTCAAAGATAATGGCCCTTAGTCACCTAAGTGCTTAAAAAATTATTTCCCTTTATAATAATGCCTTACTATGGCACAGCCTACCGAAGTGGACACAAGTAAAGTCGCTGACACAGCTGTAATGAAACAATGCTGGCTAAGCATCCGAGAAGCACTGTCTGAGGAACTGGTTCAATGTGTAGCAGGGACACTCTCTCAGTCAGCTGGGTGGCATCGCAATACTTACATTAATTTTGCCCGTGTAGACATACTTTGCAAATACCATTCCTAGGCATGACTAAATTTCTGGCTCGCTAATGTACACGAGTTGTACTAGAGGAGAGTTTGTGTGAGTCATGCTGGGTGCTGCATCAGCATGGCCAGTTCTGCATGGTGTGTTAAAGACAGGAGAGTGAGGGCAAACAAAATAGTCTGTGGGAGACAGGAACCAAATCCAAAGGAGGGTGGACTGATCATAAAAAAATAAGGACTGATTTTTCAGTCTTGAAAAGTAAATTTTAATGCCGTATTTTGCAGCAGTTGTATTTACACAGAGATAAAATCATCATTCTTTTAAAATCCTAAAACCAGGGGACAATAGAGCCATGGGTAAGCAAGGAAAGTGGAAGAGAAATGACAGGAAGTGATGAAAATACAGGGAGAAGGAAGGTCTGAATTAGCACCATCCAGCACTAGGTTGGGGTTTTCTGCTTTTGTGATTAACTGCAGTACAAACTTGAGATCTGACGGTTTGGAGTGTTGAAGCTTTGCTTCTTTTTTTTTTCATTAAGGTTGCATTATGATTTGCGTACACTTTAAAGAAGCAAGACACAGTTCTCTGATTTTATTCGTGATGGTGGTAGCTTGGTTGGCACGCTAAAAAGGTAGGCCATGAAAAAATCCTCACTGGACAATTTAGACGTGATGCGTAACATGGCTTATTCATACATCCATTGAAAGAATTCCAGTATCAGGATTAGTGGTCACAGAGAGAAAAGGAAATTGAATGCCAAAATAAGTATTACCAAATTACTCATAGCAGGATGGCTGATGCACTTTAAATTGTCCAATGGAATTGATGTACTTCGCATGAGAGATGCTCCCCCTAGAGACTGAGGCAGACAAAATTTCGAGGACAGACTTCGTAAGAGAAATCCACTCTGTTTTTGCTGAGGTGAGTTTGCAGTGCTGCTGAGAGGAGCCTGTTTTGAAACTAACTTGCAAGTTTCGCGCTTGTTGCATCAGCAACGAATCAGCACACACCAAGGAAGAAAATTATCATGACAATGTTTGCTGTTGGTGGGAGCCGGAAGCTCCGTTTGCAAAGAGGAAAAGCCTGAGTCATTCAAAGACACAGAGGTGCAGTGGCTGCTAGTTTATTAGTACTGTCAGGAGGCTGGATGGATGGGAGGGATATTTTTAACTGCTAGTTATGTCTACAGTGACTGTCTGAAAATGGTAATTGTATCACTCCCTCAACGCAGCCAGGAAGACAGGCTAAGGGTAGATGATAACCAGATTTTTTGCCACATTCTTATCAAATATGAGTTCTGTTGTGCTACCACTGCACCAGTGACTCAGGCTGGCAAGACAAAAAAAAACCAAAAAAAAAAACCAAAAAAGAGAAGCAATGTTGCAAAAGTGTTTAACCAAACGATCTGACAAATCTGCTTTTTGGAATTTACTGACTGTAAGATATGCAAAAGTAGTGAATGCGGACAAACACATTGCATGATGATGTCTTATATAAACTACAGCCAGCTTGAATATAAAGAAATATTTCTTTGATTATGATACTGACCCAAAAGGAAAAGAAAAAGAATCCAAAAACCTGTACAGCTGTATTAGACTCCAGCTTGTAAATAATAGTTTTGAAGAGCTAGATAAAGAAAATTCCTGTATGATGCAAAGTTCTCCAAGACGCCAAGATTGTTCATAGAGAATATATGATGAGAGGACAGATAACAGCAGAGAGGTCACTGCTAAGCTCGTATCTGTCCTAAGTGTAAAGACTATGCTACACAGATTCTTGAGTGTATTCATACTTTTTAATCTGTGGTAAGGTACTTAGTATTTTGAACTTCTTCAGTTACTCTCAGTGGGCTCACAAAATGAGAATGACTTCTGAATTTATATATGAAGTAGAACTCTGATTTGCACATCTGGCTTTTCTTAAAGGTATGAGAACATTAACTAGTATTATTTTCATCTAGGTTATGTAATCCAATGCTGCTGCTTTATAAGTATGCAGCTGGTCAGTGAAAGTGATGGAGACCACTATTTACTTTCTGCCAGGAGAATTCTGTGGATGCTGTGGGGACTAAGAAAAAGTTAATGTGATTTGCTTGGGGCAATAATATAGTAGAGCCTCAGATATAAGTTATTAATGGATAATTTGGCCTTCAGAATGCATCTAGATATAGAAAATGACTGGATATGTACAGCTTTAACTAATAATCTTGCGCTTTGAAAGATCTGGGAAAACAGTACTCTGAGGGAAAGGCCCGTGAAACTAAAATGAATTTGTTAAATGGGATCTGCTAAATTTGAAAGAGGTTATCAGGATATACAAGCTAGGTGGGGAAGGGAAGGAGGAGATTGGAGCAAGCTACCGGTCTGAAAGAGTCACTGGAGAGCAGACTTAGCACTAAGCTGATGGCATGGACTTTGCTGTGCCTATGAGTAGGAGATGTGCGACTGGAGCGTTCCCATTGCACTTGGCACTGCTACTGTGTAGGGCACTGCATCTCTCCTCCCTAGCCTGATAAATCTGCCGGTAAACATGCAAAAAAGTTTAAGTGGTGTTTCCTAGACTCAGTTAGAGGTTTTGTTTTGTTTTTCCGCAACAATGTGCTGGATAGATACAGCCTGATCTGTATTGGGATCTGATTAGGGATTCGATGATGTGAAGGTGGACCTGGTAGCATCTACTTTTAAGCCTATGGGTTTTCATCAAATTTGATACCAGCATGTTACGATATTTCCTTTTTTGTGGCAAGGAACTCCCTGAGCACCAGGGCAGAGGTTATCACATCCCTGTCCCTGTCAGTGGTGTAACTGGAATGCTCAGACCCCTACGTAAAGAATTCCCATAGTCCAAAAGCAATCTTAGTTCTGCATAGAGGCAGGCAGGACCTATAGCTCTGACTCACACACCTGAATCTGCCATGAAGAAGGGTGGGTGTCTGGAAGCCTGTTTTGCGCTTGTTTCTAACCACTCATGGTGAGCGCAGCACTCTTTCTTTACTGTCTTTCATCCTTGAGAACTGATGAAGGCTCCTCAGAAATTTAATAGAGCCCAATACTGTTAGACTTACCCTCAAATCTATATTTTTGAGCCTGAAAGCCAAAATTTCAGAGGTAATATTTTTACATGTTATGGCTCTAGCTGAGAGGGGCCCTCAGCTCTGGCATTTTTTGTATTGGGAAGCAAGCTGTACGTGAATATGATGGATTTAAACTGAAGTGACCATATATATATGCTGTGCACCTCTCACACACATAAAAATCTATTCCAAAGTGTAAGTGGGAATGCCTGAGTGAAAATAATGAGGTTCAGCAAAAGGTGATCAGTCAAACTTCTAGGGAGGTTGTGTGATGTATGTTAGGTACATGCTTCAGCAAAGATTTTTCTTGCTACAAGTCAGAACAATATGTTTGAAATTTATCTTGCAACCTGGTAAAGCACAGAGTCTTCTGGATACTCTGCGTTTACACAGTGGTTAAGGACCCCTTAATGCAGGGGTTTTTTCGTCTTCCTTCAAAGCCAGAGTACTGGGTACTCAGTCATACATCCTCCAGTCTCAATGACAGTTACTGTTTCCAAATACCTGGAAAATTCAGAGGCCAACTTTCAGTCTTTTTGTGTATCAAGACCGTGTCTTAGAAGATATTTTCTATGCATCTCATCTATTCTTATAAACTGGATTATCACAATGATATTGTTCTACCTCCAGGAAGCAGCTTCAAATGTTTTCCTACTGTTTTTGTCCTTAAAAAGATATTTCTAAGCATTTTTTTTGTATCTGGTGTCACCAAACTATAACCACTACAAGCCGATGAAAGCCACTCTCTATTCCCTGTGAAATGGGACAGTTTTGCCCATTACCAAACCAAACTCCTGTTAGAAATCTTATTCTCTCTAGGCCCTCTGAGAGAAGTTTTGTATTTGAATCTGCCATTAACCAATTCAAAGCAGAATGCTTTGAACTATGACTTTTTGATGAAATTTTTACTAGCAATTTTCTTTTCCAGGAGGAGGTCTGTGTAGGTAATTGTTTTCAGAAATTGTTGCAGATCATGCCAGATGTAAATTTTCACTTTTTTTTTCCCCAGCTGAAAGAATTCTCTATGTCTTTCTTTCCTTCTCTTTTCTGTCCCCCTCCGCCTCCTAAATCTTCTCTTTGTTTGACACAAAGCATTTAATTTGACCTCAAAGTTTGTCTACAAGTAGTAGAAACCGAGTTCTGTTTTCTTTTGTATCAAAGTGAGAGCATTGTCCTCATTTTTTCTTTCTCTAAGAGGATCTATAAATCTGCCTCACTTAGCAGGAGAACGTTCTTCCCATGTAGCGCTAGGCTTTGGTTGTACTAGCATAAGCCTTACTGTGCTTTACAGAAGTAAAAAAAGAGTGGGGAGCTATTATGCTGTTCAGCTGAGAGATGGGACCTCCTGACCGTAGGTTCACATTTGCTAATAGTTTGAGATTACTAAGCCACAGCTGTCTTTTTTTCAGATAATACATTTGCCAAAACCAGCAAGGATTGTCGCGAGTGCTAAGAGAAAGCAGTGTATGAAGGTTGATATCAGGAATACACGCTGGCTGTAATCTTCGTGCATTACCTCTCCAGAACCACAAAATATCCTCCTCTTGTGTCTTCAATTTCTGTGCCTAGTGTCAGATAGAGAGTCTGAAAACAAAGCAGAACTGAGATTAAGTGCTTAAGTGGTATCAGCTACTTCTGTGCTTGTGTTGGTCTTAATGAGTAGCATCAAATCTCCCAATTATTGGTCGCTTTGACAGCAGAGACTTAAGCGATACAGTCACTGGTAGTTCCTGTATGATACTGCATTGCAGAATTCGTATTTGGTAAAGATTGCATGGCTGTACGGAACATCTCTTACTTTTTGTGGCAGATCCACTTTCCTCAATGTTTCAGTCAAGAATGTTTGGCTAAGCTCATAATTGATGGTTCCCCACTTTAAGGCTTTGTTCCTGCTTTTGAGCTGAGCACAGTTTTCTCCCTAGCTCTGAGAACCTCTGTTACTTCAATCAGCGAGACACAACAGGCATGGTTTTGCCCTTACTGCACCTTCTTGGGGAGGGGATGGGGGTTTGCAAGCTGAGAGACAGGAAATATAAAACAAAGCATTTGGAAAAGGAATATATGGTCGTGTACAGTATTTGAACATACTGCAAAGAGGCTACCAATTTCTACAGTTTTTCTGTTGAGTGGAAAATTTGAGTTTAAGGATTGTCCATCATTGCTAGTAAATCAGTCTTGAGCTCACTGTCTGTCATGAATGTTTGTATAAACCAACAGAATAGAGATCATCTGTCCTTCCAAATTCAAAGTTGCCTGAAAGAATCTACCATTGGCAGATGATACTCCAGGGCTCTATTGCTCCTTGTGCTGTCAACATTCCCCGGAAGGTAAAATACATTTTGCAGAGATCATATACTTCTTCACAAAGAAGACCAACCCCTGCATGTGGAAGATAGACAGTGCCAGATCCATATATTGAATAAAAAGGCAGTCCAAGAATGCTGTGCAAAAATGGAAACCTTTGGTTAATCTGCTGCACCTTTTATAGCTTTTATAGTCACAGGCCAATGTTGATACTGTCACGCACTCTTGCTGGCTGTATCACCAAGAATGGCACAGGACAGTAGCTCTCCTGATTTTTCTCTTCTCTGCCAGCTGTTTGTCACCTGAATGATTGGTTGCTTCAGGGCTTTGCAGCAGAGTGAATTCCGGCATGAGATGAGAAGCGAGAGAAGAGAGGAGAAGGGAAAGGAAGAGGTTAGAAGGTGCCTACAACAGTCATCTAGTCCAACTGCCTGACTGCTTCTAATAGTTCTAATCTCAAGATAGGATGTGGAGACTTTATGCAACGTAGTATCACAAGACTGTGAGTGGAGCACCATTGCCCATCCAGAGCAAAGACGAATTACGTCACTTCGGATGGAAGATGAACAAATCTCCACCTTGTTCCCAACTTTAAGGTATTTTAAATTCTAGAACTGAGAATATTTGTTTGCACATCTAAAGGCCCATGTCTGCTCTAGGAATTCATAATGAAAATAAGATGGTGGTAGTTAGTTTTTTTTCTCTTCTCAATCATTTCTAGCTTAAATGCTTTCCATTAGGAATGATCACTTTCTGCTAATGCCTCTGCTGTGTACTGTAGCAAACCATGCACTGAGCCACTACCTTTTCTTTTTCCGTCATGTTCTTCATTGGGCTGAAGGTTTCTCTTGGGCCTGAGATCCAAGACTCAGAATTGGTTTAACTTGTTAGAAACTTGTTAGAGCAATTTCTTTGTAGGAGTTTTTGCAGACTGAAAGACAACCTTGGTTTTGCTTCTCGTTATCATTACTTTTGATTATCAGCTAACCTGCTCCTAATGAAGCAGAACTATAAGCTTCATTGATGCTTAATAAAAGATGTATTCCTTTTTTTTTTTTTTTTTGGTTTTGTTTTCTGCAGTAGTTTTATATTTTCTGATGATGTGTATAGAGCCAGCTGTTCACAGACACAACATATATTGAAACAAATTGATGTTCAGACTGAGCATTTTTCATACTGGAACACTGCTTTTCACACTTAACTTGTGAAATTGTTTCTCACAATATGTCTACCTGCAGAACAAGGAAGAGGAGTCTCACAGGCGCACACTTCTGCAAGTCACAGCTCAGCTTGTCACACTCAGCAGCTTCAAAACAAGAGTTTATCCTTCCTGCATGCTTACTCAGGCTGCAACTTCAGACCTTCCAGGGTGCGCTTTCCTTGGTTTGGTCTCTTTCAGATGCTTCACAGGACACATTGTCTTGTAGGGGAATTGGTTTCCCTCTGATCAGTATCGTGTTTAGCCACTGCACAGAGAATTCTTCCGAGCAGGTAGGTCTAATAAGGAGCATCCTAAGAGACTGGTTGTAATCTATTTAAATGCTGACAAGCTTGTGATTTTCTGTTAGTGCCATGGAACTTCAGAGTTTATATGCTTCAAGATTATGGTTTAGGTCTTGCTGTAGAGTTTTTTGGCAGAAGAATATAGGCGGAGGAAATATTTGTATCCCAACTTGTCACCAGCTTGACAGGTAAAACCAGTGTATTATAGCAATCACAAAGGGGATGATTTGTAGTAATTTAATGCATTATTTGCATATATCAGTGCATGGCATCAATGTAACACAGACATTGGCAGCAATGGTAAGAAGAGAGGTGGTTTGTGTGGTCGGGAAAGGAGATGATACCTGAAAAGTATCTGAAATGTAGCCTATGCCACAGAAACCTCTGCAAGTCCCTGCTTCTTGTATTTGTGATGTGAGTCCGTGGGTAACTATGACAGGGACAGGATCTCTAGTAGCTCCTGGGGTGTTACTGGCTGTGAAGACTGCTCTTTCTGTAAAGTGACCATTCGTACGGGGCTGACATTGGGGTCCATGAATGGACATGCCAGCTAGTGCCAAAGGACACCGGTCCTTCACACAGCAGAGCAAAACTTGTCAGTATTGCTGTTTACTGAACAGGCGATCTGTTTTGCTAGCAGAGAAGACTGTTGAATCCATCACCTCCTTTCCCCCGTGGCCCGGCTCTTCTGGCTAGGAGAGATTTCTTGATTTTCTTGATCCTTTACTTCTAGAGCCCACCAGTCCCTATCAGTAGAAACTCAGGACATTGTGTGAATTGGCACCGAGCTGTCCCTTCATGGCTTCTCTTGTTTCCTGCCTTTGCTTATGAACAGGTCTTGCAAAAGCATCACTGCTGCAGTTCCCTCCAGCTTGTCTCCCTTTGCCCTGGCTGCAGCTCTGCTGTTTCTAACTGGTGTCCTCAACCCTCTCTTGGATTTGTCAGTACTGCTGTGATGAAAGGCTTTGTTTGGACTAACCCAGGAGATAGGTATAGAGATAGATACAGAGATATGTATAGATGTAGCTATAGTTATGTGTGTGTGCTTGTGTGTGTATTTATTATTTTTCCTAGTTGTTTGCAAAGGGTGATTACGCTCATTTTGTACTAGGAGTGGGCAGAGGTGGTAGCATTTTCTGCTGTTGTTTTCAATGTGAACAATGGTGTTTTGCCTAAAAGAACAGTTCGTTCAGACAGACACAAACATTTCCTCATTTCAGATAGGAACTCAGCTGGGACTGTCTTCTGCAGCCTAAAGCATCATCTCCAATAACAAACTCGGTGGCTTTCCCATTTTCCCTGGTAGACCGTTCAAGAAACAAGCCTTGTGGGAGAGACACCAACAGTCCTTCTGCATTTCAAGGATGTGAACAAACTTGCTGGGGTGATTTGTTGCCAGTCTCTCAATCTCTACCCTCTGTACAGTACTCTCTCCTTCAGTGATATTTAGCTGATTTTTTTTTTAACCTGATCTACACTACTCAGTCTGTTACTTGTTTTTCCTGAGTGTTGCAGGGAAAACCTGCTCAGTCTGTGCAACTTAAAGCAAATTGGGATCCAAGAGCTTTATTGATCTGCCAACAACATGAAATTAGCAGCTATCAGTGAAGTGTTGCATCCAAGATCAATAGTGGTAATACAACAGGTAAACCCCCAAACTAGACACTAATGGTAATGAACACCAGCAAATTTCTAAACACAAATGAGATTTCTGAAGCGCTACAAGCCTTTCCATCCAAAAGGCAAGTATTGTGCAAAGCCCTGGTGACAGCTCACCTGTACCACTAGGGATCTTTCACATTCCTCGGGTTCAAGAAAGATAAATTCCAGCTAGGATGAAAACAAACAAAGACTAAGCAGTTGATTAGAGGCATGGAGGACTTGCAGAAGACGACGACCAGCAGGAGCAAGACAAAGGCTGAGAGGGCTGCCATCACTTTCAGGAAAGATATCAAGGGTGAAGGCCAAAGGAGGAAAAGAGCTACTGAAGTGCAAGGAAAAAGACGGTCAAAACCACAAAACAGTTTGGGACTTATTTCCAAGAAGACTTCACTGTAGGCAGGGCAGTAGCAAATGTGCCTTGGTGCCTTGGTAGGGAATGGTGAGGAAATCCTGCACGCTCTCTATGGCTCCGGAAAGTTCACGCAGAGGGAACCACAAGCCTTTCTGTCACCTCTGGCCGCCCCACAACCCCATGAATGTACGCGGCACAAATGCTCTTATGTCCAGGTGAATTTCCAGGGACGGCCAGCAGCTGTGGCCAGTGCGTGGCCCCCAAGGGCAGGGACAGCCCCCTGGGCACAGGGACTGCCTGGGGAGCAGCAGCCCAAAGGGCTTCCTCCCAGGGGTGCTGGGCGGAGGGGCGGTGGGTGGGGCTGTGCAGGGGGACACCATCACCCCCATGTCACAGTGCCACCCCCCGGCAACGCAGCAGTGACAGTGTCCCGGGGCAGGATCAAAGGAGCACTCTCCTGTGTGCCGCTGCCAGAGCTGGCCTGGGGGGCAGCCTGCAGACATCCCAGAGGAAGCTCTCCAGGAGCCGGTGGAATTACTTGGAGGGGTCTCAGAGAAGAAGACCCGAAGCTAGAGGAGGCTGCAGGAGCCGACCAGGCTTTTCATCGGGATAAGCAGTGGCAAGAGCAAAGGAATGCCTTCTTGAGGAGCTCTGCAGAGCTCACCATCCTCATCCCCTGCAGAGCCAGGGGCAGCAGCTGTAAGAAGTGGGATGCAGAGATGTTGCCAGGGGTCCCAGGGCTTTGGAGCAGCCCCTGGTGTCCTGCCAGGCGCAGGAAGGATTCTTGTCCCCAAGGTGGATCAGGCCGGGGGCCTTTGGCCACTCTCGGAAGCCCCCGAGATGGCTCCAGCGGAGGGAGATTCGGGCTTGGGCATCTCCTGGGAGGCAGGACCAGCCTGTGGGAGGAGGAAGCAGGTCTTGCTGCCATGCTCAGGGAATAGCCGATCGCCAGCGCTGGGGTCAGGAAGGAATTTTCCCCCGGGGCACATTGGCCCTGGTCCCCGGGGGTTTTTTGCCTTCCTCTGCAGCATGGAGCATGACCGCTTGTCAGGGCTCCTCCGCTCCGTTTTGGCTGGGTGAGTGCCCGCTGCTCAGGCACCACCACGAAGATGGCCTCTCGTGCCCTGCAGCTGGGGGGAGGAAGGCTTTTTTTCCCCCAGGGTGGGCTGGCAAGTGTCCCCGGGGGTTTTTTGCCTTCCTCTGCAGCACTGAGCACGGCCCCTTGCCAGGGCTCCTTTGGGCCATGCTGGCGAGGAGCTGCTGCTCCTGCTCCACGCAGGTGGCCCTCGTGCCCCGCATCCGGGGGGAGGAAGCTTTCTGGCCTCCCAGGGGGGGCCGCCAGGGTGGCCCCCGGGGGTGGCTTCTTGTCCTCTGTGGCACTGAGCACAGCCCCTTGTCAGGGCTCCTCGGGGCCCTTCCGGCTCCGTTCCTGCCTGCGGCTCTTGCACCTCCAGGGCACCACTCGTGCCCTGGCGCTCCCGGCTCTCTTGCCCATGGCAGGCTTGGAGCGGGAGCCAGCTCTGCTCTTCCCGTGGCTCCATGTCCCCAGGGCTTCTCGCTTGTGCCTGGAAGGGCTCCAGGCTAGCTGCACCATCCGGAGCTGCCGCTTTCCAGTTCTCCCTGCTCGCAAGACAAGCGCAGGGCAGGGACGAGAGCACTTGTCATCCCTCACTGGAAAAGAAGCACAGCGGCGGAGCAATTTTGGAAGGCACAAGGTGTGCTTGTCATCGATATGTGTCCTACTTTGGAAAATACCTCATGGTACCACACACCTCTTGATGCTTCTGTTGTGTGTGTTCGCTGTGGATGCTCATTCTTGAAGTTCCTCACTCTTCAGGAAAGAGGGACTGCTTGCCCTGTATTCCTGCTGCTGCTTTCTGTGGCTCTGTGGCTTCCCTTTGCCAGGCTGCAAGGGATGTTTTTTCAAGGTAGGGTGAAGAATGCATCAGCCTGCTCCTGGCTACACATGCGCATTGTGTGCATGCTTGTGAGCATCAGCTCTGGAACGGATTCAGAAAAATAACATAGAATAACATAAAAGAACATCAAATAAAACCAAATCCTTTTTCCACTTGTTACCACTTTGTGTCCTTTAAAGTGTTTTTGGAGCTGAAAACCCCCTGGCATTTCAGGCAAATAATGGTCTCATTGGGGAAGGGGAAGGGGAAGGGGAAG
>VZSF01005554.1:56242-100318 GCA_013398295.1 Chionis minor | reverse complement strand
GAAGAGAGAAGAGAAGAGAAGAGAAGAGAAGAGAAGAGAAGAGAAGAGAAGAGAAGAGAAGAGAAGAGAAGAGAAGAGAAGAGAAGAGAAGAGAAGAGAAGAGAAGAGAGAAGAGAAGAGAAGAGAAGAGGAAGGAGATAGCTGAATTGGAAGGGATGTATAACTATCATGGAGTCCAACTGCCTGACCGCTTCAGGGCTGACCAAAAGTTAAAGCGTGTTATGAAGGGCATTGCCTCTTAAAGACCGACAGGCATGGGGCAGACGTTTCTAGGGAAAGTGGCTCACAGCTGCTCGGTACCATTGCTTAGTTTCTTGACTGTTGTGGAGGTCAGCAAAGCAGTTCTTCAGGAATGGTCTGAACTGTGTATGAACAAGATGGTAGTAAGAGTCCTCCTTCGGTATCATCAGAAACTAGGATGTTGCTAAACTAAATGTCACAAAGTATTATAGCTGTAACCCGGTGCTTTAAACTATGATACCTGGTCTCTAGATTCTTAAGGTGTGTCTAGTACAGCAAAAACCTTGTCTTAGCTTACTATTTTGAGGTAGTGTAAAGAATAGTCAGTGAATGTCCAAAAAATAAAGTTTGTGCGATTTCTGTCTAGATCACAAAGGTTTTGGTAATTTGCATAATGAGAGAGCTGCCAGAATGCCTTAATGTTCCAATCCCAGAAGTTTGAGACAATCTAATGAATTTTTATAGCTAGGAGACCTATTCTGTTGGCTAATAACAACTACCTTTGCAAAGAAAAAGTGGTAGCTTACACTCAACAAAGCAAGTAAGCAGCTTTATCCTAATTCTCTGGTGTTTTTTCATAGCCAAGTACTAAACCCAGATAGTTACAGATGATGTACATTTTTTTCTTAAAAAGGAAGATAATTTACAAGTCAATTATGAAGAAATTAAAATTGCTGTTTCTAAAATAAACCAAGTACATTGTGTTTTTTGTGACTGATGCTTTTAGTTATTTGTTATTATGGTTTGCTTTTTTTGTTCAGCAATTTACAGTGGGACTCCCACATATTATTGCAAATTAGCCTACTTTGCTGAAAAACAAATACTTTTATCTCTTCACTAAACAAAGACTGCATAAAATGAATAATATTAATATTAGTATGTGAAAAATCTAGTGCTCCAAAAAGCCATTTTAAGTACACTTGAACAATAATTACAGGCAACAAAGCCTCTGCTCCTTGGAATTTGTCATAGAAATTATGATAGCACTAATTTTGATTAAAATCTGTCACAGTTTAGAATGCCATCTACTTAAAGACATTACCAAACCATGTCTGCCCCCTCTAGAAATAAACACACAGAAATACCCCTAGAAGCTGAAAATGTGTTCATTTTCCTCTATTTTCATATATTGATTTACGGAAACAAGGTATTCCGTCTCAACTTTTAATATTATTAGTGCACCTATCTGTATGAACCACATGGACTCCAGTTATACAACACAGCAAGACAACAAAACTAAATGATTTGTCAAGAGCTGTATGTAGTGTTCGGGCCCAGATGCCATATCCAGGTTAAGAGCTATGCCACCATATGCACCCCTCGGCACCATGCAAGTCAGTTTTCAGTTCTTGCTAGCTTTAATTTTTCTGCTTGCATCCTTAAACTTGCATCCTTTGACACAGGCTTGGCTGTATGCTTGGGAAGGATTACTTATGTTTAACATCATAGCAATTTTGTTAAATCGCAGTATCAGACTGATGGTCAAAACGTACACTACCCCCACCTCTGCACCATTTAAGGCTATCTGTCAAGATCATGCTATGCCAGTAGGGAAAATAATGTTAAATAGTCCAAGCAATTCCCAAGGCAACTAATCCCTAAGGAGCAACATATGAAAACGTTTGAAAATAACTGTAATGACACAAAGGTCAGTAAATCACACAGATGCATTCTCCACCCTCACAGTAGGCACTGTGAATGGTTAATTCACCACCTGTAAAGTTGTAGGCTGAACACAGACCAGGTGCTAGACTGGAGATTTTTCATCTGTTCTTACCACTAAATACGTTTGTGATTATTCGTTTTGTTTCTATGCCATGTAAGATGACATCATAAAACTGTGACTAATGATTACCAAGATGGTCTAGACAATGTGTGCTGGACTTACCGCTTGGGCTTTTTTTTGACCTTGTCATGTTCAAGAAATAAAGCATGTGAAATAAAGGAGATCAAAGCCCGTGTCCAATGGGTTGTCCAAACTAGAAGATTTACCATGCTTTAGAACATGTAAGTGAATAAAATGCTAAGTGCAACTTAGTTTTCCATGTGGACAGTCTTGGCTTTGTGGAATATTTAACATCAACCTCATTGGATAATGTCTGACGATAACTGATGCATCACTGTAGCCAAGCTCCACCACAAAAGAGGTTCTACACACCCAAGCTGGCCAGCTGATGCAAATGTGATTGCTCGAAATACTAAATACTGCTGGTTTTTGGCATAAACATAAAAAACTTACTATTTGTCCTGGTTTGAGCGACACAGGACTAATTTCTTTTCTAATGCTTGGGAAAACTGCACTTTTAGAAGACAGACATATTTAATATGTCTGAGTTTGTGAAAATACATACTTTATAGCCAGCTGTAGTATGTGTTTCAAGGTCTTAGTGTTTTCAAGCTTGCAAGCTGCGGGGACGAGGAGGAGGGAGACCTGGGCACTTGACCCAAGCTGGCCAACAGGATTATTTCATACCATGAATGTCACATTCCATATAAATTAGAAAGTTTGCTGCAAAGCTCTCTCTCCCTTGATGGTTGCCATCCTGAGAACGCCTTGCCCTGATGCTGGACCCCTGAGGCTTTCCCTTCCTCCCAAAGCCGTAGCGCTGACAGTGTCCAACATCTGCTGCCCACTGCTGGGAGTGCACAGCTTCCTACTGATAGAATGGGCTGAGTATAATCCTAGTATATTTTATACCAGTATTGGGTTCAATGTTGGTTCTTTAGTGTTATTAATGTTAATTATCTAGTCTTATTCTATTAAACTTGTTTATATTTCAGTCCTTGGGTTTCCTTGTTTTCCCCTGCTTCCCCTTCCTGGGTGGGGAGGGGTCATCGGGTGATAGAATAATTGTCTAAATGACAATAAATTGTGGGTTTCTCAAACCATAACACTATTTGATTTAAAACCTCCTTAATACTGTTATTTAATACTGGAAATGAAACTGAGATTTGTTTTCAGTAGCAGAAGACTGCTCTTCTTTGCTTACCAGTAGAGTATACCCTACTCCAGAAATTTCCAGAAAAGCTATTGTCCAAATGAAGCAAGTGCATACAGAGATATTTTTAGGTTGTGAACATACGTTCTAGCACCTTATTTTTCTGATGTACACTTATGTGTGGCTCTAATTTTCAAAATGAAACTGGTTTTAGTCAGAAACTAACACTGTGAGGAGGAACTACAAATTAATATTTGTTAAACTGATCTCTAATGAGCCAGAAATTTTCATTTGCTCTTTAAGTGATTCAATCATTATCATTAAAACCTCCATTAGTTAAGAACTGTGATCTGTTCTCAGTTTACTTCTGATTAAATAAACAGTAAAAATATCCTAACCTCTAACAGAGTGATTCATATATCAGTTTTCAATTTCTTTTTCAAAGCAATGTTCACCTGCCTTGTAAAGGTCATTTAAAGTCAAGTGATTCCTATTTTGTAATGACCTCTCCATTTTTATGGATTTAAGGAGCTCTGTGAAATTAATTATTATTACTGTAACTGCCCCGTCTTAGTCTCATTCCTTCTTGTTAAGACTTTGAGAATTTAATAAAAAGTAGCAGTTAAAGACCCCTACAGATTTTCCCCCAGTAAGTTTGGAAAGCCATTTTTACAAAGAATTACAAATGAACTGAATTAGAGTCGCTAGTGCCTGGGTTGCTTCAGACTGGGGAGGCTGGTGAGATGGCTTGTGTGATCTTTTTCATGTGGTGACTGTTGTTGTCATTTGCCCTCCTTGACATTTATACCCTGCAAAATTGCAGGCACCAGCGATGAGTCTCATTAAGTTCTTGCTAAATAAAAGCTGTGCTGTAAATGTGGTGGTGCTGGGACAGGAGGAGGTGATGGGTGGGTGCTGAGCTCTGGCTGCAGCAGGTAGCACAGCCCATCAATAAAAGGATCTCAGCAAGCATAGCTTCTATTTCGGTATAGCTGGCGGGTTTGGGGTTTGGAAATGTCCTGCTTTTAACCTAGAAACCTGTTGTGTAGCACAGCACAACTTTTCAGGGCTAGGTTAGGCGTATCACTCCGTATTTGTGCAGCCAAATTATGGATAGACTGAATTTTAGAGGTGCTGAGAAAATATAAGTTTCCATGCGTGCTGTAGGTGTTCAGCACTAAAGGTGCTTTACTGAAGTGCCTAATATTTATGGCTCTGAGTTTGAACACGTGATCCTTTTAAAAAAAAAAGCACATAAGCTTTGTGAGATTATTCTTCCATGACTTCATGATGAGCGTAATCTTTGGTGGCAGCGTGCTTCTTACACCTATTGCCTTTCCTCTTCAACTCTTGAATGTTGCTAGTGCAAAGAGCAAACTTCTATGAAGCAGGTTTTTACAGCAGCTCATGATGGATTGAAAAGACTTGACTTTTCTTAGAGGTGTGTGTCAGAGAAAAATTGATCAATGAAGGAGTGAAATGCATAGCGCCTGTAGCAGGTGCGATATGAATTTCTCTGCAGTATAAAATACCAAGTCTGTGCAAAAATGTTGTCCAACAGAAAGCATTCAACTGGTCTGTTTGAAGCCACCAACATACCAAAATAGGCCAACAGCGGGAACACTACAGCAGTTACAACTGACTAGGCATGTTAGCACTTCTGTTTATTTTATAAGACCCTCACAAGAGAGAACGTAAGAACCTTTCAGTGATGTTTAGGTGCAATTCTCTTCATGTCGCAGAGAGGTACTATTTTTGTAAGTAAAGCTGCAAGAGACCCTGAAAGTCTAAGTATTCTATTTTTTATATCTAAAGATGAAGGCAAGTACACAGGGAGATTTCCCAAAGCACAGAGGTTCCTAGTCCCTCCTGCTTTCAACAGAAGTTAGGTACGGATGTGCTGTTAAAAATAGTACCTGAATTTTGATTTTCAAGTTGAAATAGATAAATTTCTTTTCAAAAGCCTGCACTGATTCCCTCCCTCTCGCTCATTTCCTTACTAGGTCTACTAGCTCTACAGGATTTGCTCTGGGGAAAAAAAATAACAGAGAAACCTTCAGTACCGAAAGCATTTGGGAAAATATGATGAATCAGAGGGGAAATTGTATTACGTTCACTAACAAGTGATGTACTAGTAGGTGGAGGCAGCGCAGAGGATGGTACATGTTGAAGTAACACGTAATTGTCTCCTCACCTGAATCATAGCACACTCACAGCCAGACGGAGATGGGCAGGGAGCTGGTATGCAAAATTGCAGACCTTTTAATACCAAAATATAGCAGCAGGATCTGCTCTCTACCTCTGTGTTTACATGTTGATGCAAAGCAAATATTTACAAACTTAAACACCAGAGGCTCCACAGAGATTACTAGATGCAGAAATGTGTTTCAGGGGCGACTCAGCTCCTTTGTGAATTGAGATTGTCCTCTGTTCTGAAGCTGTCAGTGAGCCGGCCATGTTTTCTGACCCCTGTTTTAGCCAGCAGTTACTGGGAGTTTAAGGGAAACAGCTGCCAGCAAAAATTGAATGTAGACAGGTTTTACGAGCTTGGACAAGGCACCTTAACTTCATACTGCTAAAATTAAGTGATGTAAATCCCAGCAATGAACCTGCTCAAGTCCCACAGCTCTCCTACCCCATTCTGGCTCTGGAAAATGGGATCAAAGGCAGCAGTGGGAAGAGCAGTTCCTCTGCAGAGCAGGGCAAGTACTGTTGACCTGTGAAGCTATGGCTGTTAAATATGCTCAGGGAAAGAATTTTGTCTGAAACAGAAGCAGCTGAAAAATTACAAACTTACCTCAGAAAAATACAACGTTTCTGCATTAGTATTATGTTAAATATTAATATTATAAATATGCATTAATTATTGTATCAATATTAATATTAATGATATGTCCCTGCATTTTAAATTACATGTAAAAAAGTTGCTTGATTATTGTTAGGCAGTGATTACAGATTCAGCTGCCATTACTTTATAATATAATCTTCGTAAGTATTGAGTAGTAAGGAGTTTAGCTACAAAAACGTAAGGAGTCTAAAAGCCTTTACAGCTAAGTTGTGTAGTAATCATGCCCCTTTTAAATAAAGGCAGACATCTTTCTTTGTAACTTCCCCAGTCCTTTCATTGCTATCACTAAAAAGCAATGAAAGTCGCCATATACATTTTCTTTTTCCCTTCTCTCCATTTTCTTTTGTCTTTCTTTAATAATCTTTCTTTATCACGCTCTCCAATGTTGGGCTTTTTCCACAGTTTTTAATCCTAAACTTTTTAAAAGGCCAAATAGCATTTCCTATTTTAAAAAAGCAAAAACAAGCAACAAAAAATCCCCCAAAACCAAAACCAACCAGCAAAACTGTTGCTGGACATTTCTCATTGATTTTCTGGATATTTTTAATTCCAAAAAATTTCCTGTCTTATACTTTCTCTCTCTTATGGAACTTGATATTTGTCTTTTGCACTTTTACTCACCTGTATTTCTCTTTTCCAGTGACTTCCTTTTTACTGCCTCTAATCCTCCCAAACTTCCTTTACCTCTGTTCTGTCTCTTTTACCCCATGAGCTTTACCTTTGAGAATCCCGAATGATACCACTCAGAACATGACAGAAAATGTTCAGATTAACTTCAAAGACTGAGAGACAATCCTTGTACCACGAAAAAGAGAAGATATCATTGGTGTGAAGGCTAGGCTCAGGGGATAGTTTCAAGTGATCAAAAATTCTTTGATCTTGGAGAACCTCAAACAGAAGGTAAGCATTATACAAAATGTAATGGATGTGCTTATTGATGCCTTCGGTGAATCAGGTTAATACTCACAGCTACATTTTACAGCTAAACACACAGAAAAAAATACTATTCCTGGACTTAGACTTGATATTTATTCATTTAGGCTCTATATGCTCATGTAAGATTTCTTACAGCAAATTTAATCGAAACAAACACAGAATAAAGTTTACAAAGCTGAATTTCTAATTGTACTCAGCTATATCTCAGTTTAGTAACCTAAAAGAAAAACAGCAGGCTGATTTTCAGAGATAGGGAGAACCCCGCAGCCTTTGCACAGCTTAAATGCAGCAACCAGGCTCAGTGGCTCTGGCAAATAGACCAACTTTATTAGAGCAGCTAAAGTTGGGCAATCAGTTTTGGAATGTTCATCTGTAAGAGCTTGCTACAAGTTGCGTAGAAAACCTGGGAGAGCAGTCATTCAAATCTGGGACTTGCAGCCTCCAGCTCTGTTCATTAACCATGGGTCAGTCTTGGGTTTTTTTAATCTCATCTAGTGCAGTGGCGCTATGGGTAGCTTCACGAAATACAAACAGGCAAAAGATTTCGAATGCAGCGTGACCAAATTTCCATGGGGTGTCTCCGTTCTAAGCTCTGTTTCAGCTTGCATTCCTGCAGAGATATCATTACAGGAGCTAAAGTAACGTGGCAGAGGGCAGTAAGGATGTGGCTGGGCATGTTTTCAGTTTAGCTCTGTATCATCTGAAAGCTAGATTAAATCTGTGTGTATGAAACGACCTGTTTTGGCATTGACTATAACTGGCACCGCTAACTCCTTCAAATTCCTTGCCGGATCTCAAAAACGTGGTGAAAAGACTATGTCTGTCTATGAACGGCAGAAGTGAGGTCCAGGTAAGTGGGGTGGTTGACTTGGGCGGTAGCCGAAAGCAGATGCTGAATCTTCTCGCCCTCCTGCTGCTGGGCAGCTCTTTGGGCCGTGGCGCCTGATGCCTGCAGGATGGGGGCCTGGAGAAGGGTGAGTGGCGGCAGCAGAAGAGAGACTGGTATGGAAGCAGGAAGGCGTGCTGAGGGCTCGCCTGCTTTTGATGGTGAGAAGAGCTGTTGCCTTTCCAGGGTCCAGCAGGGACCTGTGCGAAGTGTGTGTGAGGAGGAGGAGGAGGAAGAGAAGGAGGAGGAGGAAAAGAAGGAGGAGGAGGAGAAGAGGCAGGGGAGTTCGCCTCCAAGGCTGTAATCTTGCTGCTCAGCAATGACACCCTCGTTAGGCTGCAGCAGAGGTAGAGCAGAGGGCAGAGGCAGGTACAACCTGAGCTGATCGAGCTGTTCTGGAGGACTGGGATTGCAAGAGGTGAGAGTGAACGGAGAGTAACACACCAGGATAGTGCCCTTTTAATTTGAACTGGCTTTCTAACCAGACCCACTGTAGAACAGGAAGAACAATTTTACTGCTTGGGATTACCTTAAATCAATTCAAGTAACGCTTACAAAATAGTACAAAAGATGCTCAAAGAACCTGTAAGATACTGGCCTGGTTTTATCTTTTACAGTGATCGCTGCATGTGCTGTGACTTAGTAACGAAAAACGGTTCGAGTAAGCTATATGTGATCCATCAGCTATGAAGATAAATCTGATACCTGTTCTGGGGTGCTTGGTTTTTTTCTGGCAGGAGTGTTTTGTAATGACCCGAGTATCCCAGGCAGGGCAGATGCCGGGGATGCTATCATGCCTAGGCAATGCAGGGCGGGCTGTGACTGGCAGCCTTGCACTGCAGTGACAAATACTGTGCTGGCAAGGGATAAATCAAACCCCAACTCCTCCGGCCAGTGCTCAGCTCCAGTGAAGTGTGTGACAGCAGGACCAGCTCCGGGAGGGGCAATGTGACTGCAGCTCTAAGCCCTGGCAGGATGTGTTCCGTGGGTTAGATGTCATGGGTTTGGTTTGGTCCCTCTCTTTGGAATGTTACAAATAGAAATAAAAGTAATGTTACAAGTGCAAATAAAAGTTAACATGGAAATACCAAGATCCTAAAGATTATATATATATATTTTTATATATATATGTGTGTGTGTATATATATTCATACAATTCATGTGTTTCATACAATTTTTTATTGGCATTTGTATCCCTGTGAAGATATGCTACAGTGGGAAGGCCACAGCTGGCTTCTTCAAGACATAAGCCCAGATTGATCTGTTCTTGGCTGTTTCCACATAGATGTTAACGTTTGAATGAGCTCATGTTTTAAAAGGTTTACAAACAAACCCTTTCCATCTTTCAGACGCATAATGATTCTAGGGTAAACAGAAGAGATTGCACTGATATACGTGGTGAGTTGTGGTCTATTATAGGTGACAACCTGGTATACACATCTATTTTATTAGATAGGGGAAGCTCCTCAAGTGAAAGAGCCTGGGGAGAGGGCAGGTATTCCATTTGGTAAAATGATTCTCATTCTTGAGGCGTCACTAGATCTAACACTGGCCTTTCCAATTCCCCATTCTAATGGCATATGTTATAACTCACTATGAAGCTGATCCTAAAGAAAAAAAAAAGCCACACATAGAATCATAAAATCACCTAGGCTGAAAAAGACCTTTAAGATCATCGAGTCCAACCATCAACCTAACACTGCCTAAACCACATCCCTCAGCACCACATCTACCCATCTTTTAAATACCTCCACAGATGGCGATTCCACCACCTCTGTGGGAAACCTGTTCCAATCCTTGACAACCCTTTCCGTGAAGAAATTTTTCCTAATATCCAATTTAAACCTCCCCTGGAGCAACTTGAGGCCATTTCCTCTTGTCCTATCAATAGACAAAGAGGACAAGTCTCCACAGAGCAGAGAATAAGTTAGTGCTTAAACAATTTAAACGAATGGCAGGATAAATAAGCAATTTCAGCTATCATATTCATGGAAATGTTCTTTTACAAAATCCAATGAAACTAAAATATTATCTCACCAAGTAATAATTCAGGTCAGTTCTCCTCAATATGGAAAATCTTTTGGACATAAACATGTCTCCCCATGCTTCTAAAAAAAACAAAAGAAACCCCCAAAAGAGAAAAAAACCCACCATACACAACCCCCAAGCTCTCCAATAATAATAATAAAAAAAATTATCTTTACCACACAGACTTTGAAATACATTTGCCTAGCAAATGATACAGTTTATTTATCCACTCTGTTACACAAGTCAGGTATGTCCAGTCCTTGATATGCTTAGTGCACCAGAAGGTGCTAAAAGAAATGAACATGCCCCAATTTGAGTACAATGAAAGCTCTTACTGGTCACACTGTGTATCACAGAACCTTTAATTCCATAAGTTTCTTTCCAGGTGCTCTAGAAATTGCTATGTTCATATTTTAGTTGCATTTGGGAACAGAAAATAAAACTATTAGTTTTAATTTTTGCAATTAATTTGTTCTGGAATCACTTTTCCTTAAGTTTATATGAGATATGTGCCTGCACAGTTCTTAATTAAAAATAACTTTTTATATATTGATTTTTCTGTTAGTGAAATATTTGGGACCATAAAATTTTGACATCTTTCAAAACAAAATCAAACCTGTCATCCTCAGTATCATTATTTTAAAGAGAATGCATTTGTTCAGTCTGAAGATCACTGGTTATTGACTTAAACATCTTAAACCAGGTAGAGCTCCTCTGTGGTGCACAACTGGGTACCAGCAATCTTCTTTCTTTGTCTTACTTTCCAGACACCAACACCGGAAGGGAAGCAACTGGAAATGTGCTGGTGAAAATAATAGGTTAAAAGTCTTCCTGTTGGCATGGTGATAGGAGTGAATCAAAGTCACTGAACTTAAAATGCTGTCAAAAAGTGTACCTTGTTAAAAAATCATGAGCCAGTGCTCCGTTAAAGCAGCACAGTTTGGAGAGGAATAATTTCCAATCTCCATACTTCACATTTGTTTGTTACTTCATCTCAGTCACAATTTAAAATATAAACACTCGGAAATGGAAGCAGTTCGTTTGAGTATGTGTCCAGCCAGCCCCTGGACAAAGAAGGCACCAGCTACTTTGGTGGGAATATTCTGTTCTGAATTTGGTGGGAATATTCTGCTCCTGTGGGCAGGACCAGCTATCACCATCCCCTGAAGCCACTTCTGTCTGGAGACCTGTCCCCTACAACTATTAGGCAGCTATACAAGGTTTTGGGGTCTCTCCCCTCCTTTGGTGAATGCATTGGTCTGGCAACAGGTAGGAAGAACTTCTGCTCCCCCTGCAAGACTCTGCACAGCAAATATTTGCCTTCAGAATGAAGCTGCATCAGTGCCAGGTATTACCAGCTCATCGTGCACAGCAGGGGGGCAAGCAGAAAACCCAACCCACAGGCCATTCTGCAACCCTCTTCCACCTTTCCTACCTCCCCTGACATGAGCTAGAGGCTTTCTAACGTGCCCTGTTTAAAACATGTGATGATCTCTCTGTGGTTACAGTCATCTGGAAGAAATAAACTTTTTTCCCATACTCAGAGGAAGGTTCTCTGAGAGGAATCCAGGGCTGGGTGAGAGGCGTTTTGCCCGTGTCTCTTGCTCGTGCTGGCGACTCATTGTCACTTCATCACACCACACTATGTTTAACTGTAGTTTAGAGATGCATAAAGTGCAAAAATGCCTACGACTACCTTAGCACAGGACCGTGCTAAGTATGAAGCTGGCCATATAATGAGAAACAGATCGGATGAGCAGCAACTTAAAGTGTTGTCTGGCTTAAATGAAGCGATAAGACTGATGCAAAGCACTTGCTTAAGATATTCCGAACGACTTTAAAAATAAAACTCCGTTGTGCTAAGAAAACCAGAAGCTCATGGGTAATCTTTTTAAAATGGGCAAGACTTGCCTGCATTGTAACGTCTGTCAGGGTGAAGACTGGTTTTGATGGTCTGTAATGGGAATATTGCAGTCTCCAAGGCAGCGTCCCACAAAGTGGTTTTTGCATTGCTGGTAGAGATGGCGGCGGTGTTGCCTTTGGTTAGGAGATCAGCTGCTTATAAGGAATTGGCTGAAATTGTCTGTTCTTTGTCAGAATTTTGTATACACTTATTTTTATACATGCACGTGCACACACATGTATACAAACACACACACGCACACGTGTATTCTGTATGTATGTGCAGACACACACAGGCACTCACAATATATACACATATACAAGCATTTACAGAGAGAGATCATTTTATTTTTTGCCAAAATATTTAAGTCATTTTACAGAGTGGAAATAGAGAGAAATACTCTTCTTCGGTCACGTCAGAGTTATGGTGACTTTTTTCTTTGAGATCTCTAGTGCAATCTCCACCCACTGCACACCCTGCCCTCTTCAACTCCCTGTGGTTAGGACGCTGGCTAGCAAGAGATCATCTTACCTGGCTTCCCAGTTTAATACATTAACTAGGGAATATAAGTATGGTGCAATGCCTCTCACAGTTGTACTGCACTGGCAGGATTTGGTGTGTCTAGGCAAGCCTAGCATATCCAGTCCTGCGAGCAGCACGCACAGCCCTTTGATTTCTGATGGGACTTCGGCCCAAATATGCTGGCGAGCAACTCTGTGATGTTACAGTATAAGCGGCTGTACAATTTAGGATCAGAAGCCAAACTGATGAGAGAACCTCATGGGTCTCAGCTTGGGTGTTGATGGAATTTAGGCATGCTGTAGGTTGGTTCAAAGTTGTCCGAGTGCCAGGATCACCTCCTGTAAAAACTAGCAACCCTTCTGTTAAAATTCTGCACGACTGCTTGTTTGCTTTCAGTACCTCTTTATCGTCAGCCATAGGCTAATGTGACTTATTAATTAGCCTATGGCCAAATAGCCATCAGATCGTGGCTTAAATACCACGGTGTTTGCCCAGGGAGGGTCTCTCATCCATCATATATGAAGTTTAAATAAAGGACTTCAGATAGGATGCGCATTGTTCGCAACCTTTTCTGAAATTTCTTTGACTTGTTTCAACAGTAACAACTGCTTTCTACACCAGCCCATCTTTTCAGCCCCAAAGGAACAATTTGCATGGAAGTTAGCTTTACAGAACAGACCAAAAAAGAAGCATTGCCAGACAGTTGGTACAATCAGGACACAATATCCTTGCAACTCCTGAAAGGCAGAAAGCAAGTTACTTTTGTGCTTTAGATCTTGTCTTCAAAATCTTTTATTTCCCTTTCACTCACAACCCATTCCCATGGTAAAGCATTGAGGGGGATGAGCTTTGCGTGAAGGCTCCCACTGCATCTGTCGTGACAGTACGTACAGTTCCTGTGCCTTTCCTGTAGGCGATTTAGCCAGAACAGAAAAGCACCTGAATTCCCAGAAAGACTGGCCCAGTAAAGGGGTATTTTGTAGGAAGCACAATGAAAAAAGTAGATCCTATACATTTCTGAACATTTCTAATATAGCTGTTAAGAAAATAGAGATATTAATTATATATAATATAATAAAATAATCGTATATTATACAATATATCACATACATATAAAGTACATTACATAATATATAATTTACATAATATGTAATATACTATGTACAATATTTTATATATGTATAAAAAAATTTAAATTACAGAATTGGTCCTGAGTTACCCAGTGGGCACATTACTCCTGCCCAAATCCATATTTTCCTAGTAATGCCTCTAAGTTTCTGTAATGACTGCTCAGAGTTTTTGGAACAATAACCAGGAATTCAGCTGTGCATTTGTATTGCAAAACAGCAGGAAAATTTCTGTTGTTAATACTTTCAGTATTAATTAAAAATTACTTCTAATTAAACTTTAATGCTAATCTCACATGTCTGTATTAGTGGTATAACTGGAAAAAGAAAACCAACCCCAAAGACAGTTAAAAGTATTCAAGGATGATCAGGTGTGTATGTGAGAGCTAAAACAAGTGTTTCTTCTTCACTTCAGCTTGTTAGCTGTCCATCTATAGTTTTTAATGCTTTTTTTTTTTTTTTAAGCCTCAACTAGCACTTAACACCCAGCATCTAAACTCTCTAAATTCTTCCACAGCAGAGGGAAAATAATTTGAATGTAAGAGAAGTGCAACACCTTTAAAAGCCATTCTTAGTTAAAAGCTGCAGGGGAAATAATTGAATTTAACAGGAGCTACAGTTTCTACATTATTGTGCGGTAAATCACAAAAAAGTCATTCTATCATGCTAACTGCTCAATAATTCAATATTTGACTATATTCACAATACCAGCAAAATATTTAGTTCATGAGATGGCAACAATATCTCATGAGCTTTGCAGAAATACAGTCTAAACTTGCATAATTTGAAATAATTTACAGACTTTGGAAATTTGGTGTTACAGAATAACTACATTACAGATTTAAAAAAACAAAAAAGTATCTGTACAGATGCAGGCTTTGAGTTTGATCTCGAATCCCTCCCACTTCTGTGTATGTTGCCCTGAGTCCCAGGGTCAGCTAGCCAGCGGTGATGTTACTTGTAACGCGACCTGTAAGTTTGGGATGACTATAAAGCTTTGATACAATCTAAAATTATTAAATTATCATAGTTATTAGATTATTACAAAACTTTTATGGAGGCTGATGTGTATTTACCTTTTGCAGTGTCTAAGGATGTGTTTTTATTAGCTCTCAGTCCCGTATACTTAGCTAAGGACGCTGACCTCTAACTGCATTCTTATCGTGCTTTTTGTTGTTAATAGCCACGCTCTGGACCAAAATAAGCCTTCAGCTACGCCCAAACACCTTTGCTGTCCGTGTCAGGTTTGCACACACCCTGGCTGAACCTGTATTTGGGCAATTGCTTGCAATTTTTCTGAGGAGCCGCAGGAGAAAGTTATTGTCTAGCTTGACTTTGCCACTAAAAGTAGTAGATGTGCTTGAACGTGACCTAGGAGCAGAACAGTCACTGAAAAGGGAATCATTTTACACGGTCAAACAAAGGATAAATCCACACCTTCGGACAAATTTTCGACGTTACCGTAATGGGTTCTCACCGCTCTGCTTATGTAAAGCAGCCATTGCAACCAGTTCAACCAGTCCCTTGAGAAATCCCATTGCATACGGAAGTGAGGAGCTGTCGGTGCATTTCCACATCGCTTGGTTAAATAATGCTCCGGTTGGTCCCACAAGTCACCTGCTATGGCTCTCACCTGCCGCGGATGCTTGGCTCGCCAACCTTTCTAGGGTAAAACAAGGTTCATTTAAAGTTGAACCGAGACTGCAGCTCAGTAGTACTATGCAAATCAAGCACACAAAACACAAACTCTCCTTTCCATAGCCATCGGAAAATCAGAGGATTTGCTTGCTTGCTTTCTGTTCAACTTTGCCCAAGTTTCTCTAATTACTGGAGAGAAAGATAATATGCATACTTTGTGTTTGGTGACCTGCTCAGTGAGATGGATTTGAAATTCAAATTTCACTGTGCGGGAGGTGGGAGCAGGATGGCCCCCCCCCCCACCAAATACTTTATATCATTCCTTTCTGCAAGAGAAGGTGATGGCTGGGGAGGATAAGCTGAACTTGGTGTTTCTTTAAAACTTGCTAATATAGCAGTGTTTTAGAAGGTGTAGGAATGAATACAAGAAGAAAAAAAAGAAGAAAAAAAAAAGAGGAAAATCAAAGGAAAGGATCTTGGACACATGCTGGACCTGACTGTGGCTGATGCTTTGAAGACTCAGCAGCACAGCCATCAGTGGTTTGTACAAGCACACTCAAGACTGCAAATTTTTAGTGTCACGCTACAGATGTTGCCTAGGCTGGGGATGGCTCCTGTCGGGACAGCTGGGGAGTTTAGAGCAGGTAATCTCATAACTCCCTGCAAAGTCATGCGGATGTGCCTGATGACTTGACTTCCCAGCTGTTAACCACTTTATCTATGTTAATAGCTGGCTTCTGTATGTCTGCACATCCTGCCCTGAGGGAAGAAAGGAGAATACAAAAGATAAGGGTAGGAAGAGGAGAGCTGGAAATAGAAGAAAATAAATGGAAAAGAGGTGGTTTTTTGTGGATTTATGGTTTCAGAAACTTTTATTGATGATGAGAGAGAATATTTCCCATCGTGCTGTTGCTGTTTGCTCCTACTCACTTGCTGGGAGCATTTTTGTTTCCCATAGGCCCCCAAAAAGCTTGAGTCTTCATATTCTGCTTGCCGTAATTTACATCAACTGCCTTGGACATTTTTACTTTTCATGTACTTTACTTTTCATTTAGGTTTCTAGAGCAACAGAATTCATCCTCTTAAAGCATAACATAACTCCCTGGTTTCCCAGAGAAATCTAAAATGGCAATTGGCAGGAGAGTATTACATAAAAGAGGCTCAGGTTGGATAATGTTTATGTTTTACCCGATGGAAGAAGTTCAGACTGATGGGTATACTGTTTAACAGAAGTGTTTTACAATTGAAAAGAGCCTTTTGGATTGATGAAAAATTTCTTCAGTGAACGGGTTATCGAGCATTGGAACAGGCTGCCCTGGGAAGTGGTGGAATTGCCATCCCTTTGTTTAAAAGGTATTTAAAAGATGAGTAGACATGGTGCATAGGGACATGGTTTAGTGGTGGTTTTGGCAGTGTAAGGTTGATGGTTGGACTCAATGATCTTCAAGTCCCTTCCAACCTAAACGATTCTATGATTCTATGAAAAAAATGCAGGTGGCTACACAATGTTTTTAAATACGAATAACTCACAGGAAATAGTCTTACAGGAGTTATTTTCTTTTTTTAAAAAAATATGTTGAACACTAATAATACCATACAAGAAAGTCTGCCAGCCTTTCCTAAAAATCATATGTGTCTTGTGACTAGCTTGTAGTTTCCACCCCCGAGTAGCTATATTCTTAATTCTGAGTTGCCTTGGGATCCCTGGTGACAGAATCACAGAATCACTTAGGTCTTGTGAGAAACCACTTAGGTCTTGTGTCTTTAGTGAGAAACTTAACTGTTTGCTTGCCAGACCACATTACTCCCCTGAAGGTCACTACCCCCCACACCTTCCATCAGTCTTTTATTCAGGCCTTCTCTCCCATCCTAATGCCTGCCCTTCTTGCTAGTTTTGAGCACTCTGTAGTTTTTTGTTGTGGCCTGGCACAAAAGCATTGACAGAGGTAAAGACTAGGACTCCCCTGCAGCTGGCCACCAGTGTGCCCCTGTCACCTTGCAATGGCCTGCTGTCAGCTGGGTCAGGGAAAACTGGTCTGATGGATTCAGGTCAAGCAGAGACAGTGATGATTTCTGTTTATTTGTAAGACAGCACACAATAGTTTTAGATCAGTAATGCTCTTTTCAGAGCATCAGAGAGTATGTCTAAAGACACCTAATCTGTGTAGTCATCTCTGTGGCCCATTAGGGCAAGTCAAGAGAGAGTCAGCTATACCATTGATTTGTTTGGGATTATTGGTCTGATGAAGTCAGAGACAACAGCCCCTATAATGGGGAGACAGGAAGGATGTCTTTCAGAGCCAAAACAAGCAACTAAAGCTTTTCTTCCCTCAGGATAGCCACAAGCTATGAAACGGTGCATGTCGTAATAAACATCCAGCAGCTCAATTCACCCAACACGCAGGATATCGGTCAAGGGTTCATCTGTCATTTGTAGATGGTTCAGAGAACAGTTCACTTCCTCGTGAGGTCTCTCCTCTGCTTCCCCACCACTGCAAGCTTTCTTCTGTGTCTCAGACATCAAATGCTTTTGGGACCAGGAGATAACATGGTGGCAACTTCATAAAATAAGTGCAGGTGGCCTCTGTGCTGCTGCAAATGATGCAGACAAAATGTCAAATGATCCCCTCAGAAGATATTATCTGAGGGGCACAGGATTTCTCTCCCCATCCAGGCTATTTTTCCTGCTGTGGAAGCCAGCTGTCACCAGCTGCAGGACTTCAGAATCAAGCCTGTAGAGAACTCATTGCTTAGACTTAGAAGTCCTTAAAAGGACTTATATAAAGGACAGGGAACTGCTGGAGAGGGTGCAGCAAAGGGCCACGAAGATGATCAGGGGGCTGGAGTATCTTTCTTATGAGGAAAGGCTGAGGGAGTTCAGTCTTTTTAGTCTGTAGAAGTGAGGACTGAGGAGGGATCTCATAAATGTTTACAAATACTTAAAGGAAAGGTGTCAGGAGGAGGGGGCCAGTCTTTTTTCAGTAGTACCCAGTGATAAGACAAGGAGCAATGGATATAAAATCAAATACAGGAAGTTCCATCTGAACATAAGGAGGAACTTCTTTCCTTTGAGGGTGGTAGAGCACTGCAACCGGCTGCCCAGAGAGGTGATGGAGTCTCCGACTCTGGAGACATTCAAAACCCGCCTGGACGCCATCCTGTGCAACCTGCTGTAGGTGGACCTGCTGTGGCAGGGGGGTTGGACCAGATGATCTCTAGCGGTCCCTTCCAACCCTTAACATTCTGTGATTCTGTGATTCTGTGACTTGTCTGCCACTTGCTTTCCCACCACAGTGTGCCAACCTACTGGAAACAAGAAAGCAATGCTTCATGCTGCAGGGGATAATTGCTAGAATGAATCATCGTGGGGTAATCCTGGGGGAGCTGTCTTTTCAAATCGTGGGTGTTGTGGGTGCAAGGAGAAAAAGCCAAAACCCAAACAACCTGCCTTCACAAGCTTCCACATACTTCAGAGTATGTCTAAAGACACCTAATCTGTGTAGTCATCTCTGTGGCCCATTAGGGCAAGTCAAGAGAGAGTCAACTATACCACTGATTTGCTTGGGCTTATTGCAAGTGTTTTGTAAACTGTCAACTTCCCAAAAATCTCTTGGAGCTTTTAGACAAACTGAATTGTCTGTCTTGAGGGGACCTCCTCAGGTGGCTTTAATGAGGAACAGAAAAAAAGACCTCTCTGCCAGAAAAGTCTCTTAAATTCCCCTGGACTTTAGAGTTGAATGTAGTTTGCTGTGTTTTATCATGCCTTATCACATGCTTTCATGAAAGGTTTTTCTTCCCCCACAAGTGGTGTAATGATCTGCTGCTTGCCAGCCCTGGGGTGTATCCCAAGCAGCCCTGCTGGTGCCGCAGGAGCTGGGTGGCTCACCGGAGGGATAAGGCCATGTCTGTGCTTCCTCATGCTTCTAGCAAAAAAGCAGCTTATGGATGGGTTGAGTGAGAGGTCTGCGGCAAGCGCCTGCCCTTCAGCCCAGCACCAAACACCGGCCTGACACACCAGGCAAGTGTGGTGGCAAGGGACTGCAAGCAGTCTGGGAACTGGGATGGGGACATTTGACTCAGAAAGTGGGTCCTTTATCTTCTTTTCCTGTAAACAAGGCTCTGGACATAGGACCACACCATCAGATTTCCCACTCTCCTGGTGCTGCTCCTGTTCAGCAGCTTCTTGCTGCTTCTTGCGCTTTAGCCTGTAACTATACAGAAACTTCTGACTAATCCCATTTTTTGGGTACACAGTGCCACCTAGTCCTTGACCAAGCAGGCTAGAGGGATTTTTAGCGTTCCTGAAATGCTGAAGTGTTTTATTTCACAGGAAAAGCTGTAGCCATAGCTTCTGTCAGGCCAAGTTCAAGCCTCGCTGCACTTCCCTCCTGTCCTTATGTTATCTACATCCCATCATCTGCTGGCTTGACCATTACTTCTTGCAGGTGGCTACTTGCGGAAGGCTAAATCTCTTTTATCTCTTTAGCTGTCACTTCAGTTAACGGCAACCATTTGACCAAAACTAACCATTTGACCTGCTTGGATGCCCCTTCCTACCCGACCTTACATTCGCTCCTTTTTATCCTGCTCACAGGACCTTTACTGATTTACTCCAAAGGATAACCTGGCACGCTCCGGTGGCTGGCCAGCCAGCAGAGCAAAGGAGTTCCTCCAGTTGCCCAGGAGAGCCAGCCACTCAGCAGAGATGCTCTTGTTTCCCCCTCTTCCCGTCTCCTGCCTTCCCCAGGGCACCCCACCGCTCTGCTGGAGTCCCTAGGGCTGGAGAAGCTTCACTTCCCATTGGAGAAGCAGCCTTCATTGTTCCAGGCCCAGGGTGATCTGCCCTGCTGAGCACCTGAAGAAATTTTCATTAGCATGACACTGGATCTGTTGAGGTTTTGTATTCCTTTGCAGATGACCGTGGACTTCTGTTGCCTTTTTTCTTCAGCGATTTTCAGTGACAAAAGCTCAAAACATTTATTAGGAACAGAGCCTTCTCAAGGAAATGTTCTTTTGGATGAGGGCTGTTTACTCAGAAAACATTTTGAATGCCAAGTGCTGTCTAACTCTCAAAAGGTTTATTTTCTGCCATTCTTTGATAAGGAATGTAGTTAACATCAGTATCTGAAATACTATAAACTCCTGAATTAACATCTATTGACGTGGATGGGGCAGTTCCCAACTCTCATCTGTTTTATTCAGCATCTGTGAAAAAGTCAGGCCAACTCTAGCTACTAGCTGATCATGCTAGTGAGTGCTAGTGCTGGTAAACAGCTTCACTCAGGTGCCACTTCCTATGGTCTTTCTGGCTGCCCAACCAGATACTCATTGCACAGAAAAGCAGCTCTGGAGAAGATTGCTGCACATGAGAAGCTCTGAGACACACACACAATGTCTTGTTTATTGCTCGAGTCAATAAACTTTGATCTGGATGCTCACTTGGTTTTCTAGGGGTTGATACGTGTAAGAGTAGCAGACCGGCTGATGTGTTTGCAAAATGGGGCAGCCCTATTGCACACACAATGTTTGGGCCTGAATGGGCCTGAATCCACCACAAATAAATGCACTGGCAGCACAGTGTTCTTTGGGCTGGCTGGACTGAGATAAGGTGGTTACTTATGTTCCACAAAATCATGGAAAGAAAGACAACATCTGAGTATCAGTGTTTCAACAAGGATACTTTAGGAACCGTAAATTAATAAAGCTGGAGTCACAACGATTCAATAACACCATGTGACATTTCCAATATGACTGGCATTTAGTTTAGTTTTCAACAATTGCTAATGTAAGAGTGACTATATGAAGTCTATTTTGCCCGCAGAAGGAGACATTTCATTGAACAGGGAACACATGCGCTGATTTAATACACAATGATCCAACCTTTACAGGTAGGGGGATATCAAACATCTCTCTTGGGGATATTTTCCTCAAGCAGCATACAAAGGTTTCCTTCTCTTTACTGCAGGCATATGACAACAACTCCCTGCTTCTGTGTGGATGTAGAGTATGTCACACGTGTAGCTCATGATCTTGTGCCATCGCAGGAAACGTCTAACAACTACTTAAGGTGTCCTCAGGCCAGCTGAAAAGTCACTCAGTGCCCAGCTTGAACTGTTCTATAAAACGTCCAGCTCATGGAAAACCACTCAGACTACAGTGCTTTAACATATAAACTGATTCCATACAAGATGCATTTATACGTGTTTCAATTTGTTATTTGCAGAGAGGGACTGCCAGCTTTAGTGAAACACTGGAAAACGCAGTAGCCATTTTCCTAACCGAGAGAATTTGAGAAGAGATGTAATGGTCCTGTGACAAGCTTGAGAGCTGTGAGCAACCAAGGAAGAATAATGTGGGCATAAAGGCAGTTTATGGTCTTTTCGCTTGACTACAGCCTGCTATTCGAGCAGCATACCAAACAGCAATGCTGAAGTCTTCCCTCTCACGTCCATGCTTTCAGATGGCCAAGCTGTTGGGGGGCGTAGGTGTACAGTCATATAAGATGCATCAGTGGCAGTTTACGCCTGCCTTCAGATGATAAGTTCAGAACTAACCTGGGAATGGGGGGGGGGGAAAAAGCTTTTTAATGTTGAGAGGAGAGCTGTGGCACTGCTGGGACTGCTGGACCCTGCAGCCAGTCTCCTAGCTTTGGGTTAGTCCCAAGTAGGAACTAAAATGGTCTGAGATACCTGAAGTCCTCCTATCGTAAAACTATCTTCATGCAGGAAGCCACATCCAGCATCCATCCAACTTTGCTGTGCTTACACATGCGACTTGTTCTTATGAGCAGTAGATGGCACTCTTTAGATTAACTTGCTCTAAGTAATTTTTGTATTAATAGAAAAAGGCACATGTACACACACCCCAAAATATTTGGTTCTCAGCAAAATATATAAACCAGAAAAAACCCCAGATAAACATCTGAAATTTTACTTTAAGCATCATTAAAAAAAAAAAAGCTGAGAAACAGAGTAGATTTCCAGGATTTTGTGATTGCACTGCACTGTTTCGAATGTTGGTCTCTGCTTGGTCTCTGCTTCCCCATCTCCCATTTCATCTTCCTTCTCTGGCCTCTCCAATGACCCCTGTGGAGGCGTTGCTGGTGTGCTTTGTTTTGCTCAGGTCTCTCCAAAAACTCCAAAATTCAGTCATTACTGTCGGCACTCATACAGGAGCTCTGCATTTGTTAGAATTCACACCACAGCTGGGAAAGTAAACCATGTGCTGCTTTTGCCTGGCTTTATTGGGTTTTGTTTGTTGTTGGAGGTTTTTTTTGGTTTCTTTTTTTGGTTTTTTGTT
The DNA here is from genome assembly GCA_013398295.1 of Chionis minor. NCBI lineage: Eukaryota > Metazoa > Chordata > Aves > Charadriiformes > Chionidae > Chionis > Chionis minor. The sequence continues at coordinate 77,952 of VZSF01005554.1, read as the reverse complement.
TGTTTGTTTTGTTTTGTTTTGTTTTTTGTTAAATATTATTTTAATTTGTGAAATTCTCTTTCAAGGAGCTTTTCTGGATTCACAGCAAGCTGGAAGGGCTGTTATCTCCACCTGTGGGACTCCCTGCCTTTTGATTCTGCTGAGGTCCTTGCCATGCTGAGATGCTCAGACGATGGGCTGTGACAGCCACTAGTAAATCCAGAGAGCAGACGGCCAGCCCAGTCCATTTTCCTCTGTAGTTGAAGCTGTGGAGCTTCTGTATGAACTGCTGCACAGTAATACAGTGACTGAATGTTTGTGTGACTAGGTTAAGGAAAACCAACAGCTTGTTGATTCCATAGTCTGACCCTACAGCAAATCCTTTATGCACATCCGATCGCGTTGGTGATCCCTGGATGCCAGCCACTCCATGCCTCCGCTGGGGAGGCAGAGATCATCCCGTGAGTTCATAGAATAACTGACTATGCATCTCGTTTCACTCACACCTGCACTGGGGACTTTGGTTGCAGACTCTCAGAATCAGGGGTTCTGTTGTACAGCAGGAAATCTTCTGGGAGAAAATGATTCATGGTGCTTGTTTAGAAGCAAAGAATCTGCTTCAAGGCTCTGCTGGCAGTTTGAATTCACCGCTTTTAATTCTCAGGTGTGGATTCACAGAAACAACTGAAAACAGAAGTTGGCCAGCATGTTTTATAAACCAGGATTTTCCTCTTTTCTTCTTACCTACTCTCACAGGAGGTGGGAGGGAAGAGGACTTTGTCCCCGATTGTAGTCCATCAGTGCACCAAAGATAATAGTCCGTTGCTGTCAGCATATTCATTTCTGATGGTTATTTGGTTACTGGAAGCTTTTAAGATTTATTTTCAATTAAGATTTTTTTTAAAAAACCAGCTTTAATTGGAAATTTTTATCCCCAAATTTATCTTAAGCTTCCAGTAATGAAATGCAATTCCTGACACAAGTCCAAAATGCCACTGTTGTACAGCCATAAATCTCAAGGGCATCCTCTGTAACAAATGGAAGTATTAATGGCAGAAGTGAGATGAAGAGAGCAAGCTGATAATTCTTATTGGGGCTGAGTCCCTACTGAAAATATCTAGCATTAGCACTAGAAATTCTACTGTTTGCAGGGTTTGTGGTGTCCAGTGGCATCCAAAAGCTCCTAAACTGACACAAGAAATTTTGGTATCTCTGTTTTATCCTCCCTGTCCTGGTTCAACCCCTCTTACTGCTTGTTGTATCTCAGTGAGTGCTGCTCCTGAAACCGGATAATACCTTACACTGCCTCTTTACACGAGAAAATGGTTGACATTATGTTCTCCCATCCTCACTGCCCTTAGAAATGAAATGGTGCTCACATCTTCCGGGGTACGTGGGCTTGCCTGGCCTTCCATCCCCATCTCGCCTCTGGCCACAAGCTGCTGGGCACCTTGCCCGTGATAACCGCCACCCTTCCGTCCTCTGCGCTGCCTTCCCTTCCCTCCCCTGCCTCTACCTGCCCACCATGGATAATCACACTTGCAACAGGCGGTGATAATGTCCCACTGCTTTTACCCATTCTTTTCCCTCAAATCCCTGACTGTGTCTCCTTTGTGCACCCAGGGATGAATGGCCCTAAAAGCAGTTCAGGTCTGTGTGGAAAAGGAAGCAGTAATGAACCTTCACAGAATCCTCTCTTAGGGTGAGGGACAAAACCGTACAAAATTACAGGCAAACGTAAGTGTTTAATTTCAAGAGAGTAGATTAGAAGTGTAAAAGAAGCAAGGGTTGGAATGCCCCCGTGATCAAAGCCAAATGATGTTACCTGATTTATGGTTCCCAGGCAAGACTCACTCTTGCCTGATGCAGAAAAATGATGGGTACTCCTGGTGTACAATCAAATCATTGATAATTTTTTGCACAATCCTTTTCCCTCAGGTAATTTGGTCCCTGCTGTGACACTGTAAGCGAGTTGTGATTGCATGCTTGGTCCCAAAATCAATTGTACAAGAAGCAGAAGTGGGGAAAAAAGGAGGGGGGGAAACGTCAATGCAATTTATTGCAACTTACAACAATGCATCAGAGTAATTCTTCTTTCTGCCAGTGTGAGAGTCCTTGTGGCCTTTAAAAATGGGAGAAAAGTAGCAAGGTGAGAGGAAAGCAGTGTAGGAATTTGTTCAGGGCTGTAACAAAGCACCTTTTTAGGTCTGAAAGCCCCAACACCGTTCGAAGAATTTGCTGTATTGGGGGCACGTGAAACCTGCTGCCCTTCTGCCTGTTGCAGACAGGGTGCAGCGCCCTGGCCGCAGCCCGGGCTGGTGCCTGGTTAACGAGGTCTAAACCAGCTCTAGCCTTGGCTGCTCTGGCAGGGCATCTGATTTGCACCCTCGGCTGCAGGGACGTGTGTTTGCAGCCGCTGCAGTTCATTCCCTGCCAAATGGGTCGTGGAAAGCCAGCAGCTGTCCTCTGAGGCATACCTGCTGCCTGGAAAAGCAGTCCTGGAGGGTTGGCAGCCGCATCAAGGCTGAGTTAAAAATCAGCGTCACCTGAGTGTGTCCGCAGTCTGGGCACAACTCGCAGGTCCTGAGCGCGCCCGTTCACGCTCCTTTTGCTCATCACCATTATCACTGCATGCCTGCAAACCCTCCTTCTGAGCGGCAGCAGGTGTCAGCAAGGTTTTGGCCTATTTCCTCCCGTTTGGTTGCAAGGACAGCACCATTAAAAGTTGCCGTGGTGCTTCTGCCACGGTGGGAACTGTGAGTTTGTGCCTGATGGTAACTCTCGGGGCACCTTACTCCCCACGTCCGTGTTTCTATGTCATGACACACAGGTCCACCTTTTTCACCACTTCCTGCACGCAGGGGGTCTACCAGAGTTTCTATGTCATGACACACAGGTTCACTTTTTTCACAGCTTCCTGCAAGCAGGGGGTCTACCAGAGAGCAGCTCTCACGCAACACATTACTTGGTGCGAAGACTGGTGGCTGGGACAGGGTAGATGGCTGAACACTGGCACTGCAAGTGCCTGCGGGAAATTTCTTCAGCTGGTCTTGGTGGACCACAAGAATAATCGGCAACAAACCAGGAGTGTGCCTTAACCTAAGAAATGCTTGCCTAGGGAAGGAAGCTGGCAGCCCGACTACGGCACGTGAGGAGGCTTCCAGAAAAGTGTTCTCTCATGCCCCTTCCTCACTCCACCATCTAAGGGACTGCTCTCTCCCTCTCTTTCAAAGAAAAATAATCTAAATAAATAAGCCTTGCAGTTTCAATCCCTGTCCTTTAAGCCCTCTTTCAAAACAGTAGAAAGTATTCCCCCACAAATCACTTAAGCACAAAAGTAGCACTTTCACTTAATTTCTTACCCAGCTAAATAAACACGCGCAGGCATCTGGAAATGGAGAAAAGCCAGTAACACTAACCTGCCTACCACAACCCGTCATGAAACAACGGAAGGATTTGGAGATTAACAGGCTTACACAGCGCAACTCAGCAAAGGGAAATCCTGTCTCATTGACTTCTGAAGCTTACTGTTCGATAGGATTTAAAAGGCATCTTTACCAGAGCCCCTATAAATCCAGTCAACCGGCTAAACCCCTTGCTTCTACCTTTCCCTTCATCGTATCCTGCTAAGATGCTTAGCAATTTGAAACTGCTGTATCTATGTAGTTCTTTGCATCATCTCAGTGACCAAACCATCAGTAATGAAAGGGTGCAGGAACCATTTTCCCAGCTAGTGAAGCTTCCCCTCCTAACACTCCTGGGAAAAAGGTGTCAGAAAGACCTGGACTCATTAGATGAGCAGGCACTGCAATGATGCATTTTCAGCATCAATGGACTTCACGGCTGTTGGAATGGAGAGGAGTGGCTGAAACTCTTCAGGACCTCCAGGGCTTTCAGCTGAAGACTGAAGCTGAGCTGTGTTGGCCACACTTTGGGGACCACCAGTGTTAAATCCGCTGTGTGCTTAAGGCTGCTAACAAAATGGAGACACACAAAAAGCCGTGTGTGGCATGAGGGAGTAGCACAAAGGCTGGTGGAAGACCTGAAGCTGTGAGAGTTGCTGTCTTTTGGTCTCCTCCAGTGGCTTTTTCAGTCTATGAGGAGAGCAGCTCTGCCAGGCACTCCGCTGGCCATGAACCCCTGTAGCATACCACCACACTTGCAGGATTCAGACAAGACTGATCATCAGGGTGAGGTAAAACCTGCCCTTCAGAAGAGATTTCTGCAGGAGTGCATAATGAAACACCACAGGGGTAATGCAAGGTAAACAGGAATGGAGAGGTTTGGAGAGATCAGGCACCTCTGGCTTTTCTTGGTTTATATGGGAGCAGGACCAATAATCAGCCAGGACTCCGGGGTAGCACCACCTATGCGTCTTCCTTGATGTGAATATACGGAAGGTGCTGTTCAACCACACAGTTACGTTTTGTTTAGAACCCAGCTAGCACAAGGGAACTTCTGAAAACAAAGCGAAGCAAAACAAAACAGCCTCTCAGCTCTGAGGGATGATTCAGAATAGAAATAAAGCAGATCCTTCCCTTGCCTGCATTGCCTTCCCAGGCCAGCCCTTTTCCTTCATCCTTGCCCTCAGTTCAACAACTTTCCAGGCCCTCCTGTGCTGCAGCAAACTTGACAAAGCCTCTTTCAGGGCCTTAGGAAAAAAAATCTTTGTTTCTGCCATCCCTGAAGCCTGTTGTCTTGCTCTTTTTCCAGGAAGCCTCCTGGCCCCTGGCTGCGCTGCCTTTCCCAGCTTGGCACCCCTTTGCAAGTCCCACCCGGGCAGCTCCTGCTGCGCAGTTTTAGGGGCACGGGGGAGCTGCCCCTCTCCCCCAAAAGCTGCGGCTGATCAGGCTGGAGCTGGCGGGGTAAGGCAGCCCGCTGCCACCAGGCTGGGAGCCTGCCTTTCAGCAGGGGGGTGACAGCCGTCAGCTCCAAAAAACCAAGCATCTGCCTGTCTCTCATAAAAGAAACATGGCTATCCGCGGACACTGATAGATGAGGGAGTCACAGGCGAAAAATAATTCTCCAGCAGACATGCAACGTGGGATCAAGCTACACATCTTGTTAGGTGCTGACGGGAAGTATCAGGCAGGAGTCAGTTCACACAGGGCCGCAGATTTATCTGGGTACCAGGGCTGTACAGTTTGTCCTCAGTGTATCGTTATAAAATGCAGTGATATTTATGGGCACGTGCAGGGGTGTAATTGGAACTGCGCAGAGCACAAATTAGATTTGAAAAATTTCTTTTGCATCTCTGCTTTAACACAGGGCGAGGTGGTTTTGTTAGCAAGCAGGGATAAAGACAAAAAGCCCCCTTCTTGCTCAGTTGCTAGTTGTTTTTTCAAATTAAATAGCAGAGCAATTGGCTGTTCTGAAATGACTGGAGTTGTGAGGAGATCCCAGTTGTTCTGCGCGAGCACGTGGCGAGTAGGGATGAAAGATTTGACTAAACACATAAAAACACCTCTGGCCCAGAAGGTCCTTAAACTGCACGCGGTTGGCAGCCGAGAGGCTCTTCTGAGGAATTATCACAACTATACTCTGCTATACACTTACCTCCTTACCGCCGTCCCTAAGCATCCGCTTTTGGGCATGACAAAACTTTTGATCTGACCTACCCTGGGCTACACCGCTGAAAGGCTGAAGGCGGCTCCCAAGATCCAATTAAAAAACCGGAGGGCTGTCAGAGACGCAATTCCCGGTCCCCTCAAATCCCCAGGCAGACCTTTTTTTCTCTTGCTGAGTTGCAGGTAAGGGCAACTATGCAGTCAAGGCACAGTGGCGTGGGGGAGGGAGAGTAGTCGGCAACAAGGGGCCGGCTGAGATCTTTCCCTAGGAAAACCAAAAACCTTGCGAAAAGAGGCAGCAGACCCATCGCGTCAGCGCAAGCACCCGGCGCTTCGTGTGTACAGGAGCATGGTTTTCTGTCCCATGGGCAGCACTGGTGTGTCTTCCGTATCCATGGGTGACATTGGGCCTGCGTAGAGGGAGAGCCGGCAGGAGAAGCAGGAATCCAAGTCCATCGTGTGCCACAAAGATGTTGCTGGTCTGCGGAGGGGCCCGGCAGGAGGATGCCTGCAGGAAGAGCAGCCTCTAGGATGCCTCTTCCCCTAATGAGTAGCCTCACGAGCAATACCAGTCATTATTCAAATGCACACGGTGTGTCTTGGGCGGGGATGGGTGCACTCTGTCCAAACCAGAGACAGATGTGTATGGGGTGCGTGGGGAAGGAGCCGCCCATCTGCAGCCTGTGGCACACCAGCGCTTGTCCTGAGGGGGCCGAAAGCTTCCCTAGATCTTTCCCCCATGAAATAAACACCACTTGGACGTGCAGTGGCAGCACTATTCTGAATTCTTACTGTTATTTATTTTTATCTAAGCCTCTTTGAAAAACCTCCAGCCAGTCAGCAGCACTACCAGCCACTTCTGTTTCCGAACAAAACTGGGTCCAGATTATTCAGAAAAACAGATTCACCTGTCCCCTCCCTGGAGCCACTGTACACAGCAATCTGAAGAGCGCTCTGCACATCATCTCAGGCTTTCATACACCCAGCCTGTAGAGCTTTTTTTTTTTTGTTAAACGAAGATTTCAAATATTCAAAAGCAACTGTACACACACACACACACACAAAAAAAACCCCTCACCCCAGGCCTCATCTGGCAAGGCTCTTTTAATGTTGTACTTTTACCAAACCACAGTACATACTTCAAATAAGGCCTAACAGATTATACTCTTTATAAATTTACAAACAGTTTATTCTCCTTAAAGAGATCATATTACTTTTATCAGTCTTGTGTATTTCAATGAATTATATGTTTATTCAAGCATAACATAGCAAATGTAGCCATAAATCTGTAGACTAAATGTCTATAACAGAGGAATCTCAGATACACTATACTTTCAGATTAGGATTTTTTTTTAAATATACACATTTTTGTTTAAATAGGGTAACCGTCACATCCTGGTTATGCTTCCCATGGGAAAATTGTGCTCAAGAAAGAAACCTGTGGACTGGAATAACTGCAAACAGACAAGGTCTTGGTTCACCTGCCAGGAAATTGGGCCAGCTTTGTAGGCACATAACCCTGGGATTGGCTTTCAACCTGATTTGGAGGGAAGGGGTGAGAGGCTGGTTTTGCTTTCCTGGTAGCTAATGTCCCTGGTCCTTTCCTGGGTACAGACCACTCCGCTCCCACTTGCAGCAGGAACAAGACTGATAGGAAAGCACAACTGCATTTCTGCCTCTAACCAAGAGCCCAGGTTATTGAGAGCTGGCTGGCTGGTAGAGATGCATTATTCAAACGTGGCATACAGAGTATTTAAAGAAAAAGGAGTAAAAGAAAAGAGGAAGTAAAATGGCCTGCCTCAGTAGCAATTTTGACAGTCTTTTGCTACTGCTGTGTTTATGAATCTACTTCTGAACCCTCATTTGTGCCCTAGTCTCTGCTGACCCATCCCTTTCCCTGCTCACCAGGCTATACCCATAGCCCAGCTGTTGCTAGCTTGCTATCTTGCCAAGCAACGCCAGAGAAATAGGAGCACCTCACTAAAGTGAAAACCCCAGTAACTTGCTAAAGAAACTGCGTTTTGAGGCTGTCACACTGATCAACATCATGGGCTGTGCAAGGCAGGTGTTTCTGAAGTGTTATATGGCACCGATGGCTTCAATCCATCTCTCAAAGACTGAGAATTAAGTTCCTGCTTGAGCCCAATGTGTCCCTGCCAGAGAACCAATGAGGAAAGAAAAAAAATATTATAAGACACTGAGACAAAACCCAAATCCAAACCATGCAAATTATAGCTGAATAATAAAAATCAAAATCCAAGCCTGCACCCCAAGTTCCCCCTGGCAACAGAGACAGCTGGTCGCTTTCTAAAGACTGCAGAACCAGCCACTCTGTAACTCCTAAGTAAGAAGAGTTTGGCAATAATTACCATGCACAAAGTAAAGGCCACTTATAAAACATCTCGATAAAAATATCTATTTATCTCTATATCTCTATTTATATATGTTAGTAAGAAGCTTCAGACTGAGCACAGCCCAAGCACTCTGTAGTGGGAGCAGGGGGAAGGGAATCTACTTAATCCCCATGAAATGAAGCGCTCTTAGTTAAGGTTGGTATCCACATGTAGGACTAAGCCAGTACAGATCATTTCCAGCAGGCTTCTGTTAATTAGCACTAGTCAAATGGAGCAGCAGGGCTGTTGAGGAGCTGAAGCCTTTCAGGAATATTGTGCCAAATCATGCTGTTGTATCAGAGGAGCTCTCTGGACTTGGGCTACTCAACACATGGTTCGGTTCTCTAGGACTGAAGATATTTTATGTGACTCCTGCCCGGCGCCCTGATGGATCTTGATCCACTGAAGAACAGAGCAAAAGAAGACATCCTCCTTACCACTGTATGAGTGAGATCGACCACGCAAAGCAGATTTGTGGAAAGGCAGTTCCCTGTGCTTCAAAGAGTTAATGAGAATCAAGTGATACCTTAGCCTTCTTTATTCAAGTGACTTTGATCCCGTATCTTAAGTAGTTCGAGCTTTAAAACATCAGACACAATGCAGGAGTTGCAATGGGGTAAGCATATCATCTCAGGTACCCCAAAGGAGCATTTTTTTTCCTTCTCTGAGACGCTGGTCCAATGAAAATAAAATTGTTTAATAACCAATGTGGAGAATTTTCTTGGGATGTGCTCTGAAATCTGTAAGAGTGTTGACTTGTTGCCCTTGTTGAGATGGACCTCTAAAACTCCCAAGAGATTAAAACTTTAAAATGCCACTATTTTTGTGTCCTCCTTTGGAGGCTACTAGTGGCCTTGTTTACGTGCCACAAAAGCCCAAAGGAAAGGGATACCCGAAGGTTAATTCTGACATCATGTGGCCCTAAGCAAAACAGAAGCTGGCTTTTGCTGGACATTTATTTTTGTATCGTTATCTCTTGGGAAAACTTGAACCAAGCAAAAAAAGTGAGTATTCTTCATGGAATGAGATGCAGCTGCCTCATTTGCAGGCTCTCTTTGCCAGATGCTGCTGTGATTTTGGAACAAACACAAGCAAGTTATAAAATAATGCTGCAGATGGCAGAAATCAAACTTTTACTTTCAGTCACTGAGTTCTATAAACAGGTAAAAACCAGCTGCAGATATAACAGATGACAGGAATTTAGTGGCATACAAGTCTCTCACTGCAATAGTCACATTTTAGGAAGATGAAGGGCTTCACCTTCGTCAAAGTAGCAAGCATTGCTGGAAAGGAGTTTAAAGATGACAATGAAAGGTGATGAATTTATCAGTGAGAGGGGAACATTTCTAAAGTAGGGAAAGAGATGGGAAACGCTCCCCCCAAGAACTGTCAGCCAATTTCTTTCCATGCCTTGGCGTGGTGGGTAAGGGATTTGGAAAGAAGGAGATGTTAGATCTTACTCCTGAAGCAGGAACCATGTAACTAAAGAGACTTCGTGTTTCAGGGTGTTCAGCAAAGGGAATTTCTCTTTGCTACCTTGCCCTGTTGTAGTAGTTTATTTTTGAAGGATAAAGGTCTTATTAGTGCAAGTTACACAAGAACACTCTGCAGACAGACCTTGATTTTATAACATAAATAAATGACAACTAGCTGCTGATACTGTGTCCAGTACTTTATGATGGCAAACAATAGATTTAAACATTTACCCAAAGGAGATTTTTAAGATGAAGCAGCACAGGGCTGCTGGGCCAGCTTGCAAATGAGTTATTGACTGTGCCAAAGTCAGAATTCTTCAGTGACACATGAACTGTAAGTGTGAGAATGTGCAGTTTAGAGAACAAACAGCATATAGGGGATGGCTACCTTGCCTTTATTCAGCCAAGTTTATTTACCTGACGTACCGCCACATGGGTTTAAAAAAATAATACATAGATTGGGCTGGTTGCTCCATTGCTAACCAAAGCCATGACTGAATGCTGGAGAGCTCTTAGGCTGGAAATTTTCCAGATGAAGCCGGCTTCCACCTGACGTGAGTGATCTGAAGTTACTGCTTTCTGGCAGATTCAAAAGTTTGTTGACTTGCTCTAGTGACTCTTTCAGTGTGTCTTAAAAAAGCACCCATTGATAGCCTACATCCCTAAAAATGGGAGTCAGTGGGGAAAAAAACCGTGACTGAACAGGATGCTAGATAATCTCATCCAGGCTTCCTTTCCCACAAAAGGTTGGACCAGAAGGTGTCTCGAGGTACCTTCCAACCTGGGCTGTTCTGTGGTTCTGTAAGACGGGGGAAAGGGGACAACAGACAGGGACAGACGGCAACACAGCTGAGAATTGTCTTCTAACCAAGGACAGGCCAGCAGGTAGAAGAAGAGCTTGGGACTTACTCTGTGCACTCACCAATAGCCTAGAGCAGTTTCCTTAAGTTTCATGTCTTCAGCTGTGTTCTTGCAACAGCCGGTTCTAAAGCATGTGAAAGATGGGAGAAGCTCAAATATTTTGGCCAAGGTGGCAATACACATATGGTGGTATATGACTAGCTGCAGCACTGTACCTAACCCGAACCTGTAAGCGGAGGGCTAGAAGAAACTCTTTCTGGTATAGTTTATTGCTCCGCATGCTAAATATTCCCTCAAATGGTTTCTGCTCCAGTGTCATTGCTTTTCTTACTAGTCAAATGACATCTACCTGCCTTGGCATGGATTTTCAATAAATAATTTCTTAGAGCAGCCTCTTGCAAGAATCCAGATTGTCAGTTATTTAATATTACCAGTATAAATGCCTCTATGTTCGAATAATTAATATGGTGTTAGCACATCTCTGACCCTTGGGGACAGCACAATTAATGCTATGAAATCTGAGGAAATAACCATTTGCTATTCCCTATTGCCCTAGTCATATCTAGCAAGAATATTAGTCTATGGTAAAACAAATGGTACACACTTTTCTCCTATGTTTGTTGTTTAATCCAGATGTTTTTCCATCCAGGAAAAAATAGCAGTGGGAGCATAAGTAGACGTTATTGAAAATTGCTGCATCAGAGAAGGAACTGGATGCACTGAATTTGTTACTTGATTCTATGTATATTTGTAGAGTATATCTTTACCTACTTTTCACAGAAGCAGTTCTGGTTCTACTTTATATCGTGGAATAATTGCTTAATTTTCTCATACGGTGTTTTGAAAACAGAAAACTAGTCAAAAGAAACACTTCTCTGTGAAAGAACTTGTTGATACCAAACTTTTCTTTTTTGCATGAAGTGACTTTTTAGAAAAACTTCTCTTGTAAAGAAGCCACAATTCAGCCACTTTTCTTCCTGGTTCTTAAGTTGTTGGCATAATCAGGGTTTTCAGCACAGTGCTTCAAGAAGAAGTCTGCTTATATGTGAATGTCAGACTTAAATAGGGTGTTAAAAGAACTGTGTTACAGATTGTTAAATAAATGATTTTCCGTAACCAGGTCCAAGTCTGCTCTCATTCAAGGCACCGTATGTGCTTACTACTGTAGGGCAAAGTCTGAGTTTATCTCCAAAATTGCACTTAATTTCAAGACTGAGTAATTTTGCAAGCTCTGCAGACTCATGAACTAGAAGCATTTGGTGTCTTATCCATGATATACCCACATTATGTCAGTAATTACCCAACAGCTGTAGACATCGCCTTAGATTTCAGAGGTGCAGGCACACCCACACATGGTGACAGCAAGTAGCAGAGACTCTTCTCCATGACACAGTGTACAAGTATTAGAAGGGCTTGAAACTTGAACCTTCACTCCCACCTCTTTGTTCTAGAGCTTTCCTATATAAATGAAAAATAGTCCTGTAGAAAGCGTAACTCTCCTAGAGATTACAACAGTCAGTACAAATGAACAGCCAAAATGTGGCCACAAAGCATCACAACATGACTTTGCCACTTTTATATTCCACAAAATTAAGGTCTTGGATGGGACCAGGGCTTTGGGATGGTGGTTAAGGCAATTCACACTGGAGACAGAGCAACTGGTTGGGACAAGCACAGTCCCTCTGACTCAGGTGGTGGTTGCACTGATGCTTCTTTGCCTAGATTTCACACTCTCCCATTCAAGTGCACTTAACATGCTTCTTTTATAAAATGCTTTACATCATAAAATTTTTTAAAAGTCTGATACGGTAATTTATTAAAAGGAGCAGACAGAAGTCTGCTGAGCATACATTTTTCTTGAGGACTTCCGTAACGGGCTCACATTCATAAAGGACAGGACAGAGCCAGGGTAGGAAAGGCAGGCAAACAACCCATATTCAGCCATTTGTAGTGTTTAACTCCTGTGAAGCTGGCAATGCCACAGAGCCCGCAATACTAAATGTGAGCAGAACTGATGGCAGGCTGCTTGCCGCTATCTGCAAAGTGATCAGAAAGGGAGAAACCTCAGAAAGGCAGTCGTTTCATTTCTACCAAAACCCCACACTCAGACCTTCATCCCACCTCAACAGGCATTTACACTGCCTGAGATTCTCCTCCATAACAGGTAGTCAGGGCTGCATGGTGCAGGAGGAACACACTTCCACTTCAGTAAATCTTCCCTGGTTTTAGCACCCTCTCTTCTGATGTATAACTGTGTTTTGAAGTCCCTGTCTTTCATGTACTGTGGGTCTTTTCTTAAGAAGCCTTTCCAACTTCTGTCCTTTCCAAATTGATTTCCTGGTACTAGAGAAGGCAAAAATATAGACAATGATCAGAATATACAAAGCACAAGGAAATAGCTGTAGGGTAATTAAAACTATTTCTAATTACTTACTTTTTTTTTTTTTAGTTTTTATTTTTTATTTACCAATCTGGTTTCTAATAGAACTTTAGTTAAAAGGTAAGACATTCACAGAAAATATTAGGCATACATACATGTTGTCCTTCTTTCATTCTAGTTTACATGCTGTTGCTTTCAGAAGGCAAGGTTTCTGTTTTGTTTCTCTAGGATGGATAATGAAATCTGATTAACAGAATTTAGGTTCTGCTTTTCAAAAATGACACCCTTTCAGGATCACCATGCTTGCTGAAATGTAAAATCATTCAAGAGAGAAACTGTATTAAAAGCTATTGCTTGTCAAACGGAGATAGCCTCACATTTCAACAGATACCCTGGAATTTAGCTGCATCTGCCATTAAAGGACACTGATTTAATTAAAATGTAATTATTTACTAGAGTCTTAAACCGAATTCTTATCACTATTATAAACTTGTACATATACACTACTGCTTTGGCAGTCTCACTAAAATACTTATGATTACCATCCTTTCACATACATCATGCTACCTAGAGCATGATATTAAAATGCTGCCATACCTTTGAATTGGTAACTGCTAGAAAGAGATATAAAAGTTTTAAGTAATGCTTAAGACAAGAAAAACACAAAGCAGAAATGCTCCAGTACCAGTTAAAGATACACATTCCTATTTAATACGTCTGAATTTTCTACCAGTAAATATGGAATAAGCAGTGTGTGAAAGACTTGATTCAAAACCTTGATTTCCCCTCGAGGCTGGGCTGACATCAAAATTAGTTTTCCACTGTTTTGGCTCTTTAGAGCTCCATGACTCATTACCTGGTGACTTGTGTGTGCTGTGAATGAGGATTTGAAATATTGCTTATGTTTCTTCACTAAGACTGAGAGCCCTAGTCTCCAGCCCAGTCTTGCTCTCCCCACCGCTGGTGGCAGTTTTGCCATCAATTCCTGTGGAATCAGGAATGAGACTTTTAGAAACACAACTGGGACACTTTGGTTCCCCAACCAGTACAAGAAGCTGCCACTTTCCTGCTCAGTGCAAATAGGTGACGCAGCTAAAAAAGAGGGGATAAAAGATTATTTTAATATTGTTTGGGGAAAATACACAGTTTTATAAAAGGAGGATCTGTTCTCCCCTCCAATAGATTTTCCCACTACAGGTGTATGGATATTATCTGTCAAACAACATGGAATTTTGGCACAAATAAGAGTGGGTGAAGTAAACTATGCATGTTGTTTCAACCTCCGTAATAGGCTCACAGAGGAAGAAATCCTCAGAATAGACATAGTGCTAGCAAAATATACAAGCTACTTCTCTAAGCCTGCCCCTGCTTCACTGATAGGCTGCTGAATGGCCACTGCCTGTAATTCAACATATGCTGTTCTCAAAAATGAAATACACAGCAGACAGGCAGGAATTCACCTACAGTCACCAAATGCCTATACAGAGACCAGCTGCTAGCCTACAATGGCACGTATACAGTCCAGTTTAAGAAGAAACAAGAATTCTAATAATTAAGAGTTTCTAGAGTTATGAAAGAGACTGTAGCATGAAAATAATGGCAAGATTGAAGATTCTCAACGTTTTAACACAGCACTAATGAACTTCACATAAGTAAGTCCATGGTGTCCAGTCAATGGAAAGATGCAGAAGCTTGCAACTTGATTTCAGAAATCTAAAACCTGTTTTTCAAATTTAAGACACCAATTTAGAACTACTGCTTGTGCAATGGTTGTTTTCCAGAAATTTTTGCTTACAGGGTTGTGGGAGATTAGCTGCTAATCTTTTAGAAAAATCAGTGAATAGGTATCACAAGTCTTGCTACCATAACCCAGACAACTGTCCATAGCTTCGCCAAGGACTCGGTTAGGCACAGAGACTGAACAGTCTTTCCCCTCTAGTGCCATGCTGAGATATTTGGCAAATTCGCACTGTGGCTGCTAAGTCTGTCTCTCCCACATAAAGCATCAGAGGACTCTAGTCTCTCAGGATTCTGATCCTCCTCCCAGACATTAAGTCCAGATCAGTAAGTAACTTTTTGTTGCACACCAAATCCCAATCTATGTAAATGATGCTATATTCATGTCTCTTCGTAACTTGAAGTTGCAGGCAAGGATGTTTTTCGGAGTGGACTAAAATACCACTAAAATCAAATTAAACATAAAATAATACAGAAAAGAGAACGCTTTTTCAATCCTACAAAGACATCCGTGATTGCTACGTATTTTGCTGAATAGTTAGTGGTGTAGCCTAGATCCACCCCAAGCTGATACTCTCCAAGGGCTGGAGACTTATTCTTACACCCACAATTAAGTAAGAATAAGGACTCATCTACTCAATTAAACACAAAAGAGGGAGAGGTTAATACTGGAGGCAAAGCAAAAGACTGCAGAGCACAAGAGTGCCAAAGGTGATTTTTATGCCTACCCAAACCCATCTGCCACATAACATTACCTGAGCCATTTTGTTTTGAAACTGGCAACATTTTTGTATGCTCATTCCAAATTCATAAACAGAAGAAATCAGCGTGTTTGATTTGCTCTGATACCTATGTTCAGTGAATCCAGAAGAGGACTTTAGGCTGCCGTCCTGAAAATCCAAACTATCTGGGCCTTGTACGTCTGACAAATTGTGCTTACAAATTTCTTGTCTGGTAAGACTCCAATATTTTCCTCCCCCCTCCATGATTTTTTTTTTTTTTTTCATTTTAAAGCATCGACTAGAATAATTAAAGATAAAACCAAAAGATAAGGAAATGAAAGATGCCAGCACTGTTTAGTGTAGCAGATTGCAGATTTGGAAGAAAAATAATCTTTCTTGTACAGAAAACTGGATTAAATCTGTGCATACTAAACCCAGCAGTATCAAAGACAAAGCAAATCTAAGACTGTCAGGACCAAAAATACCTTTAAAGGGAAATTCTTGTTACTGTTTCTGTTCCTTCAGCACATGGCAAATGCCCTGCAATACATTCATTTCTTCATTCTGTTCCACTGCAAAAACTGACCATTAAGGCCTTAAGGGAACCTTGCTCCTCTGCAGGGGGCAAGCTAAAGCTATGATACTGCCATTAAAGGATATTAGGTCTTCAGGCTGCCTTTCCTACAAGCTGCCTGTCTGCTTCTCAGGTGACACCTACAACTTCCCTGGCCCAAGAGGGGACATGGGGTGCAATGACGCCCTTGGCACTGGCCTCGCTACTCTTAAAAATGCCTTAAAAAGACGGCAAAATAATTCAGGTAAATCTCTGTATTATAAAGTAACTCTGTTGTGAACTGTGTGTTTCTCATGCGCTCTCTGGGGCAGAGTTTCCAAGCCCGCTTTGCCTCACCTTCCTGCCTGTGTGAACACTGCCAGCAGAGGCTTTTCTTGCAAAGGGACTGAAACAAAGGATTTGAAGAATAAATTGCTAGGCTAGAGTTAGGGAAAAAAAAGTAGTATGTGAAGTCCGTGGGTTCAAATGCATTGACTAGAGCTGTACTAATATTTCTGTGACAGCCTATAAAAAAGAAACAGAAGCAAACAAAGTCTGGCTCTAATTCCCTACTACAACGCTTACACCTAAGTATACTTATGCCAATAAGCCACAGGCAGAGCTGAGTTTAACCGGCAGGTGCCTCGGGTCACCAGTACCATAGCCAAAGACACAGGAACAGACTAGGTCTACAGACTCACACAGCATCATCCTCCCTCAGAGGCCAACAAAATAATAATAAAAAACCCCCCAAAGCTTCCTGTGCTTTATGACCGTTCTCTCTGGTAGTAGTAATAGTTATAACAACAGTATTTTTACATTGCTGCTGAGAATTGCAAGCAATCAACAAAGTGCCTGGGTCAAGAAGATGGATCCTGCCAGGGCTGGCACGAGCTGACGACACGTTCAAAAACTGGTGAGTATGATTTGCATTAATCCTCACCCCACTGTCCCATTCCCAGCCCTGAACCCCAGTTCAATGCCACCAAAATGAATGGTGATATGGTCAAGGTGCGGGGCTGAGGGCAGCCTGTGGGGAAGTGACCAGCTATGAAGGAACACAATACTGGGAATAAAGGTCTGCCACTTGTTCTCAGGACTATTCATGTTTTAAACAGCTTTTAAAAAAATGTAAAAAAACCAGCCCCATTTCTCATGGCGGGCATCCAAACACCTCTAAACACACAGAGAAATAGACAGGTAGTACTGAAAATTTTAACCAATGCTGAAGATGCAAAACTGCTCTTTGTTGTAGTTGTTGGATACAGAAGGGGCAATTTGCTGTAAATAAATATTAAAAAGTACTTTCTCTTAAATGCTTGAGATATTCTTTTTTTTTTTCCTCCAGTCTCAGTGGTATTTTCCTGTCACTTGCTCCTCCAGTTGTGCTGGTCTTTTTACCATACGTGTGCTCAAGTGTCCGACGCAGAGTGTTCTCTCCCCACTGCAAGAGTCATCCCAGTCCCACCCCAGCCCAGCTCATATCCCACCCCAGGCCCCGTCCCCATGGGCTTAGATAAGCCATTCCTTCTTGCTCTCATCGATGGTCTCCGTGAAGTTGGGGTCATTGTTCATGATGGCGGCGTCTGCACTCTCGGCTGACTCTGCCCCTTTGGCCTCGTTGGTGTGGTAGGTTCCCTTGTGGCGAAACATATAGCGGATCAGGAACACCAAGGTGCAGAGGATGGTGAAGATCACAACTGCAATGACACCTACACAGAGAAGGAAAGAAAAGATGCCACTAGGGAGGAAAACACCAGATTTTGACACAAAGAAAGGATCCCACAGCACCTCTGAGCTGAGCTGAACTACTGGGGCAGTTAGACATCATCATAGTTACTCAGTTTCCACTACTCTAATATTTATACACAGTTTTTGCTACAATCAAAACATCACTGAGTGCTAGTGACAGTGACTTTCTGCTAGTGACTTTCATCCCATAGGTAAACTTCAACATCAATACCTACTTACAGTGGTGAGCTTTCCTGACCGTGAGGCAGAGGGTGCTCCCAAAACACGGGGGTGAAATGGTGACACACCATGGCCTGGGCAGCTCTTCCTTTGAGGACAGAGTCACTGATGTATACCTTCCAGTCAATGGCCATATAGATCTATTATTGCCCCTCCACATGTCCTTGAAAACTGGCTTGGCTCACTGTTGGCCTACTCCACCCAGAAGGCACTGGGTCCACATAACTACAGATGTAACTGCTTTATCATCAGACCTGTCCTTAATTGCTCCCCCTGCAACAGTCTGTTTGGGGTCCAACCCTGCTATGGAGAAGCCTCACATATCTTACCCTTTTAGACATAGGTAACTATGTGCTAAAACAGCACTGTTCTTTTTTTGGTCCTTCTCTACAGGTATGCAGATCTTCCAGGTTGAAGACGTTATGAAATTCCCAGGTTAAAAAAAAAATCTCATAACCAGCTAGAATTATGCCACTTTCGTTAACTGATTAGCTGGACGGTCAGGCTGTTCAGGTATGGCCTGAATTTTTCTGAGGAATGCAATGCTATCCTTATGTAAGGTTTCAAAGTATGAAGGAAAAGTTTTAAGTAGTAATAAAAATATAAATTAAAATGGAAAAATAACATAGCAAATCAAAATTAAAGCAACTAATTTAACCTGGATATGGCAACACAGACCCTTGAGGGGGCCAGGGAAAAGCAGCAAGAAATTCCATTAGATTGCAGGTACTACTATACTCAGTGTTGCTTTACATGACAAGACTCACCACCAGTATGTCATTTAATATGCATTTAGAACTGACGGAGAGCTGATCTTTACACAATTTTTTTTTTATGGCTTCAGAATTTAATGCAGTGGCAAATTTCTCCCATAAGAGTTGTGGTGTAACACTTTCACACTATGGGACAGGGAAGAGAAAATTGCCTGTGTGCATAAAATTGATCAGCATCCTTGTTTCTGGAGGCAGCTGGCCAGAATGTCTTCAACTGAATGCTAATTCAAAGTTCCAATTCTGATAATACTTCAAATCACCTATCACACTGAATGGGACTCTCCAGTACATAAGTTATAGCAGAACTTGGGCCCTAAAAAACAAGGCAGGATCACGAGGGATTTTTGTCAAAAGCAAACACTGTTTGACATAGATTCATGTTGGATCTACTTTAACAGGAAGTGTCTTTGCCATTTCATACAAATAAATCACTCTTTTTACATAAGTAACTACTGGAAAGTAGCTCCCCATATGGATGCTTAATATGTAGGTTATCAACATCGATATTTTGATTTGGTTAAAACTGAATCTGAGGCGACAAACTAAGTGAGAACAAACCATTTCAGTAGTACATTGTGCCTGAATGGACTTAGACAAATTTCTATCTAACTTTGTTCAGGAGTAGTTTTCCCAGATAGTCAGCTCTTAGCAAATAACTTGAACATGTTACCAACTGCAATTCAGCCATAACTATCACACTGGCAAAGTATCTTAGTGAAAGTAGATGTTTTTCCTACCTCCAATAATGGCAGAGTTTCTGTTAACTCCATCTCCTATAGCTTGACCATTGTAAGGGAAACCAGCACTGGCTGTAAAAAAGAAAGATTCAGGTTGCAATACCAGTGAAACTTCACACAGTAGTTCAGAAATACATCCAACATACTCAGATACAATTTAAAGAAAACTGTGATTCCTAGATATTTATCTGAAGAAGAAAAGAAAATTTTTCTCACTATAATCTAATACCTTAGAACTTCTTGCTTCCTCCTCTTAACAAAACCAAAATTAAAATAAAGGAGGTTACCCTTGGTAAGCATTGCTGTTAATACAGCAGGTAATTTTGATACCCTACTAACGTAAGTTCAGTAACTTTCTTTAGCACAAAACCAAACAAAAACCTTTCTTTCAAACGTGTGTGATCATATATATTATGGAGATTTTTGCCTTTGCCACTGCTATCCATAAAAGGCTTCAGAAGCTTCCAGGATTTAGTGACCACCATTGGGTACGACCGTAAGCTCTTTGAAAGAAACACTGCCATCCCTTTTGCTGCTGCACAGCCTAAGTGAGGGGCTGCGTTTTCTGTGGGTCAGAGCTGTAAAAGCAGTTACCCAAAAGAGCACATGCTTCCCTACTCTCAGAGGAAGCCCAGCGTGGCAGCTTAGCCACCGCTGCAGGTGCTCTGGAGGTAAAATGCAAGACCATGAGTTGGAGGAGCTAAAAAATGGCAGGCAGGAGAACTCGTGGGAGAGGAGAGCCTCCGGCAGACAGTGAGGAAACACAGCCAGGTACACCAGCACTCACCTGCCAGCGACCTAAAAAGCAGACTCCTTGCGCCAGAGCTGGATGAAGGAATCAGTACAGGTTCAAAGTAGAATTTGAATGGTGGTCTTGGTTTTAACCTCCAGAAAACATCACAGAGGCTTTTCAAAGGCCATCTCATCCATCATAAACATTTCCTTTATAGTCAGACATAGTGATTAGCCATTGCAGAGACTAAGCAAGCCCAGGGAGCTAGGTGAGCGGTTGCAATCATTCCCTTCTTTGCCACTAGACTATGGCATTGATTTCGAAATAGAGAAAATGTTGTTAGAAGTATTTAACTGGAGACAGCTAAAACAATAAAAGATATTAATTACCTCGTAGGCCAGTATTTAAAACGCAGCTGTATTTTCCTTGCTGGATGTATTAGGTGATACTGTATTAAAGTAATCAGTTGTCTTTACAGGTCAGTGATGCATTCACTACACTCAAAAACTGGCTAAGGGAATTCAACTGGCTCTCTGCTAGCATGGAGTAAAATCCATGATAAAGTTCCTTTTGTATCGTGAAGCAGCTGCACAAAAGAATGAATAGCTTCAGCTCGCCACGTGGCCTGAAAAGAGGTTTGGGGCTAGAGTAGCCTTCTGTGTGCCTACTCTGAGGGAGAGTCAAACCAGCTGTGTGTTGAGCAGCTAGTTTTTGGCTGGTCGCCTCTGGGACAAACAAGAGTGCATTTCTCGGGGTTCAGTGGAAGGGGCCTGGCCAGAATTTTTTGCCAGCAGCACTTGTGCCTTTGACATTTGTTGGTGCTCTGTCTTCTGAAAACAGCATTTCTGCACCTCTCTGAAACAAACCAGGCTAAAAAATGTAGAAGATAAATAAATACCTGATTCCGTATCAGCGGACTTTGCTCCAAAGAAGAACCTTACTGTGCAGGACCATGAATGTCTCCTTCAGAGACATTCTGGCACAGGGTCCATAATATTATCCTTGCAGCACTGAAAGGGAATGGCTGGCAGCGAGAAAACAAACCCTGACTTTAAACCTGCCCTCCCTGCACCTCAAGGAAAATCCTAAAGCCAAATAACACTATGTAGAAAAGTATCAATGTGTCAAATTGCAAGGAAATTGCTCTCTGCCATTCTAACCCAAAAGGAGGCCACTCAGCATAGGAGCAGCACCACAGGCAGTTAACAAGTCCTACCACTTGCCACTCGGTTTGGAGTTGCTCTCCTGTGTCCCCACACAAGAAATCTTAAAACCAGCAGTGGTCACAGCTCCCCCTTCCCTAACTGCTGAATAGTATATTTAAAATGTTGTTTCAACCACCACGACCATTGGAGACAGCCAACATGGCTTCACCAAGGGCAAATCCTGCCTGACAAACCTGATGGCCTTCTACGATACTGCCACGAACTTGGTGGACAAAGGCAGAGCAACGGACGTCATCTACCTGGACTTAAGCAAAGCATTTGACACTGTCCCGCATGACATCCTGGTCTCCAAATTGGAGAGTCACGGGTTCAATGAACGGACCACTCGGTGGATAAGGAACTGGCTGGATGGCCGCACTCAAAGGGTTGTGGTTAATGGGTCAATGTCCACGTGGCGGCCAGTGACGAGTGGTGTCCCGCAAGGGTCAGTACTGGGACCAGTGCTATTTAACATCTTTGTTGGAGACATGGACAGTGGGATCGAGTGCACCCTCAGCAAGTTTGCCGATGACACCAAGCTCGGTGGCGCGGTTGACACACTGGAGGGAAGGGATGCCATCCAGAGGGACCTGGACAGGCTTGAGAGGTGGGCTAATGCAAATG
>VZSF01005554.1:29141-56182 GCA_013398295.1 Chionis minor | reverse complement strand
AAGGGCCACTAAGATGATTAGAGGGATGGAGCACCTCTCCTATGAGGACAGGCTGAGAGAGCTGGGGCTGTTCAGCCTGGAGAAGAGAAGGCTCCGGGGAGACCTGATAGCAGCCTTTCAGTATCTGAAGGGAGCCTACAGGAAAGCTGGAGAGGGATTCTTTGTCAGGAAGTCTAGTGATAGGACAAGGGGTAATGGTTTTAAATTGGAAGAGGGGAGATTTAGATTAGATATTAGGAAGAAGTTCTTTACTGTGAGGGTGGTGAGGCACTGGAACAGGTTACCCAGGGAAGGTGTGGAGGCCCCATCCCTGGAAGTGTTTAAGGCCAGGCTGCATGGGGCTTTGAGCAACCTGCTCTAGTCAGAGGTGTCCCTGCCCATGGCAGGGGGGTTGGAACTTGATGATCTTTAAGGTCCCTTCCAACTCTAACCATTCTATGATTCTATGATTCTATGACACTAGTGACGTGTGAACAAAGAGGAAGGTTGTCCATGGCAGCATGATCCCCCCCCAGCTGCTACGTCACAACAGCTACGCTACAAGGGATTCCTGGCAGATGGAAGACCGCAGCTTAGGATGTTCAACAGCCACCAAAGTACACCGCAGGATAATGAAGAACACGAAGCATGATATGAAGCTACATCCTTAATCTTGTCTGAGACCTGCCTCTAGCACTGGCCCATCATGCTTCTGTCAAGGTTGCTTTCCATTGCACCTAGTCATCATACATGCTCAGGAAGAGGTGTCCATCAGATCAACAAGCAGATGTAACTCACTCTTGAGACTCTCATCTCTGACAAAGGGGAAATTGGACCATGTATCTGGGGGCAGGGGACAACCTATTTCAACAGGAGTTCACCATCAGATTGGATTGTCCATAGCGTAAGTTGTGCCCTGCTGCAACTGATGGAGAACTAGAAGTGCTGTAGTACAAAAAAAAAAGGTGCTTGGACTCTCATCAATCTTGTTTTAAAGCACCTACAGCAGTGTTGGCAGATACCATCGCCATAATTCATGAATTCTCGTTCCATTACTCTTGTGTCAGCAGCAGACCTGCTTCTATTATGGGGGTTTTTTGGACTGAAAAATTGTATCTCAAAATCCCAGTCAAATGTGGGGTAATAGAATACAGTGTGCTGCAGAAGTGTCTATACTAGTTTTTTACTGAATGTATTACTACAGATGGATAGAGGAGGAAGAAAAAAAACTCACTATCTTCTTCTTTAGGTGGAAGTTTCCCTGAAATTCTTCTGGACAGCAGTAGCTTCTCAAAGGACCAGAAAAAGCTACAGACCAGGGGTCTAAGAACTGCAAAAGGGTAACTCCTGCCACAGCAATGAGGCAGAAGAGAACGTATGAGGGCACAATCCTTGACCCTCCAAGGTGAGCTGAACAACATAGTACTGTGACCAACACGCGCCAAGTGCAGCGAGCAGTTATATCATTCAAACATGCGGTGACTTGTGTCTGACCTTACTACGGTCACATTCCTTGGCAATATTAAGAGACTGTCAAGAAGACAACTAATGAGACTTCCATGACTGCTGAATTCAGGAACTAAACGAGGAAAGAACATGTTAGAGCAGGCTGACGAAGGGACAACAGTAATACTGATGCTTTGATAAAAGCGCAGAAGAGTAGAGTGCCATTCACAGGTTATAAAGAGGAACTCCTAAAATATTTTAAAATTACTGGTCAGACAAAATTAATATTGTTACTAGTGACTCATGTTTCATGGGAATCTAAATCACAGTGGTATAACAACTAGCTTGCATGGCTATAATATGCAGATAAAGTACAGAGTGTGTTGCTAATGGACAAGCATGTGCCTTCATTTCTCTGTCACAGCTGGGAACACCTCTGTTCTGTTCAGATTCTTCCATTATCACTCTGGCATTAATTCTAACTACATGTCTCAGCAAGCCCTTTCACACTGCCTGATAACTTGCACCTCAACAGCCCACAGCAAATAGGTGCCACAGAGCTGCAGCTACTCCGTGTAGTTACTCTGCAATGCCCATGTGGACCTGAACTGGGTTGCGAATGTAATGTAAGGTGGGTGCGGGGACGATACCGCAGCAGTTATGGTCTACATATCACGCTATCTAATTGTTAGCTGAGGCCATGAATAGGTCTATTCATCTTTCCTTTATTTTCTGGTCTACAAAGGTTGCTTTTTAAGAGCTAATACCCATCTGGTTTGGGGACTGTACTAGAAAGTTTCCTTACCTTAGGAACTTTTTCTGAATCTTCCCTAGGTTTCTCTGAGCAGCCAGGGTCTCACTTGTGTAAATCAAAACATGAATAACAGAGCAAAGAGCTTTTAAATCTGTCCTGGAAAACAGTTACATATTGGCCCAAGAGACATGCTGTTAGTTCCCTGAAATCCTCTGCTCACACAGCTGTGGCACAGAGCAATTGGTTTGCTCTCAGGACTTACCAAAGACGTTTTCCTAAAACCTACAGCTAGTGTAGGGATGGACTGAACTGAACCAGGAAATGCTAAGAGCATCTGTGGCATATGAACACCACTTCATCTGGTTCCCTTCCAGAATCCAAGCTGGGTGATGATGTTCTTTGTACCCTGGTCTTCCCACAGCAGGCCAGCAAGTTTGCTTCAAACACTGTCATCCTGAAGCTAACTTACATGAAAGGACCCAGCACACTTTGCTGTCTCTTTCTTTCATGAGGCCATAGTTTCAATAACCACCGAGTAAATCTACGGAGTCTAAACTTACGTTTTGCACTTTTCAACTTCCTGTTATTAGAGTTATTAAGAGAGTTAAAGGAACTTTGCAGCACCTAAAAGGGTGACTGAAGACTGACTGCAGGCAAAATCCATGTTTTGGCCATCATTTTAATGACATTTGAAATTTTTTATGACCACAAAAATGCGGTAGGAGACCTGCTGTCATCTGGCACACTCAGCATGGTCATTGCCACAGCCAGCAGCAATACAGCAGCACTCACTGAATGGAAAGGGGAGATGAGACTAGATAAACAGACCATAATTAGCATTAGACGGTAAAGATGACAGATGTGGTTGATTTAAGAGTGAATGATAATTTTGCTTCATTATAGTAGGCGTGATTTTGCATCTGCCATTTTCAGAGGGAGACTCTTCACAATGGATAAACATAAAAGCCTTTTGCAAATTCACAAAATTGAAATGCAAAATGACCCTCTTAAAGTAGAAAAGTGGTCCAGAAAGTGGGTGTGGGCAGAGAAATGAGCAAAAGGCTATTCAGTAAAGGCAAGGGGAAAACCAAACACAAAGGGGGAGACTTTTCAGGTAGAGAGCAGTACGGAGAAGTACAAAATAAAAGGCAAACCTCATTTTGACATACACTACCAGGAGTGTTACATATAAGCCATTGTAAGCAATTCTTTTAACTGAACTTTTTTACTGAGTGGGCAAGTTTTAGTTAAAATACACCATGCTACAAAGGAATCATAGAATCATTTAGTTTGGAAAAGACCTTTAAGATCATTGAGTCCAACCATAAACCTAACATTGCCAAGTCCCACTAAACCACGTTCTTAAGTGCCACATCTACACATCTTTTAAATACCTCCAAAGATGATGACTCAACCACATCCCTGGTCAGCATGTTCCAATGTTTGATAACCCTTTCTGTAAATCATTTTTTCATAATATCTAACCTAACCTCCCTGGCACAACTTGAGGCCATTTCTTCTTGTCCTACCACTTGCTACTTAGGAGAAGAGACCAACGCTCACCCCATCACAACCTCCCTTCGGGTAGCTGTAGAGAGTGATAAGGTCTCCCCTGAACCTCATTTTCTCCAGAAAAAACAACTCCAGTTCCCTCAGCTACCCCTCAGAGGACTTGCTCCAAAAAAGGAAGGGTGGGAGTGATCAGAGGTCTAAAATAATGGTTGAAACCTGTGAAGTACTGGAAATCAAATTTGTTCAGCCTAGAACAATGTGTTGCAAAGCTCCTGTGACCTTTCAGCTTTATAGGTGTCCAAGATTTTGAGAGGCATTCTCCCATTACTAAGATCAGCTGGGTTTTCACGTAAATACGAACTAGAGAAGCAACTGAACAACTGCGTCTTGTGATCACAAAGCATATAAAACCCCCAGTAATCAAGACATTGATTAAAAGTAGAACCATGAGAGAACAAAATAAAAGCAAAGATGTGAACTATCACTTCTTCCTAATTCTGTTTTGCAGCCAGGCATCCAAGATTTGAGGCTACAAAAAGAGCAAACACTCCCTGACACCTTAGGATTCTGAAAAAGCATTGACACTATGTCCATTCACTAATTTATTTCTCCATACGACCATAACACAGAGGAAAACAAATGCAAGTTCTCCGGCTTTGTTTTGTTAAATTATGTCAACTTTGCCGGTCAGGTGAGACTGCACTGCTACGGTTTTAAATTACAGAGCACTCCTTATTACAGACTGTAGGTACAGAAAATAATTGCTGGACTCTTGATAGCAGAAACTAATGTGCAGTCATAGTTGCATTCACCTTCCTGAAGGGACTGGATTACAAGAGAAACTCTAAACACATGGACAGAAATGATGGAGCAGGAGTAAACAACTCCATTACACAGCCCAACATCAAAGGTGAACAGCACAGCCTGCAGACTCCAGTCACCCTTTCCCGCACATCCCACTGCCCGTGCCTGTCCGACCCACCGCTCTCCACCTGAGTGTGGCTCTGTGAAGAGCTCCTATGACAAGTAAACTTACAGCCACTCAGAAAAGAAGAAAAAAATCTGAAGTAGTATTAGAAATGCTGTGTCTTTTTATGCTGCCAGGTCAAATTTTGTACTGAAAGTTTCTATCTTTTATTTTATTAACACTTTTTTTTTTTTTTTTTTGCTTACTTCAAGCTGAAAACAGAGAAAGGAGGAAAATTACCCCTACTCTTGCTTTTCTAGGCATTTGAGAGCAGATTCAAAGGGGGGGCTGTTTAACATTAAACGCTGTTATACTTAAAGTCCGACTGACATCAGCTTAAGTATAGAACTGAGAATTTGGCTGAAGTTATTTTTAATATTAAACACTTCCACGTTAAAAATAAAATACCCACACTTACCCAACCACAAAATATTTAAAACATACTACCAACCATGTTGTTTGCAAAAGGTAATTTTTATTCTAGCATGCTATATGGAGTCAATCATTACTCCCTGAATTTTTAGCAATGCCTCAACTGTAGTGTTAGAGGGTTACAAGTGTATGTGTAATATGAACCATTTTTCTGTTGTTACAGAAATAGAAATCTTCACAGTCACAGACAATAATTTTTTTTGGTGCAGAATATTGGAAAAAAGTACACCCACATAGCAATTCTGAAACTACCAGAACAGACATACAGCTTAAAGGAAAAATTAGGGCTTTACACTTAAAAAAGGTAATCTTCTCTCTGTTCTCAATAACAAAGATTATTTGGAACATGAAATTCTCAACATTGGATCAAAATCCACTATTTTCTTCAATCCTTTGCAACTTTCTTGGCTGGGAGGGATGGGGAGGAAAAAAAACCCCAGAAAAAAACTTCAGAGATGATAAAAAAGTCCCCCAATGCATTAGTGCTATTTGGGCCAATTATTTAAATTAAGTTTTGTCAGGTATTTTCTGTTAGGTCAAAAACATTTTGAAGCGTTGCATTTCCGCCCACCCCCCCCAAGAATTTTTCACTAGATCTCAAGTGCTTTTACTGACAATTACTGGTGAGTTTTGATTAGAGAGAGATATATGCAGAGAGATGATGGAAAACACAAACCCTGTGTTTTTACATTTTTGCTGTGAAGGGTCTCCAATCATCTCTTTTTATTTCAATGTGAAATAAGTATAAATTAAAAAATCCCCTGAAATGATGGCTTAATAGAAACACTGTCCTCTGAACAGCCCTTCTGTATGTCAATGCCTGGGACAGTGTGGGAAAGTAAGTGGGAATTATAGAAGAAAGAGTAGTTAGATGTTTCTGTTACAAAAGCATGAATTTCGGAGTGAACAATGGAAATGCCAACAAAGAACAATGGCAGCACTAGGGAAAAATGCTCCATGATAAATGAACTGGAACAATGCAAATTCTCATCGCTAGACACCACAGTCGACAACCCAATCAGTCAAGATAGTTGTTTCTGAATCAGCTGTGTTATTAGTCCTTTAATTTCCTTCTGCAGGCAAGCTTTGCTGTCCATACTCTTCAGCAGAGGAGTAAATGAAGTTTTATGAATGGCTTGCTGAGAGGGCAGTATAATATTCTTCCTTTCGGTCTTAAAAAGCAACCTTCCTAGCAAAGGGACAGAAAAACTTGTGCCTTATTAGGAGACCCAGCCTTGCAGCTTAAGCTCCCCTAAATCAGTCCTGAATGAAATAAGAAAAACAGGGAACACATTCCTGCACTGTTAGTTGGGAGGGGTTAGATGATGCTCCCCTGCTTCCCCCTTTCTACGGTCATTTCCCAATAGTCACTTTTATATTTCTTTTGCACAGAAGCAAGTAACTGTACAAAACAGTGGGAAGGCAAGACCAAACCACTTTTTAAATTTAGTAACTGGTACTTGTATACTACAGAATTTTATTCCTTATTTTTAAAAGGAGAGTGGACATTTAGGATCACTTTTGGACCGTGTTTATCTGCAGTTTGAACTTCAGCAAGTTTTGTCTCAGAAACAGTACTTTGATTATGTGCTCTGCCAAATTTCCAATTGATTTGCAGCACATTAGAGCACCCCCATCCATCAAAGACCTAAACTCATCTGTCTCTTAATTCCTGGTTGTAAAGTCTGTCTGACACTGGGTCTCACTATGACTCCAGACAAGAACTGCTAGTGTATTAGTCATGCTGGCCTAAGCTATCACTTTCATGAAAATTTTATGAGCGGCGCTTACATTTCACCTGTTAAGGAAGACAAACAGATACTTCCTTTTATAATTAATGTAGAATATGAAACGCTTTGGTGCTCTCAAAGGAACTGTAGAGTTAAGTGCTGACCAAAGCCTAACTGTATATAGCTAATCGCTGATAATGGACCCACAGGGAATACTTGAGAAACAAAAAACTGAAAATAAAATAGCCAACCCAATGAACAAGAATACCAAACAAGCCTGTAAACTTATGACAGATACAAAAAAGAAGAAGAAAAAAAGATGGACTCTTATTTATTGAGGTCATTGGAAGAAAGGGCTTCTCACAGACACGATAGGAACAAGATCAGGTTCACTTTAAAATTCATCCACTTATGAAAAAAGAAAGGCTTGGATTGCAGATGAGGAATGGGTCAGACTGGAGAGTTTAAATCTAATATAAACTTTAATAGCTGTAGTGACCTGACTGTAATCTAGAACAACCTCCTACACAGGAAGTGAAGTGCTTTTCAGCCTAAGGAAAGGAAAAAGAAGGCAGTCACTTTAAGTGCTCAGGCATGCTTCCTTGCTTACTCCATCTTTTAGCTAATTTATGCCATCTCTATGTTCCTAGTTAAAGTTAGTACTTGTGGAAAAAATATAGTCTTTGCAGAGGATGGAAAACTCTCTCCTTTTAATATTACCACCTTCTTGTCTTGACGTTAGGTAGCAGCATTAACATTCAAATCACTGCTCATGAGATAGCAATGCTGGTCTCTCAATGAATGCCAGAAGAATTTACAAGCTTGGCAGTCTGTCAGCTGTCTGATACACTAGACAGAGTGTCAAAAATTTCACACTGAAATTATATATTCTTAAAGATAACAGAAAGCTATGCATAATTGTGTGAAGGAACTAGATGACACTGAGGGAGGCATTTTTATTCCCAATCAATACAGAAATTTACAGTAATTCAAGCACCATAATTAAGCCCTTTAAGGATGAAGCACTGATTGTGCCAAATTTCAGACAGATGCTCTTTCTAGTTAGCTGCTCAATGGTGATGAGAAAATAGAAACTGTTGCATCTCAATGTTTACCACTTACCTTCTTGCCTGCAAGAAACACTTGGTGCTTAGGAACTGAGCTATGAGTTTTTGCTAGACTTAATCTCCAACTGTCTGGGAAAAAAAAAGCCACCTTCCTGTTTGAAAACAACTCAGGTCAAGACCATAGACTTTTGAGACAGTATTTATATTGGGAGAATTAGGGATGAATGCTGGTCACTCTACGCAGAGGAAACTTGATCACAGAAATGCACCAAAATCTGGCAGTGGAACGATCTGTTGGCCTGCAGGGCAGGTTGCAAGTGCATCTTCTGGCTCTTGTATAGGAAGTAAAAATATTAAAGTATCTTATTGGCAGACAAAGAGCCTCCCAATGTTTATATGCTATGCTAATTAAAAAACCCAACCACCTCGAGTGATCGATAACTTCAACGAGAGAATCTGGCACCATTCTCAAACTGCAGTACAGGTAACTAATCCTGTTTGCTATGCTTGAAAAAGGAGTGTAATTTTTTTCCTACTGCCTTCACATCCATTTCTAATTTTGCTAACACCTAGGACATCAATTTAGATGGGTAAGGCTGCATCATGAACAAAGGCGGTGCACCTCTTCCATCCCTCCTGCCCAGACATGCTTACCCCTTGCGGGAAGCCTGGAGAACTGACCCTGCTCCCCTGCTGTCCTTTAGAAAAGAGGAGGAGTGCTGCGTCACACGTTATCATTGATTTTAATCATCTTGCTGCTGGACTCACTGAGGCATACAGGACTCTTTCAGTGTCTGTGGCCAGGAGAAGACGCTTTTGTTCATCTGTTTGTAACCCAAGACCATTTTGAGGGCTAAATCGCCACCCTCCAGCAAGTAACACCTTTGATCCTTCCTTCCCACTGTGTGTTCCTAACAAGCCCTTGACAAGGGCAAGAGCTATTTCCTGTCTCAGTAGCCACATCCGTATCAGTACGCATCTGACACGGCTTCTCCTCAGATGCTGCCGCTCTGCCCTCTGAGATGTGGATACCGGCGGGCGGAGGGTGGGATGGCAACCCAACTGATGGCATCTGAATCCAGAAGGTGACTTTCAGCACTGTCACCAGTAACACACCTGTTACACTTTCTCTTAGTCAGGAAATCAACTGCTATCTTTCGCTTGACAAAGATAATTAGTTGGCCAATTAAGTAAGCATGGATTATATATCCAGTATTAAGCCCTCTCACTCTCTTCTCCTGCCATCACTTGTTAAAGGATGAATTTGTAACAAAAAGGGAGTTAATCGTGCAGGCAGCCATTTTAATCTTGATGACAGTGGTGCGTGTCTTCATACAATGGTTTTGCCAGACGTGCTTAATATAGGTTTCAAACTAAGCTGTTGATTCTTAAAAGGCATGGCCTTTCACCTTCAACAAAAATAAAGAGCTTTTAGGATTTAAATATGTACAGTCAGAAAAAAGTCACACCACTTGGAAGAACATTGCGGATGTAGCATTTAATCCTGCTCCATTTAATTCTTAGTATGTTGAAGCTAATATGGGTTTAACTAAATCCCACATTAAATACTCCAGATGCCATTCTGTTCATACTCAGAAAAAATGCATCTTGCAGCTGGATAGCACCATGGCAGCTTAGAGGCGTTAAAGCATGGTTTGTCAACTATTGTATGTACCTTGCCTCTTCTGGTATCTCTTGATTTTACTAGATTCAACATCGGGTAGCTTGGCAAATGGGAGCACATTTTACCTAAAACGGAATAGTACATACATGCAGTAGGTTTCTTTTACCCTTTTCATATAAATAAGAAAATTTTGGAAGTGAAACTTCATTAGTAAACTGCAGAACCTTTATCTTTGATAAAAAACACCTGCAAACTGAACAGCCCCACTCCAATAATATGCATCTTCTGGTTTTAAGTAGAAGGCATTTTAGGTGCCAAAGTTTATTTGCTACAAAAACAATCAGCTGCTTGGGCTTTTGCTTGCTTTTCTACAATGAATAAGGTGTCAGTTATCAGTGACATTCACCTTAGCTAATTTGAACTGAGAGATGTTAAAAAGCCCTTGACGATATTAAAATGCATACTAATATAGTTAAAGGCATGCAATTACAACTTTTGTTTTGAAATGTATGCCAGTCAGGTCATTCGCTGGATTTAGACAACATGTAAAGGTAGGACACGTCATTTTAAAACAATGTGGTGATTGATCAAGCTCTTTTCTGCCTCCTTTCCACACTCCTTTTGATATAACCAAGGCAAATTGTATTGTTTGACAGGGACTGAGGTAATATAAATGAGAGGAAAACACAGGAAAGGAACTATATTGACGATCTGCATGAGTTGATTATTGACTTGTTTTTTTTAAGTCACCACAAAGTAACATTCTAGAAAAGAATGACTTGTTGAATTCCTGTGCTTCACCACCACCAAGAATGGATTGCCATAGCAACAGGAAAAGACTATGCATTGTAAGAATATTCACAAGCCAAACAAGATAATGGTTTAAGATGATATCCCAAAAGCATGGCAAAATGCCAGCGAGGGGTGGGGAGGGAAGTGGTATTTTTATAATGACAAAGAAATTTTAAATGAACTAATATTGTAAATGTGAAATACATGTGAATTCAAGGCTAACCGAAAGGGCAAGCCATATGGCCCATTTGTCTGGGGCGCAAATCAACAAGGTTTGTTACTGATAAATCCTGGAACTTGGCTCTAAGGGTCAAGTGCAAGTGACTGATGTGTGTCTTTATGATATTCCCTTTTGCCTCTCTTTTAGGGCACCCCAAATGTTTTGCAGCTAGCAGGATGTGTCCACGCAGTAACTACACAGAGGAGTTCAAGGCAAACGTTTCATATAGGTCACCTGTCAGGCAGAACCTGCTTAACATCTAGTAATTATCCATAAGGTTTGATCCAGCACAGCAGTTTAGAGGTGAAAGAACCATTACATTTGTTGTCTGGTGTACCTGTCCTATTTAGACACTTACCTTTGATTCCCTCGTACAACATTTTTCAATCCTCAACGTTCAACTCCACAGTATTTGAGGAAAAAGCAACAAATCTACACTTAACTCAAAACATGAATCAGAATGAGCACAGAGTATGTCACCGAATAAATTTTAAACTGTATCATACTTGCGACAACATTTTTCCTTATTTTTTCTTTTCTTTACAAACCACCTGTCCTCAACTCTCAAGTTTTGTTAAGATCTATTTAAAATGAAATAGGTCACATAGCAATAAAAATTACAGACAAAACCATGTTTGAAATGAGAAACTCTGTAGTTAGTAAATGCTGGCTTTAAAGCCATGTTCTTTGCAACCATTTCTTTGTGGCAGAGCGTGTGTGGCTTTTGCTTTAGTACCACTACAAGTGTTCCTGTGAATTTCAAAGGAGCTTTTTGTCTTTGCTGCTTCAGCAGGTTCAGTGAAGGAGTAAATTCACACTGAGATTACAGAGACTATCCCAGATCTGGAGCCAATGGGAACCATTACTTATATCTCTGATTTTTCCATTTTCTCTTTCAACACAATTTGTTTTAGAAAGTCTTCTAGCAGGGTTTGGGAAACAAAAAAATCCTCAGTGCAACCTGCCAACTTGCTAATGCGAAGGGACACTGAACCTAAACATTTTCATTTACCAGTCATCATCTGTGTGTGAGGTTACACAGTCTACAGTACATATTTTTCCTGAGACTGAGAGCGAGCTAGCTGTGTCAGACCACCAGAGATACTTTTACAAAGACTGATTGTTCTTACCTGATACCGATAAATGAGTTGCTGCAATACCTCCTCTTTGTATCATGGAAATGTCACCCAGAGTGAAAGTCAGAAACTGTTCACCCACACCTGAATGTCCTTTCACTCCTGCCCTGGTGAAACATCGCTCTCTTGCTGTGAAATTTTTTTCTGCCATAACGCACCTGGCATTACTGCTCCCTTCACTGTACAGCAGTCCCTCACTGTACGTCCTTAAAGCAGTATTATCTTTTCCCTCTACTTCTGCAGAGCACTGGAGGCGGCAAGAGGAGGGGTCCCTTGCTCCCAATCTTACTAAAGTTTATCATCACCAAAAATGAAAGTGAGTCCCTTGCACTCTGCTGCCCATGATTTGAAACAGTCAAGTCGAGTCTGGCTATGGCAATGAGATTTTTTTTACAGGCAGAAGTTAACAGGCAGCTTGAGCCAACCTAATTGCATGCTGTATGTTCCCTGATATCCTTTAGTGCTGGCTCCATGACAGAGTACTGCAATTAATCCAGACAAAAATGTGTCAGTTTGTAATCTGTCAGGTCAACAAAGCTGAATAAACTCAGAAAAAGTTTTCAAGATGAGACTGAGCCAACACAAGGACAAGTGTAGTAGTACATGGCAAGGACAAGCAGGGCCTCCTTCTTTTAATATCAGGAGCTATCAGGAACAGTTCAAGTATCTTGAGTAAATCCCACACTTGTACTAGCTTGCAGTCAAATTAAGTGTAGGAAAAATAAAACAACCAAAATTAGCAAACAAAACCCATTAGCTGCACAAGATTCACAGCAGCACTACATCTTCAAGAAGTTTGTGGTGCACATTTTAAAGACATGAGACAGTGAGGTATCCTGCAGGAAATTTGTTTTTATAGGAAGAGAAGCAAAGAACATAACCTTCAGGTACAAAATGACCTAATAATTTCAGAGAAGAAAGGGACTACTCATTCGTGATGAAAAAAATTCAAGTAGGAGATTGCCTGTTATAAACAGGGAAGAGATGTATTGAAATCTTACAACATCATGGCAGCAAGGAGGGAATGACAGGTTTTAGAGCATGATACTGCTTATAGCAATGTTTGGGACCCTGAGCCCTGGAATATCTGCCTCTCCTTACAAACATCTGTCCTATTTCTCTACTGAAGAAGAGCTGAAAGAAAATGCTGCAAGGATTTACTTGACATTACAAGAAAATAAAAAATCCCAAACCCAAAGGTATGACTTTGATACTACTTCTAAGAAAGACATATATACTTGTCCTTTCTCATACAAAAACTGGCAGATGGATGCATCCCCAAACACAACAGGCAAAGCCTAATCAGTATCAAAAGCATTATGCACCCAGTGTTCCTCTAGCATTTTAATTTTATACCACTGTAAACCCAGAAACTTTGCCAGGACAGATTCTAATTTACACCACTATAAATGAAATCAGAATGAGGACAAAATACAGAAGAGGGGTCAATGTACACCTGACCCTATAAATCAGATTTTTTTTTTTAAAGAGTGTTAAGGGAATAGATTTTTTTTTTTTAAAGTATTTACCTGACACTCAAGAAGCAAGAGAGAAAAAAACCACCTCTAAAGTTAGGCACAAAGTATATTTTCAAAGACTGCCAGTCACAAAGCAGGATGAGATTGCTGTGATCAGCAGATTGGTTTGGCTTTTGAGCATTTTCAGCGCGAGATGAATGCCATCCTGACTAATGAGATTTCCCATTAAATATGGCCTAAGGAAAGCAGCCATCTCAGAAAACAAAGCACTTTATATATTTATGTCTAAAATTAGATTTACTTTTTTTGTACAAAGCTGACTACAATATACTCACTTATTAGGAATACAGCATTAAGAAATGCTACTGCACCTTACTTGTACTTGCATCCTGTTGCTGACTACATACCCAATGCTACAGAGAAAGTGCTATCACAGCAGCTAGGTCAAAACTCAACATTCGAACAGCGTAAGACTTATGGAAAAGGAAAACAAAGCAGAACATTAAAAAAAGGCAAAGAAAATGTCATGTAACTGCATTTACAAGCGGTGGCAAATCTCTGTCATTCCAGCTTTGCATTTCCTACCGTGATTACAGTCCTATAGTCATCTATCCATCGTGTCCACTCCAGCATGTTTTCCCTTACAGAGGAGGGTGGACGTATTTCTGACTGAACTGCCCTGCCAAGCTTACCTGGCATGCACCCAGCTTACCTGAGTCTAAGTGCCACGGGTCAGTAGCGGCCGACATTGGTGGGATGGTGAGTGGAGATGCTCCACAGTTGGATTCTACCAGTTCTCCTTGGATGTGGACGTGAGAAGAGGCGTTGGTAGGTCTCAGAGCTGCTTTGAGTGGAGCAATCTGGTTGAACTGTACTCTCGATAGGCAGCCAGTGAATCCTGGGGTGTTGTATTTATATATATCTTGGTCAATCTTCCCAATTTCTATGTGAATTTAAAAGGAGGGAAAAAAAAAAGATTAATCAAAACAATTCACTGTTTTGGAAAGCATGGTTGGTCTGAACACTTCACTCCCAGTGCTCAGTTCCTAAGTCCCTCTCTCAGGAGACTGAGAGCGTGTCAGACCCTGCCAGGTTTCTTTGCATTTCATTACAGAGGGAAACCTCCAGGCCTTGATGTGACTCGGTTTCACTGCTATGCTATCATTAAAATGAAAGGCCGCTGTGAAGGAGTCATCCGGGAACAAAAGGCCAGGAAAAAAGTCTCTTCCCTAAGAAGAAGTGGCGAAAGAGAAGGCAGAGGGACAGCCATCGCCAGGGTATCTCCTCCCACCTGAAGCTGCTGCTGCAAGAGATGCCCTTTCCTTCACCCAGGCCCATTGTGCTCCAGCCCCTCTCGGTGGGCCGGGACTGCTGCTCTTCACTCCCGTCCCCCTCCTGTCTCCTCGCCAGGAGACCAAGGATCCTGTCGGCCTGAGGTGGAAAACCACCCCTCTCCGGCCTCCGGCTGTCCCCCACATTGGTAAGAGCCGGCAGGAGCCCACCCACCCCTGCTGCAGGCTGAGGAGCAGCGTGGGTGCTCCCACACCTCCATGACAGGGCCTCCGTGACGTGGCTGACGGTGTGCTGCAAGTTGGCCATTCTGTGCCTCATGGCGGTGGGCTGGCAGGCCAGCTGGTGGCCGGCGTCCATGAGCGGAGCACAGGGCTCCACCACTGCTCCCTAAAACAGCTGCCGTCCCCCCAAGCCTGAGTAGCTTCCTCCCTTCTAAAACACCAGTTAAACCCATCCCAAAATGGCAGCTCTAAATCACAGTGCACGCCTTTACTACCCAGGAACCTGCAGGCCGCTGTTTTATTTCTGCCAGGGCTTGTCGCGATAGCCTGCGTCACAACCAAAACAAAACCCACACTCTCTGTCAGCCGGCAGAGAGGATATTAACATTTCAAAGCCTCACTGCAGTGTCTAATATAGTATTTACATGGCAGTGAGGAATTCGGCTTCCTTTCTTCTAGGGCAGCACGAGGTAAATGAAAATGACAACACGGCAGCACCATGTTTGTGCTGTACTAGAGAGTATTGCTCTGGAGGCACTGAAACGCTTCGAACCGCCTTTTTCTGGGTTGGCAGGGACAAAGAGTCAATGTCTGGCCCTCGAGGTCATTGGAAGAAGTCCTACTGATGGTATCCTAATGTCCTACTGATGGCAAAGCAAGATGGTATCCCACGGACAGAGAACAGGGAGAAACCCCAGGTTGTTCAAAGGCAAGCTTTTCAGATGGGAACAATGACAAGGGTTTGAAAAATGGTGTTTCTGGAAAAATATAATGTCTATAAATCACAAGATCATGTCATAAAAAAAAGAAAGGAAAACAGAAGTGGGACATAGAAGGTTCTCCTGAGAGGTGTGAGAAGAAAGTGGGAAAGATTTTCATTCTCAGAGTTTAGGGAAGAGCAGGGAACCAAAACACATCTGGTTTTGAGTTTTGCTACCAAAAAAATAAAAACAAAAATCAGAGTTAGAAGAAAATGCATTACAAACCTTTTGCATGAGTCTGTGTTCAGTTTTAATCAAACCAGGATCAATTATATAAGGTCTAAGCTGCTGTCTGGGCTCCCTAAAAACTACCATGATATGTATGTCAGTGCTATTCTGAAGAATACTGAGGGTTTTGCATTATGGAAACATAACAGGAGTTTCAAGGCTACAAACCAGGCAGGGCATTTCAAGTACACCTTATTTTTTGGGTTTACACATTAAATGTGAAGTGGGGGAAAACTGGTGGGAACTGGACAAATCTTGAGTACGATTAAAACAACTTACTGGTTTTCACACAGAATTAAGCTGTACATTTTCTGGTTTTGCAGCCATATTATAATGATAAGCACACAACATTTAAGTCAACCCTCGCCAGCATCGGGATACAAAAGGAAAATGCATTATCTGAAAATTACTAGCATTAGATCCTTATGTGATCCACTGTACAGTAACAGATTTGTTCTACCCCCATCGCCCCCCTGTTTTTTCCTTTTCCTTCTTGTTTGAGAACACCCTCGTTTCCCTGCCGGCGCTTATCCAGCCTGCATCAATATTACAGCCTCATTTCACAAGCTGTCAGCGAGCAGTGACTGTCACCTGTGACAAAGTGGAAACGTGCTCAGGACTCAGCTAGAGACTAGCTCAAATGCATTAAAACCATTAATTAAAATTAAAATTATTAGTCCTGTGGGTCTTTCATTCAGCTCTCCTTTAAGAAAGTGGCTTGACCAAGCAGTTAACAGCATCTCCTTCAAAAATTTGATAGTAAGTAAAAAAACTCACATGCATACTTTCCATAGTTAGTAGAAAACCTGTCCAAAAACCAGACTTCACGCATTTCAATGCTACTTGTAGACTATACCACATAGACAAGGGTCCAACCTGACCACAACATTCACTGTCTCTCACTTCAATAAAATATTCATGGTATATTCAGTGAATAGCTGCAATTTTGAGTAATCCTTAAAATCTAAGGAACAATTAGAAGAACACATTTCTCTTAAGCACTGTAACCACTGTCAATAACAGTTTAGTGATTACCTTTTATTCATATTTTTATGTATTCTATGGAACTTCACGCAGCAATGCTAATAGCCTCCCACTCACAATCCTAAATGACACAAACAAAAATCCATGAATATGATTGTGCTACTTTAGCAGCTTCAGCACCATTCTTCTCTAACTCCGTGAATAATGTGATGAATACTAGACTGTGAAGGAATCAAAGAAAAAACAAACCAAACCCCCTAACATGGTCCCTTGCTGCAGACTTGCATTTTTGTTTAAAACATTCTGCGAAT
Source organism: Chionis minor (assembly GCA_013398295.1). Classification (NCBI taxonomy): domain Eukaryota; kingdom Metazoa; phylum Chordata; class Aves; order Charadriiformes; family Chionidae; genus Chionis; species Chionis minor. The sequence continues at coordinate 39,247 of VZSF01005554.1, read as the reverse complement.
GATGGTTGTGCAAGTCACCTCATGCAAATTTACCACCAGCTCACATCACATCAGTGCTAAAACAAGATGGATTGACTCCTATGACCATGAACGTGTTCCTTCCCATGTGCGTCCCATGGGGCTCAACACACCGATACTCTCTGATGTCAGGCCGTTATACTTTGCTTCCCTGTGTGTTTGAGCCTGCTATAAACTCATCCCTGGAGAGTGTAACAATTATATAATGAAATATGCCATTGTTGTCATGACTAGAATTCAATTTTCTCCCTATAATACAGGAGGGAGGAAAAGATGACAATCACATTATTTAAAATAAACGGAAATGTACAATGCAAATACTTAGCACTGTAGTGATTTTCAGCATATAAGCTAGTGCAAAGTCATGGAAGTATTATAGTACATAGTATTATCATTACCTAATACAACATTAGTATTAATGCTTTCAGATCTGATGCAGCAATCTTCTGCTGGCACCCTACCCACAAGCATTTCTGTAATGAAAGACTTCCAAAAATACCACTTAAAGACCTTTTTTAACTTCAGCTGGTTTTAACCATTTCCTCCCTTGACCACATAACCTGCTGACTTAAGGTGAAGACCATCATTACAAGACTATCTGTATACTGCACAGCAGTATACAAATCCCTAACACTGAATGTTCACACAATAATTATGAGACTGCCTGCTCCAATTACTTAACATTTTTTTAAAATGTCTCTAGTTAGTGAATAGAACTTCACAGATTCTGCCCCATGTTTTGTGTGTTATCATTCACTGTACTTAACATCCATTACTTATTACTTATGTTTTGTTATTTCTTTAACAAAAAACTAAAAAGATATAGGAGTTCACTCCTCAGTTACTCATTTTGATTTCAGGGCTTATTTCCCCACAGCTGTGGCAGAAAGATGTCACATAGTGATGAAAATAGTACTATTTTTCTATTGAAAATTATGTGCTACTACTGAAAAAGCCTTTTTCCACCTAGGTGAAAAGATGTAAAGAACATCTATTTTCGAGCATGCTTACGACACAAGGCACCATTAATGAGTACACAACAAGCTGAAATTCATTATTCTATTCATGTAGAAGAAAAAAAGCAAAAATAAATTGTATAGAGGAAGAAAATGTGGCTGGACATATGTATAAGTAACAAATGTATAATTAGCACATATCAATACTAATCAGTGTAATTAGGTTATCTGTTTAAGACTTCTTGGCCTTAGTACAATACCTGTAGATGCAGAGTTGGGGCTCCTGCCTAGGTTTTACAAGAAAAACAAATAAACAAATAAACAATTTGGTTCGGACCATTACCAAAGTTGACCTAGTTAGAACGCGTCTGATGAGCTACTTGTACATGCAGGCACATTGCCAAATACAGTTTTTATCTACTCCCTCTCCCTTCTCTACTTTCCATATGTACCAATAAAAGATTTATAGAGTAGCTCAAAGGGCCATGGCGCTTCTAATAGCACAAAGGTTATAGCACTGCTGGAGAGGTCCAGCTCCGCTTAATTCCACCATTTATTTTTTATACATTCTTGTAGCATCACTTAGAAAGACTAGAGAAAAATGACAACCTGATTCAGCAGAAAGAAAGAAGATGTGTCTGGTTCCACAGCCCTGAGCAGGTTTTTGACAGATGAAACAGAAACATTTTCTGTTTAGGTAATGCTCCCTGTGTCAGGATCCTAGAATGATTCGGAAATACACAAGGCTCTGCAGCACAAAGCCACACAATCCAGCATAGCACCGTACCATCATGCCACACGTGGAAAGACACCCTCAGACTGTATTACACCAACTACACCAACCTCGGAAAGAGGGAGAGGGAGAGGGAGAGTCAGCCGTGAAGGAAAAGAGAAACACTCCACTGAAAATCTTCGTAAACCTACAAAACCTGTTTTTATTAAATATACGTGCTGAATATCTTGGCTGAATATCTTTTCTGTTCTAGCTGATCCGTAAATTTTTTTTTTTCCTTATAGGACTCTGAAATGCAGATCGATACAGACAGTTATAATAAATTCTGAACCTTGCATAGTGTTCAATACATACAGAGAGGACTCAGGCATCTATTTATTGTGAATTATGTTCCATTAGGAAGGAAATGTAACAGAACTTGAAGTACAGTTTGTGGGTACACACAACAATGTATGTAATAAATATCCTGTTATGAATTCCCTTGGAGTCCTCCAGTGGTGCCCTTCAAAGTAGAAATAATGCATAGCTAAGGGTACTTAGAGCACAGCAAGGCTCTCAGTAAATGTTATAGCCATCTAGTTGTTCTCTCTTCTTTGATACTGGGACAGGTCTGCCTGAAGTAGCACATAACGGGCCAGGCAGAAGAAAAGCACTATATACTGGAATGATTTCGGTTGTGACAGAAGATGCCTTTTAAACAAAGGAAAGTCTCAGCAGCACAACAAAAGCCCTTTCAGTTCAATTTAGTAAAGACTATTTCTTACACAATTTACACAGGACATCATTTGAGTTTTGCTTTGAAAATGGTGAAAAACACAGCTGTTTGTATTTAAGACAATGACCTATCTATATGTGCCCATTTACACCCAGAAATAAAACAGCTTAATGATTCTGGAGAGTAGCCATATCAGCAGTGGGAGAAGTCCAGTTTTGCCACAGGGCGGTATTTCTGGCTGAACTACTGGGATGCTCTGCTACTTCACTGAAGATTAAGCATCCACTCAGCCAGTAGATAGAAAGTAATCCATTATAAATCTCTATAACCCTTCAGCTAGCTGTACTAAATCGAGCCTGAATTATCTCTATATAATATTTTAATAGACTGCACAGGTGAATTCACAGATTCAATTAAATGAACCACTAATCGCTTCTGGGTCAACCTTAGCGATAGATTTTTCTCTTCAAAATAAAGCACCATGTGCTCTCTTGTCCCCTGTACTCAGAAACATATCTCATTATGTTACCCTCTGCTCAAAGATCTGCCCAACTGGCATCTTAAGCATCTCTGTGTTACTGCGTCAGGCTCCACATAATAGAAAGCAGTTTAAACTCCGCTGAAAGCAAGCTATTGATTTCAAGAAGTCACAGTCCACTGAGACTACTACAGCATTTTCTCTTACTTGCAGTATTTGATACCTGGATGGAGCAGTTCAATGCAACATGGAACCCTGGCACATGCCGATACTTGAGGACTGGCGCAGTGTAAAAAGACCGAGGGAATAAATAAATTAGCTTGAATCACATACAGTACTCAGTCATAGGGAGAACCTGTTTGGGGTGCTATACACCTGCTAGACCAAAGCCACAGGGCTAAAAAGTCCATGTCAGGAGTGACTACTAAACACCCAAAAGCGGGATAACAAAAAACAAAGGGAAAATTACAGTCTGACACATCGCCCGGGTCTTCTGATGAACATCCTCCGATAGGAAGGTCATGCACCTGTTTGTTTACTGGCTGCTTATATCTCCTCCGTTCTAAGATCAGCATCTCCTACGAAAAGCATATTAATACCAGTTAACTGTGTAGATACCACGTCTGGTATCGGATATGCTGAACACCTGCAGTACGAAGCAAAGCAGATAAACTCCCAGAATGACGTTTAATGAACTGTAGTTAATGCAAAAACGCAAGGCACGTATGGGTGCTGAACTAAGCTACTGTAAATACTTTCCATGGCCTTCAAACTTCTCTGGCTTTTAATTTCAGTCTCTGAATTAAAATTCAGTAAGTGGTACAAACCGAGCATAAAACAACTGGAACTTTATTTTCTCTGTTACTCAAAACTGAGCTAGTGCATACTGCTCTCTGGACACTGGTGCCAGTGGAACAAGATGCTCATTTATGGAGAACTTTATTAGAGAGGTGCTGGGGCCAGCCAAGGGGTGGGCGGCTGCTGGGAACAGGGACTTGAGCCTCACGGGACCGAAGTGCAAATGACTACCAATTCCCCTTTACACGAAAGCTGAAATCCCACACAGCAGACACGCTTTTTCAGTCCACAGGTCTGCAAGGGCCAGGCAGCATCTGGATGCTTCCCCACATATCCCTTTCCTGTCACGCTTACGGTGCCCAGGGGCCCGCGGGGATGGAGTAAATGCGAGGGGTGGTCTCCAGGCCCCACGGGGCTGGGACAGCCATCCCGTCACTCCCTCTTCTGGCACATCTTGTGGGAGACTCACCGTCCCCTTTGCCCTGGACCACTGATCAGATCCTCAAGTCAGATACCTTCAAACACACCTACACCCAATTGCTTCCCAGAGCCTTCAGGTACTGCCCACAGCACGGCCCTGTCGTGTGACGTGGCCCTTCTGTGGCTATTTAAACTTTTTCTTTGGAATTTTATGTTACTTATCGTAACTTTCATGGTTTTCTTTTATAAGAAATTGAAGCTTGAACGGAATAATTTTGTTTAGACTGTTTATGTCTAGACTGACAAACTCACTGACCACCCACCGAAATATGGAGAAGATGCTATTTGTGGTGTACGAAGCACTGTGCCAGAAACCAGAGGAAATAATGCTAACCCAGCAGTGCCAACCGACAGTGTTGCACAGCAAACACATGGTACTTTCATTTGCTGCCTGACACTTAAGAAATGGCCTTAGCCATGGCGCGAGCAAGAGAAAAATTACTTATGAAGACTGGAACAGCTCAGTGCACGTTTCAGTTGCAGCAGCTGCTTTATCAGCATCGCCGAAACAAAGGCCGTTTCTTTATGAAATGCTCCTGAGACCTTCCACACAAGCTGGAAATGATCGAACCAGGTGAAAAATACACAGGATTAGAGAACCTGAGCTGGCCTGGAAGCTGTGTTGCAGGCCTGGAGCACTTCCAAAACTCAGCCCCTGGCAGAGGAGTTACGGCTTTCAGGTCACGCTGTAATGGAGACAGTAAATCACTGATGTGAAATGTACTCCTATCAGAGTCCCATTATTTTAGAAATAATAAAGACTAGTGCTGGACTGCAGCTCCTCAGTCAAGCAAGGGACTGCGAAGAATACTATGAAATAGAGATGTTATTTGACAGCAGCCTGGTTTCACATTGCCACAAATGAAGAGGGCTTGAGAACAACAAGTTGGATTTGTTTCCTGCTGTTCTGTACTGATGGTATAGTTACTGAATGTTTCAAGATACCATATCAGATGTATGATTTCCTGGAATTTTCCATTTTAAAATTTCACGTGTAGCTAACAACAGCTCTTACTCAGGAATTCACTGCCTTTTAACAAAAAGGGAATTAACTGATGCTGCAAGGTTCTTAATAATTGCCTTATAAAAAGCCACAATACTAAGGCCAACTGTAAAAGTTAACAGCAGATTTTCAAGCAAACAAGTATTATTCTTCACATTTTGCTACTGACTTGCTGTATAACCTTGAGCCAGTCACTTCAGATACTCACGCCAAACTTTTCCCCTGCCTCTTAGTAGGAGACAGAGAATTCCCCCTACCCCCTACTTGGGATAGTGTCTCACTTCAGATGTTCTGAGATGTAAGTGAAATAGGTATGGGCATTGCTTTTAAGGGTGAAAATAAAATGAAGTAGTTTTTTTTAAACATCCCAGAAACTTCTCATGACTTTGGAAAGGTCACTAATGGAGGAAAAGATCGTATGGCACATTTCCATTGATAAAAAAAGAAGGCTCTCTCAAGAGTAATGGAATAATGCAAAACTGGGGCAAAAGAGAAGAAATACCAAGTTTCAAGAGACCCTTCTGATGCCAAGGAATGATACCTAACATGCAGACGTCAACTGGAAGTCTTGATTTTGGCAGAAGTCTCCACATGTTCCCACTGAAGAGCAGCCCCTGAGAAGTGTTCACCTGGGCACAGAACATCAATGGGAGTGAACAGTCAGCTCTGTGCCAGTGGGACCAAAAACCCCTCAGGTTTTCGGGAAGAGCGACCTCACCACGCACTATTCTTTATAACCAACTGTGACTGGTAATACAGTAATGTCATGAACTTGTGTAGCATTTTGTTTCTCCTCTAGACAACTTACAATTCTCCCCGGGCACCAGCAGTAAAAAGCTCAGCCTATTGTTTCAAGCAGGAATCCCAAATGTAAGGAGAGATAAAAATAAAGGCCATCCACCTAGACGATAGCCTGAGCTGACAGAACGGGACACACTAATACGGTTCAGTCAGGCTGTACCACGTACCTTGACTGCAGACCCTCCTGAGGGCTAATGGAAATCTTTTGACTGACAAGCAAAGCGATCAGTATCCAGTGATGTAAACCAGGCTGCAGAAATCAGCAGTTCTCAAGGCAAAACTGAGTAAGAGGTAACTCGCAGTTAGCTTCAAGAACAGTAAGTATTTTTTTTTCTACCCCACCCCTCTATCCTCTTCGCGTGATGCAAGAGCAATGGGATCATGGGTGGAGGGCAGCAGCAGGAGAGCCACCACCAGGTGTTTCATCCACAACACAGAATTAAATGTTTCATCTCCTTTTTGTTGGCAAGGAGGCTCTAACACAGTGAGAGGAAGCCGATGATGGGGGAGGAGAAGGAATTATACAGCTGAAATGTCTTTTTTAAAAAAAACCACAACCCACAAATCTAAGTGAATGACAAAGTAACTGAGTAATTTTATCATCATATATATCACTATGAAAAAAAAAATTTTATCACAGACAAAACATCCTCCGAATTGGCTGGGACACTGTATTTCAGCAGGATTTATAAACCCATTCCAATTTATGCTCATGATAAATAAACTTCATAGCATCTTTCATAACTCTTAGAGAAGGTTGTAAAATAAATACATACATAGAGGTGGCATTACTATGCAAAAGGAATATGCAGTTTCATTCATATGGTTTGCCTAAATGTGCTTTTGTCTCATGGAGGCTGACTGCAGCATAACTCAGCAAATGCTTCTCAGGCCAGAAAATAAATAAATAGATAAATAAATAAATAAATAAATAAATTACTCTTGCAGCATGTAGTCAAACATAACGTGTCTTGGCCAAACTCCAGTGCATTTAGTTATACTGTGGCTTTTGTTAAAAAACTATATTAAAATAATCTCATTTCAGACTGATTATTACTTTTTGGTTTAATAGGTACCCTTCTATGATAATCTGCAAATGTCCTCATGCTACACTTTGTTCTATATCACCAACCTCAAATATCTTAATAAAACCGCAATCTCATCAAAGAGTGGGTAGGCTGAAATTCCCTCTCTTGCCTGCATCCCTCCTCCCTTGTTTATCTTACTGTCTTACTTGGAAAGAGTGAAAAAAGCTGGAATAACCATTTGAAGAAGATGCACGGTATGAAACTAAAACTGGGAAATGATTTTTCAGTACTATATAATTTTTATGCATATACCATGTACACCTCATAGTAACCTTCGGTATTTTTAAAGTTTGGGGTTTTTTGTTTTTCTTTTTTGCTTTGTTTTGTTTTATAATAAAGGTAAGGATCTGCAATCTGTTAAGAAACCACTTTTAGGGATGTTAATATCATACAGATAAAACTTCTTCATCAGTCCCACAATTATTTATTTATTTAATTTATTTAAGAGAAATCCATGCCTATTGCACTTACAATGTTGGATTTCAATGCAACGTAATATATAAGTAAAAGTTTTTGGGGAACTGACATTTTTCAGAAGATATGCACACTGGCACATTATGAACAAGCAATGACCTTTCTAAGTAGCAGCAATTTTAATTGAGTTATCAAAAGCCTGAAAATAGCAAGCAAATGAAAAGCAGAATGCCAGCAAGGATGAGAATGCTACAACTTAATAGGTCATTTTTCTTCCAACGTTTTCATTCTGTTTGCTTTACTTATTCATGTGGAATTTATTTTTTCTCAGATCAAAACATCCGCTTTTTGTATAGCCAATACCAACCCATACGCAGTACTGAAAAAACCCCATTTATTTTAACAATTGGAAAAATACTGTAGGACAGCGCAGGAAAAAAGAATCAATTTCATTTCTTAGAAGCAATTTCTTTTATGCTCTTTTTTCCAGTATTGTATGCTTCACAATTTGAAGCTGAGCAATTTATATTTGAACAGTCTGTATTACATCTCAAAGTCAATGACGGGTTTGATCCAAGAAACGCTAAAGGCTTTTGCTTCTTTTCTTTGTTACCAGTATGCACGTGTGAAATAATCCTTTGTATTTCCTCTGCTGGAACACGCTTATGTGCAATAAATTCACTCCTGAAATGTATTGCTATTTGATGCACAATGTCAAATTATCATAAAAATTTAACAGCCACTTTAGATAGATTGACTTACCTAGCTCATTGTTCTCTCTTCAAAAAAAAAAAAAAAAAGGTGACTGACAGCAGATGATTCACAAATAGTGTAACAGTATGGAGCACGTAAAACGATCCTCTCCCAGAATATCTTTGCAGCTTCCCGTAAAGACGGACTTCAAACATTTCTGAGATGAAGGTTGCATCTTGCCTTTTATATTTAGCTGCTGGTAGAACTATCTCCAATGAATGTGTCCAACCTTTTTGGAAACCATTAATACTTCTGGCCTCCTCAGGATCCCACACCAGTGGGTTCCAGTCCTGAACCGGTCACTCTGGGACAACCAGCCTCCTGCAGCCCATTTCAGTGCTGCAGCCTGGCAAGGTAATTGAGTGTCTCAATGTGTTGTGTACGGTATCAAAATTTGGCTAGACCAACTAAATCACCTAAAAAGAGCGATCTCAAACTTTGATTTAAAAGAAACCTTCATGCACTTCACAGTTGCAAAGCCCTGCAGAAGACCCTCTGCACCTCTAGGCAGTGGAAACCACGATTCCATAAAAAATGAAATGTAAAAGCATCACACCATGATCTGGAAACCAAAACTGCTCCCTCAATCAACAAATAAACGGGGGATGAAAGAAACAGGTGTGGTTTGATGCCAGCCAACAAATTTCACTCCACAAGAAACAATAAGGAAGCACACTTCCTTTTCCAGTTGTGCCAATCTGAAGTTTAATACGTACAGCTTAACTAGACCTTTATTGCTTTTCATAGCAGATGCAGAATATTACATGCCAGGCATCCTCAGTGGTGACTATTTTTGCAATTTCTAGGATTTGCTCACCCACAGTCTTATTCAGTAGGTAATGATAACAGGCATTTTGACAAAAAGACACAGACCTGGGTTTGTGGAGGGATGATGGAAGAACAGGACCAGGCAACATGCAAGGACTAACTCAGTGACTCATCTCATTAGATGGTGTAAACTGAACACTTCCAGCTGGCCTAAACCAAAACGTGCACTACCAACATGCTTTTATCGTTATTATTATTGTTATTACATCCAAGCATGGAACAATATTCTGGGGTAGGGTCTAAGGGCACAATGCCATTTGCAGCATAATGGCTTTGTTAACAAACTGTAGCAAGTGCTCCCACCCAAATACTGAAACGGAGGTTCGGGTGTTTTTCACCTCAAACCTAATGGGTTTCTTCAGAGGGTGAGCGAAAATAAAAATAAATATAAAAAAAGATTAGAATTACAGCATCTTGTTATGCTTGCTCTAGCATAGAGATACATTAAAACAGTACGTTAAGTTAGATCAGGATGCCGTACCGACAAGAAATACTGTCATTTGCGCTTTTATTTTTTTCCTTTTCTTAAATCTTGTACTAGACAGAACACTCAGTGTCACCTCAGCCGGAGCAGGAGGCAGACATGTCTGACGGGGCTGCTTATTAACGGGCTTCTTTTACAACCACCCAGCTCGCATGAAAATGAACAAAAACTTACAGGTGGGCGGCAGCACCAGAAGACGACCTAAATCAGACTGCCCTTCTTCGTCCCTTCCAGCCGCCCCCCTTCCTTCCCCCCAGCTCCCCGCTTCAACCGAGCGCCGGGCAGAGACACAGCAGGTTCAGACAAGGTCGGGACACCCCAAACACCAGACGGAGGTGGGGGGGGTCCCGGACGGACGCCTCGCAGAAAACCGTAAGGTCACCTATTCCGTCTCGGTGGCAGCGGGCGGGCAGGCAGCGGCGCTCCCCCCGCCCCGAGCACGCCGGCACACGCCGCGGAGACCTCAGCCCGCCCTCCTCCGGGCTGAGAACTGGCGCCAGCTCATCACACCAGTGCCCCAAAGCCCCGCGGGGGCTGACGCCGGCAGGAGCAGCGCC
>VZSF01005554.1:0-29095 GCA_013398295.1 Chionis minor | reverse complement strand
TCGCGGGGCAGGCCGCCTCCCCCTCCTCCTCCCCCCCCCCCTTCGCCCCCGCACCCAGGCTACCTGCCGTCTTCCCGACCCTGCCCTCCGGGACCTCGGGGCGGCCAGGCCGGGAGCCGCGGGACAGCGGCTGCGGTGGGGAGCGGGCGGAAAACGCGGAGCGGAGCGGAGCCTCCCCCGACCTGCTCGCTCGAGGCGGAGTGGAGGCGGAAACACACGGACTGGATCGGGCGTGGGAGTGGGCGGGGGGAGCGGGGTAGCCGGCGGAGGCGGCTGCTTTCCAGGCTGCNTGTTTGTTTGGGTTTTTTTTTTTAGCGCTAAAGGGGCATTAAGGGTTTTTGAAATCGTCTGTATAGAAGATGCTGCTCAGCATCAACCGCTGCTGCCATTAAGCAGCCGTTCTCAGGGTAAAGGCAGCCAGGTAGCTTTGGTTTGGTTTTTTTTTTTTTGGGTTTTTTTTTTTAAAGATACCTGAAGGTTATTCTGGTATTTGATGGAGTTTTGAAAGGTACAGTTCAAATACTTTTTCTTTTAATAGACTCGCCCGCCAGGGCGAGGAAAGCCAACTAAGAACCCGCATGGAATGGTTTTTAAAAGTTAAAATTACTGAGCTGGCTTCACTTGCTCGCTTGTCAGATGGAAGGATGGAGACTGCAGCAGCCTGCCTACAGGGCACTGGGAAAAGCGGGGTTAAAACAGCCAATTACCAACACAATATCCATCTATTAACACAGAGCTGATGAGAACACCTCTTCCTTCTTTCCTCTCCTCAGACTGACAAGTGCCTCCTTGCTCTCTCCTCCTTTCCCACCTGCACCACCACCTTCCTCCCCGCATCCCTTCCCCACGGGCCATGCTGCCAAAGCGAGAGAGGGTCTCTCATGCTGATGAGGAGGGGAGGAAGACAGGAGGAGCAGATACAATTTGGGGATTGACATAAATCCACCATACCGTAGGCTACAGCTCGTGCAGGATGGTCAGGCTTGGCCATTGCTACCTGCCGTTCATCTCGCTGCTACCCACGGTTTGTGCCGGCAGCAGGGCGGATGCAGGTGCTCCACAGCTTTGAGGGAAGGACGCTGCCGGCGCTGACTCTGACCCAAAGTATCACTGCAGCCAACAAAACACACGGGCCGGGGGACAGATACATGGGCCTGCTCAGCTTTTTCGCAGCGAGGAGCCAGAAGGGAGCAAGCAAAGACAAAAAAAATAGCACTTTACCAGCACTGTGCCGTAATGGGGAATAATTGATCTAGGAGGAACCAGGGTGGAGGAAATGTGGGACCAGAGTCTCAGGTCACGAGACCTAGAAGCTGTGGCTCCAGAAGTCAAACGAGATAATGGTACTCATCGGCAGGACCTCGCCTAAGGTCTTTACTCAGCTGGCGTGGTATTGCATTCAGCCACACCAATTCAACTTGTAATTTCAGTGTCCTGTCCCCATCCTGGAGGGATGTCCAGAACAGCAGAACTTTCACAAGGTCACTGCTGAGTCATTCAGCTCTTAGTGCTACAGAAACAGCCATCTCTGCAACACCTTAGACAGAATATTTTTTAGGTATATTCCAGAAGAAAAGCAGTAGTTTCTCTTCTCCATATTTTCGTACTCTCAGCACTGCCTGCATATTCTTACGGGGTTTTTTGTTCTATCTTTTTTTGTGTTAAAAGGAGGCCACTCAATGGAAACACAGTTTGAAGTGTGAATTATAATTTTCTTTTTTGGTGTCGCAAGTGTTTGCACTTTTGTGCAAAAGTTCCTTCTTTAATCTGATCTGTTCCTTTCCCCTTTTATTTGTGCTGTATCAGTGGGGCTGTATTTTGAAGAGTGTTTGCCATGGCATTTCATTAACACCACCGCATGCACCAGCAGGTGCTTTCCTCACTGATTCACCATAAAATGATCATATATTTAAAATTCTGTGATGTTAACCTCTGGACTAGAAACTCAGCATGGCCGATCTCTTCTGAGAGAAAAGAGCAGCAGCGGTAAATACTTGACTGAAGGGCTTTTTTCCTATTTGGATTTATTATATGAGAATGTAAAATGGAGGACTTTGTTGAACAAAACTGACATTGACAGTACATACAATCTATGTATTTCTGAGGAGGCTGCAATTTGAGACCTGTGAACAATTTTACTGAGGTCTGTTATCTTTGGTTGTTCTGAATCAAGTCAGCTTTGATGTAATAAAGCTGGACGCTGTTCTGCTTGGGCACACAATGTCCTGGTCTGTTTGAGTATTTGGCATAGAAAACTCACAGGGAGCTTTCTTGGTCCCACAAGTAATGCATGAACCTGCTCATTTTTATAATGAAAAAATAATTAATAAATGAGGAGTCTCTAACTGGTGAACGGTTGTTTGTAATAATTCTAGCAGAGACAATACGCGATTTGTGCAAACAGCAGTTCAACCACAGGCAGTGAAGGCACTCAGAGTTTGAGAGACATCTGTGAGGTCTCTCAGCATGGCAATCTGCAATTTAGGCTACATTTGAGTGACTTGGACCAAGTACTGGAATCAGCCTAGCTGCAGAGGAATAAAGCTCTGTGCAGGGTATTTATTCCACCTCTTGGAAGTATAGGATAATAATTTAGTACAAAAAGACCCTGCCAGAATCAATTTTTAATTGTCTGTATTCATAGGCTTGGAATCTGAGATACAAAGGGAATAGAAAATTCTCACTTATAATTACATTCTTGAGAGACAATTTTCTTGAAAGGAATGTTAATTTCCAGCTACAGGATGCTGAGGACAGCTTGGGAAAGACAGTAAGGAAGGAGCACATCACTGGTGGACTTCTGTTGGTGAATAACTCAAACTAACATGATCTTAAATGTAGGTTTTCCAACATGTATGCTAATAAAGTCCATGAAAATGGGATGACATACATGTCTGCTGTGTATGGAAAAAATACACTCATTCTTGTTTCCTAGTGACTTCAATTTGGGATGCTTGTGCTGGGATCCCATGCAGCCAGTACTAAAGCATCATTAGATTATTGAAAAAAAAAAAATTTTTTTTTCACCTAAAAATTTTACTGCTACAACATAAGGTAATTAGTTTGGACTTCATTATGATGGATAAAGATGACTTAATCACTGGACTGGAAGATGGTGGTTGCCTAGGGACCAACAACCGTAACTTGATTACATTTAATCTGTGATGTATGTGCTTTAAAAAGCCTAACTGGCCAAAGCCGAGGCAAATAATGAGCAGCAGTGAGAGGGAGGAGAGACAGGAAGAATTCCGTGGATGGAAGTAGATGTTTAAGAATATCTTGTATCTCAAAGAGTGAGGTTCCACGCTTTTAAGAACTTTATGCTTGTATCACGAAGATGCGACAGTTCCTTTTAAGCAGAAAAAACCACCAAATAAAATCTAAACCACACGTGCTTATTTGGATCTATACATTACTGTTCTCTGAGAACTTCTGGGTGTAAACTGAAGAGATTGCTGTTCCTACAGTGTTCAATAGGCCTTTAAACACTGGAGAAGTTACAGAAGACTGGAAGAGTCCTTAGGTTCTTTCAAAAACATTGAAAATTGTTTAAAAAAATTATGTTAAAAAATGAGATTATTAACTATTGGAAAATTAGCATGATATCACTTTTCATAAAAGCAGTGAAAGAAACATTGTAGAATTCTAAAAGTGACAAATTAAAAAATGAATAAGTAAATAAATGAATGTTTCAAATAAATACATAAATAAAAACGTTTCCTTAAATAAATTTCAAATTTCAGACTTTGAGTATAAGTTTGGTCAAGCTAAAAAACTGTATAGATGGACTGCATTTTAGAGAGGTGTGTGTGCCTTCACAGCATGTTGGATTAATGAAATGAGAGTCCACAATATCCATAAAGCACAGGCTCAGTGGAAGCAAATAATGGATCATACGGTTGGAAGCTTAGAAGCTTCCTAAGAAGGTACAAAGAGCTAAAGAGCTCTTTAACCAAGCCAGGAAAGGCATAGCAAGAGTCAATGTCTGTCAGCAAATCCAAACATGTTATGGAAATAGATTCTGCAATTTTAAAAGGTGTAGCAGACTAACTGTTGAAAGAAGCTACCCAAGGGACAGGATGATTTCAAACGCAAAATGGGTGCCCTTTCTGGAAGACATGTTGTACGGAAGAAAGTTTTTGGAACCAACAGAGAGGTTTCACAAGACGAAAATTCATTCAAATATAAAGGTTAGACTGAACAATTTAATAGCCCTTTCTGGCCATGAGAGCTCCGGATCTGCTGCTGAAGTGAAACTCAAGTTTCTATGCTGAACTTTCCCTCTCTGTCCTGCGATTTATAAATTGGGGAAAGATGTGAAGAGTAAGGGTACTCTTCAAATGGAGGAGCTACTGTAATGTTTGCTTCCTGAATAATTAAGTGGGTAGTTATACGTCTAGAGATCTTATGTTATAATTATAGCAAGATATATGGTATTTGGGACAAAAATGAATGAATATACAAATACTCTTGTTTTTTCTCTGATACCAAATGCCCTCCAATGTAATAAATGAATAATGTCTTCTAATGTCATAAATACTAGAGCTACAAGCAATGGATGCTTTCCATCTAGTATATCCAACAGAGAAGGCAGAACTTGCAAATAGGTCTTATTTCTGCTCAAGAGGTGTGAGAGGCTGAAGAACATAGACAAGATTAAGAACACATCTTCTGGCTATAATTGCAATTATTTCTTAAGTTGTTTTTTTTTTTTCATCATATTGGGACTGTTCTCTTAAAGCAAATGTAGCCAATCACAGTGAAGTTGCACTGTTGAGATGGGGATTAGGTACTAATTGCATGTGCTACAGTAGTAATTCTCCTGCGCTGTTGGATGGTTTTTACATATCACCATTTTGTGATCTGGAAGACCCTATGAATAATAACTACAGAAAGATCTGGACCAACATGCAAACTACAGAGGCAGCATTCCCCTCACAGGGAAAAAAGAAAGGGGGTTTGCTTTCTCGGTGAATCACTCTCTTAAAAAAATCCATCCTGCAGAGCACAGCTTGGGGGGATCGGGACTTCTTTAATCAGCCCTTTTCTATTTTTTTAGGGCGTCAAGTGTGATTCTACTGAAGTGAATGAACAAATTACTTTAAAAGGTCCAGGCCCAGGCTTACACTATTTTATGCTCTTGTTCCAATTTGCATGGTTCTGTTAAGTTGTGCTTCAGCAAAAGCACTGGGGTTTTGTGATGCTATCTGAGTTCCCTCTCACTCTCTCCAAAACCTATATTTAAACTGATGGCTGCTCTAATTAAAGGGAGTGGAATTATTTTTGGGACTTACCACGAGTGCTTACTCATTTCGTTAAATGCTCCTGTCGTTATTAAATGAGTACCCTGTCATCACCTGATGTTGTGTTTCAGTTCCAGAAGCACGTTCAGCTTTTCCATGAAGTATTTGAACGTGAGCAATATGGCCTTGATTTCAGTATTCTTTCTGGCACCTCTTTCATGCTACTGGAACGTCAACACCTGTCTCTAGCGAGCTCATTACACCGTCTGTTGATCCCTAGGAGTTCAAGAAAATGTGTGTAATTTTTCCACTATTCCATGTGTCAGGCATTTGGTGAAAGCCCTCAGCTATTTGTGAAAACATGATTGAAAGACATCTGCAGAAGAACACTTGAAGCAATAGAGCTCCCCTCTCCGCCCCCCTTCCAAAAAAAGCTCTGCAAACACATCCTTTTAGACACAGGGAACCTGAACACAAGTTCAACAGGAGCCAAGGGGCAAAGGCAACATTGGCTTCACTTCTAAGTGTGCACAAGTGAAGACACCTCCAGATTGCTCCTGCTGGCTCCATCCCGAACCAAACACAGCCAGTGCCATCTGTCTGCTAGAGCTGGAACTGCTTTTTTCAACTGCCAAATGAGCAATGAGTTTGTAACAAGGCAAGTCACTTGCACTAGTCACCTGTAAATGGGGATAAGAATATTCACTTAGCAAATTTGCTATTGTTTAATAAGATAAAAATACTGACTGAAGTTCCAAGAGTATTGTCATTATTTTTTGCTGTTATGAGTACACAGAGTTAGAAAAAATAAGGACATCTGTTAAAACTGACAACAGAAAAGCTACAGAGTGAGCCTGATTAATTTGTGCTAACATAACAGTGTCATAGTTGAGACTTACTTAAGTCTAAGCTAGTCTCTGTTGTGAGAAAGAAAAAGACAGAAACATCATTTTTCACTCCACTGAATGAAAACAGACAGTGATGCTTTACCTCGGCTCATTAAGTTAAAACACCAAGTTACATCACAGGATGCTGAGTTGAAAGTCTCAGCCAGTCTTTGGCTGAGAAATTAGGAGCAACCTCAGGATAAATGGCTTTACCATATTTACTACTCTGCTATCTGATAGCAAGAAGTCCTTTCCAGTAGTATAACAAGGTTCATTCCAAGTTTATCGCAACCTGGGTGAAGTTCTTCTACCCAAAGGGCAATCATACAGCTGGAGTGTTTTTGTGGTCCTCCCTGGAAAGCAGATTTTCCAAGATCTGCAGCCCCATGGACAATTAATCATTTTTACTCTATGGCCATGTGGTAATTAAATAACACAATATTTCTTTTTACAATGTGAGGAGGTTGTCTGGGGATGAGGAAAAGAGACATGAAAGACATTGGAAGACTTTCTTTAAGAAAAATATCTTCTTGCATGTGGCATATGCTTGCAGTAATAGTTCCATACATTAAAAAAGAAAATTCATCAATCATTTTAGATGTTGATATTGGTTCAGCAGTAAATCCTCTTAGCAAATACAATCTTAGTATGGCAATTGAGTTGATAAGAGAGCTGATCATAAATAGTAAAATCAATTAAATGAGGTTCCTTTCAGAAGCCATCTGGGAAACGGTTAATATCTCATGGAAATTTTGAGCAAATTGTCACTGATTTTTCTTTTTTCTGCACATGATTGCTCCAAAAACAATAACTGTGGATTGAAGGCTAATTTTGTGGATGAGATGGTGTGAGAATACTGATATACATGGCCAAATGATGTTGCTCTTGCCATACCGAGGACAGTTTTGGTAGTAAATTAGATGTACTTGACAGTAGGTAAAAGAATATGAAAAAAAACTTTCTGACCTACAACATGTAGGCATTCTAAATAACATATATGGTATGGTGACTTAGCTAAGACATTTTAACTGGAGGGTTTCCAGTGCTTTGTTTCAGATCTTCAAAGAACTTTAACAATGAAATATGGAAGCAGATTAAAAGGAAGTGGATGTTACCATCTCTCAAAGCCTTCTCTCAAACCTGGCTCTAAATTTCAGGGATTAAGCTAGTTATCAACATGTAAGATACATCTCATACGTTCACTTGAGTATATGTGGGTCAGTCCCTGAAGGAACTGCAAATTTCAGCAAACGGGGAAAAAGTACAAGTCTCTTTTTCCTGTTTCAAGAGCAAACACCTGGACAAGAAGGTTGGCATAATGACTATGGTACTGTCTCTTTAGTTTGGGAAACCTACCTACAAGTCTCTGTGCTTGGCCCAGGTTGCTTTCAGCCTCAGTTTTCCATTTATAAAGTGAAGTGAAAGGCATTTCCTGACTTCTTAGCTGAATTTTGAGGCTAAATACATTTGGAGGCACTTTGCCATGAGGAAAATGTGTGGAGACTAGGTGCATCACTTTGATGATGGCCACCATCAGAAGGTCGGCACAAAAGGCCCAAAGGCTGTGATAAATCAGTGCATTGTTACTACTGCGAGATGAAGCACACCATGCTTCCATTCCTTCATGTCAACTGGAAATATAAGGTTGCTGTGTTCTCCCTAAAGTAAATGTAAATAATAGCAGAATAAGTGTAGAAAGAGTTGGTATCACTCTTGCTGACACACTTGCTCTCCTTCTGTATGTGAGAAGGCAAGACTATAGGAAAGTGGACACTACAAGCATAAAAGCTATTATGTTGTTCAAGGACAAGGCCATAACTGTAGAAGGTTGAATCTTTTTTCCTTCAGAAAATAGGTCCTTAATGCCACCAAAAGGAGCGGGAAGGCCTTTTTTATATATTTCACCTCGCAGATATCAGGGCCCTGATTCCACATAGTTATTCCTGCCAAAGTTTCAATTCCTCCTCTCTTTTAAGGGGGGCTGCCACGCTGGTAGTCGCTCTGTTGGGGATGCCTTTGTTGCATACAGCCTTTGCTGAATGTCACTCTCCGAAATGAGCGCAGTCCTGGGGCAGCTGCTCGAGCTTTCACATACTTTGGGACAAAAATTATTCTTGGTTTCCCCCAATAGCCGACTGCCACAGGACTTACTTCTTGACTGCAAAGATTATGATTTAAAACCCTAAAATCAGGTTTTACACATTTTTCTTTGATGACACCTTCAGCCAATGCCCTTTTGAATACATGGTCAGTGGTTGTGAGGAGCGAGCTGTGTACTCTCACAGCTCTTCCGGAGTTTACACTTCAATTTAGGAAATCAGTATGATTTCCCTGGCTAGCAAAATTTCCTGACACCACCTAAATGTCAAAAATAACATGTTCCTTCGTAAACAAAGTAAACCAATTACAGATTACCATGATTTTACTGTATGTCTCTTAAATTTTCTGGCTCATTGCTAGACCAGTAGCCTTTACAATATAGATCCAACTTTCTTTCAATGTATACAAATAGGAGAGCTTGGTTTGAACTTTCCGTGCACTGATCTGGACTCTAAAACAGAGTTATTGTCATGGCTGAAAGCCAACGTGTTATTTATCATCTAATCAGCTATAACTGAAAATAACAATTATTAATGTAAGTAAATACAACAAATACTTCATGAGGGTTAGGCCATATTTTACCCAGCTAACAATATTGTCAGTAGTCATTGACAGCACATTACAAATATCAAAGACAGATCAAATTGAGAAGGAAATTCACATCTTAATTACAGAGATACGATGATCCAAGTGGCAATAATTACTCCCCAAAATGATCTTCTAGAAATCTGCTGTAAGAATGGAAAGTCAACTTGTTGTTGCCTGCTAGGAAGCCACTTGTTCTCTCACTGCAGCACCTGCTCGAGTTGGTGTTCTGCAGATCACTGAATTTAAGACAATCTATCAGTGTAATTTTGTCTTCACAGCACTATGTGTTTCCCTCATGTGGGTTACTATTACGTCAGATAACAGATTTTTCAAGAGACAGAAGGAAAACAGCAGCCATTATCTGTTATAGGAACCAGACTAATGCAACACTCATTATGAACATATACTTCCTAGTTTTATTTGCCTGACAATAAGTTCCATGATCTAAAATAAACCAGCACACCCCCTCTAACACTACATTTTTTGCTATTATTTGCCTCTGTGCTGTAGCAGTGCATCAGAGGTAAATCTCTTGTTTCCTGGCATTTCAAACACAGTAGCCGAATGCTGAGTCTTGAGGAGTTCGTCCCTCCTGATGGAAAGACATGCCTAATTATCTGTCCAAGGAGTGAAGCCTTTATGCAAAGGTCAACACTGCTCAAGCAACTTACACAACAGCTTTGCTGCTCTGTTTAAAGGGGATTTTAATATTTAAAACTGTCCATAGCCATGACCTGAAGGTATTTCTGCACGCACTCTTCCTTTAGAAAGTCACTGTCACCGAAGCCTCTCAACCATTAGCTAGGTTCACTTTTGAACTCTGCTGTTCCTCACAGATTTTTTTAAATGTTTTAAGACCACAATATTCTCTATCTGCTCTTCTCATAGAACATCATTTATTTACTGCCTATATGGATTTTAAATTGACTATAGAAGAATCCAGGTGACCTTCACAGCAGTGCTGTGATCATTAAAACACAGCACACTCCTGTTGGAGCAATACTCACATGTCTCCTAAACAAGATGCAATTTGTTTTCAGTTTGTCAAAATTGCTAGCATCACAACTTGACAGCCAGCAACAAAACAAGCACAATCCTTCCATGCACAGGCTATTCTGTAACATCACATTGTCAAGGATTTCCATTATTTCCCTCAAGCTGAACTTTGGAAATGACTCTAAAGGCTCCAGTCAAAATGTAACACAGTTTGGCTCAATTGTGAGCCAACATAGCCTGCATTAGGACCAGGTATTAAAAGGGAAGAAAAAAGGAAATGGTAAAATAAAAATTCCCGTGATTTTGATAAGAAGTCAACTTGATTTTGGCAGAGTATCAGCCTGATATTTAGGGACCAAATTTGAAGGGAAACCAAATGCAAGGGCAAAAGCAATCCCGTTTGGAGCAAGGATTGCTATTCACAGTGTGTTCAGACCTGTTTAGCCTGTGATTATCATGAGAGCATTTTGCATTGGGGTGAAATTACTAAACATTATCTCAACATGAATAACAGCTTTGAAATAATAAATATTGTTATATACCCCTGAAGAATTAAATAAAAGAATTTTGTTAAATAGATTGAGAAATCCATGTCCTTATTGTGAGGTCCATCAGTGTGGGTCACCAGTCTCTCCAGTATGTGGTTTGCTCCTGTTTCAGGCCTGACATTTCCCCACAGTACTATGCAAACCAGGTTCTCTCTATAAAAAGCACATAAAAGAGCCAGCAAAAGAATATCAATAATGTGTACATCTAGCTCATAAAGAGACAGACATTTGGCAGTAAGACAAAAATTTGCTTTACACCTTTGCTGTCTTGAGTCAGAAAAACTGAACTCAAGGGATCTCTACCCATGCCGTATGCTGAAAGGAACAGAAATGGAATGTTCCTCCTGATTAGAAGTTTAAACAATAATGGAGTTTTACAATATTGAAAAACTCATTAAAAATAACTATTTAATATCCTGTTTAGTTAAAATTTATCTCCAAGACACTGACAACACAGAACGTTCTTGGAACTGCAGCAGGCTTGCAAAGCTGCCTCCACAGTGCAGACCAAACGGGCGGCCTCGTGCGAAGACAGATGGCCCGCTGCTATTTTAAACTGTTTCTGAACCTCTGGATTTCAAACCCCAAACTAGCAGACCGGTTTATTTTCCACTACATCACTGCCGCTGACACTACAAATGCACTGCACAACTGCCTTCGCCTGCTGCCAGGACCATCTCCAGCACTGTCTGTCTCCATCCTATTGAACATATGCTGCCCCTGTGACATGCGTGCTGGGGCAGAGGATGGCTGGTCATGTGGATATTTCAACAAGCATTAAAAAGCCCCCATACAGCCTGTGCAAAAAGCTGCAAAGCCAAGGAGGCTTGGATTTGACTGCTCTCTGGCACGTGCCCCAATTGTACAGCAGGGAAACAGAGAAGTGAACCGCAACAGATGCACTTGTAGGGGGCATAGCTCTACTTTTGAGGGGAAACTATCTCTATTATGTCAAATGCTGATCAGGCTATGAAACGCTGTGACATAGCAACGATATGATGTCTCGGAGCCTAGGACAAGAGCAGCATTTGCCAGGACTCAAAACCGGGCCTGCGATCAGCTGTCCTACAGCAGCGCATGGTTTTGTGCAAATACAAGATCCTTTTGGTATGGATATTTCACAAAAAAAAGTCATGCGGCAGACGAGGAAAAAATGAAACTCTAGTCCAATAGCAGAAGCAATGGGGAAGATAATAAAATGGCAACCCTGAAAGTACAAACATTTTTCCAACCGCTTCCTGACTGCCCAGATAAAATCCACAGAACAGAAATGCCTCTTGTTTGTACATCACACTGTGAAGACTGAGCATAATCTAGTAATAATTAGGTACTTCACTTCATTTGGAGCGCGTGAAGTCTCTTGACAAGAACAGAAATGCTGCAGGTCCATGTCACAAAGAGATTTATTTCTTGCTGATTTGAGATTTTATTTTTTCCTGGATGAATGCCCTTTCAATTTCTAAAACAATGCACCAAGGATAAAAAGGGATAAAGGATTAATTATAGTGAGATACCAAAGAAAGAAAAATTAGATAATTAAAATAAGATTTTCTTTTTAAAAAATGAATATTTAAGACACGATTCTCTTCTTCAAGGAATGAATTAATTCTTTCCAATCAAAAGGGTAATATTGAATAAGCTGGCAAAACATTAGATCCAAATCAGAGACTCAACTAGAAAATTAGGTATTTAATTAATATATACAGAAATGCATGAACTGTAAAATCTCCAGAATGGAAGAATATTCAGATAAGATTTCACTGGAAGATGAGAAATGGTATTTGAATTGATAAAGAAGCTGCAGTCTTTAGTATGCTGAAGCATGCACACAGTCTAGGAGGAAATCAGTTTCCTTCTACAGTTTGCTTGCTATCTTTTCTTTGAATTTTTGTTTAGCATATATATATATATAGATGTAAAAATATGTAAAGATAACTATATAAAAATCAACCTCTACCAGAGTTTAAGATTAATGTGTTAAGAAAGTTCTAGTCACAAACAAACTACACATATGTTAAACTATGAGAGCGGAGAAGCCAAACCTTTGCTGTTCTAAGGTACTGAATCATTTGCAGTATGAATAAGAGAAGGACACCAGAGAATTAATACTCAAAGAAAGAACACCAAGACCTGAGGAATTAAAGAATAAAGCTCTCCATAAAATGTGCAGAGATTTTTGGTAAGTAACCTTGAGAAATACAGATTCTAAGTAGAACTTGATGGCTTATGTGGAATAAAGCTTATGGTGTTTTACTGTGTGTTTGGCACCACATGTCTCAAGAGCTTTCTGGTCAAGCATTTGATGCTGATTATGTGATACAGGTCACCACCTGCCTATTAAGGTTTCCCATTTTGTGTTTTCTGCTTATCCTCCTTATTCACCACAGTTTCCCCACATCCTCCTTATTCACATTTCAGTTATTTTCTTCTTTCCTAGTTTTTTTTCCAAGTATTATCATCACTTAAGTATTTTATTCTGTTGTTACCTCTATCAATTCCCCTTTATTGGTGCTTTTTTGGTAGTTTTTTTTTTCTTTTTTTGTCTTGGGTTTTATGGAAATAATATTGCTATTTTGAGATATTTTCACATCACAATTTTCAGACACTTAGAACAAACACTCTTCTTTGAGATTTAATCATCACATGGCTGGTTCAGGCCTATGAGTGATGTGGATTGGTATATCGAGGTGTGGAGGAGAAGGTAGTTGTTGTCAAGAAACCCGTTTTACACCGGAAGGGGTCTTCACAGAAATTTGGAAAACTTACCTTACTTGAGTAGCCTCAGGTACTCCAAGAACCTCTGTGTATGTGAGAATTCCTGAGCTAGGAAATCTTAGTGTTGCTCATCACAATCTCTACGTTGAAATTTACTGAAGTACTAAATCCTCTATAATACAAAATGCTTCCTCTATTACGTGATACACAGACTATCACTTACTGATTGAAGCAGTGTAATTTCAGTTGAGGGAAGAAGAAACCATTAAAGAATCTTTTGCCCTAAAATTCTGCACTTCTCTTTCCATCCATACGTCCCCCCCCTTCAACAGGGAAAAATAAATACTTTAAATATTGCTGGTAATTCCAATATAATAGTGCGCTTTGTGATGCTCACATGTCTGCCAGCATTGAAATGCACAGAGAACGCAGTCTGACACATTAACAGATGTACAGTGAGGCTGAAATATTCTGGATATGCTGAAATTACTGGGCATAACATTTATCTGGGCATCTGCTAATGTAGCCGCAACATATTCCAGTTCACCGTCTGTGCAAAGCCGAGTTTAATTTCACAGGCACAGTGGCGAGTTGTCCAAGATTTCTGAATGACAACCAGCCTGCTTAGAGTTACTGCTGGGTTGTTGAGTGGATGCAAGTCAGAAGAAGAGCTGGAAAAAAGGAACAGTGATAGGTGACCTGTAAAAGCCGTTTGTCTCTTTCAGCAGCTGACAAGCTGGTAGGTGCACACCTGCAGAAACTCTTTTTGTGGCTGTATTTGAGCGTGATCAGAACCAAACTGCAAGAAGAGCTGAACACTGGCACAAGAAATTGCCAATATGCATTTTTTAAAAAAGTTTTTATACTTGGGATTTTTGTGGATGAGTCCATCTGAAAACTAAAAAATTTTAAATGAGTATTTTCTCATTTCTTTCCTCCCTGCCTCCGGTTCAAACAAATCAAACAGAAGTTTGATTCAGGCCGCAGTCTAGATAATAAAGGTGAAGGCTAGATTGAGATTGCAGGAGTTTAAATTGTAGGAGGACGCTGTCCTTTTGTCTTAGAAAATCTATGGCAAATTGCTATGTTTACCTTAAAAGGCTTGCTGATATATTTGTCAGTCAGTTAAATAGCAAAGCAGCGAGGTTGGTGGTTAGAGCAGGGGACTTTAAACTGTCAGCTGCTCAAACTCAGAAGGTCACCGTGAAGGTAGCACTGATCACACCATCCTGTTCATCAGCTTTCCCTTGCGTATGGAGGGAGGAGGGCACTTCGCCAATGACACAACTCCTGGGCCTGGAGGTCCAAGAGGATGGAAACGTGCCAGCACAAAACTTGATGCCCTCAGTTCGTGATCTGTGAAATCAGCACGGGCTGAAGCCAAGTTGTCACACGCTGTGCATTTTGACAGGAGATCAGAGTTTGTTAGCGAATGGAAGCCAATCTGCAATAATTTAGAAGGAGCAGACATGTGAGGTAAAGATATATTTGCTCATTTCTTTGCCTCATGGTCAGGCAGTAAGAACAGATCAAAGAAACAAGGAGAACTGGTACCTTCCATGAATAGCTGATCGAGTGCAGTTTCCCAAGATGTACATTCCTCCTCTGGCATCACAGGAGCAGGACATCCCTGTTTGACCCACAGGCACCTGACATCTGCCAGCTTTCTAGCTTATCAGTGCTGTTACTTGGTCACCACTGTTTTGTGCCCCACATCTGTGTTCCTCACTGCTTCTTCCACTCTGCTTCTCAGTCCCTTCCGCTCTTCCCCTTTTTCTCCCCCTCCAGAGACATTTACCCAACTTCACAACAAGAACTTGATGTTCAGAAGTAAGGCATCCCAGATGTTTTATTCTTGTGGAAAGAAAATTGTCTAAGCAGTTGAAAATAATTTCTACTTATTTTTCAAAACGGACATTTCTAACAATTTCTACGTAAGCTCTGAAAGCAAGGAGGAAGGGCATACAATTTGCTCATGCTAAAAGCCTGGAGAAAGCTGACCTGCAGAGCTCTGCTGTGCTTTATGGGCCATACCAGACTTTTGGGCGCCTGGACTCACAGTGGATGCGAGCCTGAGGGGCACTGAAGCGTGGGTGGGTGGAGAGAAGAAGGAGCTGGATCCAGAGCAGCAGAGAGAAAGCGCTCTGAATCCAGCAGCAGGAACAAGATTGCAGCCTGACCTGAATATACGTGAGAAAAAAGCTACCTGCTGCAAATTTATATGTGAGCTGGAGCCAGAGGGAACCAGTGAGGGCGGCAAAGGGAGTCAGAGGATGAGGATGGGAGAAGGGAGATATGGGCTCGGCAAGAAGCCTAGTACAAGTGTGTGTGTGTGTGTGTGTGAGGAAAGCTCCCCAAATTGCTTTTACTTTCGAGAAAGCTACAGTAATTGTAGTGTTACTGAAACGCAGTACAATTTTTAGCGGTAAGAGGAGTCCTAAGTGTGCCTGCCCTCACTCGGAGCAGTGGGGAAGCTCAAAGGTGGGTATGCTGGGGACTGTGAGACAAATGCAGGGGAACTTGCATACACAAGACTTTGTACGTGTCTTGACTATATTATGATTTGATTTATGTTTGACTTGTAATGTGACTGGATACATTATTATGACTATTATGTAAACAGTAAATTTCTTAAAAAAAAAATCTAACAGCCATTGGTGAGTCTTAAGGAAGGACTGGAAACAGTCATCTTGGAAATTATAGAAATGGATTTAGTATGCAATTGCAACATGCACCATTGAAAAGCCACAAAACCAGTGCAGCAAGATTTGTGTAAGCAGCACTCTTGGTAAAGGAATCACAGTGGGAATAGAGGATAGTGTCTGAACCCTATGATGAACACCTTACTAGCTGATTCCTGGTTGGGGAACCAAGAAAGAGGACAGATCCAGGTCTGAACAAAAACTGGTTTTCTGTCAAGCTTATCATGCCCCACTCTCCCTGTCCCCCACTCCCTCTCTGACACCCTGAGAATAAAGTGGAAATGCAATGCAACTCTAACTTTTCCCATTTATTTATTTTCCTGTATGAGAACAGGGTGCAGCCTATCACCCTCATTTCAGAAAAGATTCCTTCATAAATTTAATGCACTGATTTCAGCGGAAAGGACCCAGGTACCAGATGCCATGCAAGCTTAGCTGTCAGCCAGGCATTCCTTTGTTCCTGGAGCGGACACTATTATAAAGTCAAGGTAAGAGTCTTAAGCAATTAAGACATGCTGTATGTATTAATGGAGAGAAATCTGTGGGCTCCCGCAAGCTTGCAGGCACTTGTCAAAGAGCTGCTGAATAGGCTGCTTTTTCAAGGTAAAGAAAGCACCTGAGAGTATACACCGGTGTAAAGTGCCATTTGCTTCAGCTGAGATAAAGCTACAGCGTCACTTAAAAATACTGCCTTGTCTTCCGGCACAGGAACTCAGCAGGGCCGTGTGCCTTGTGAAATAGCCACATCGGTTCCTGGAAATGCGTGGGAGTGTCTGTGCAGGGTGCTGCGGGACACTGCCTTCCCATGACAGGGCTGCGGGGACCAGGAGCGAAGTGGAGGAGACTGAAGGAGAGAGGCTGTCCAGGAATGTCTCAGGTCTTGCTGCTGGTGTGCCCTGGAGTAAAGCTGAAAAGCAGCCTTGACTGCAGAGAGCTCAGTACCCTGGTGAAAAGGTGCAGTTCTTTAAATCTTAGACTCATTCTCCAGATGTACTGGCTACCGTGCCAATGCAATTCTTATTTCACCTTCTCTTCTAGTGCTTCAACACTTCATACCCTAGCACAGTGCGTTGATCAGCTTTTTAACTGACAACAATGATTTTTTGAAAAAGAATGACTTCACCAGGGAAAAAATAGGTCTAGGCAATTGAGTAAATAATTAAGTAGCTATACATCTATTGAATGCAACGGTCTGAGCTTGCCTTTAGCTGAATGGAAGCAGGTAATAATTTGAAGAATGACAACTGTCTTGAACTTTTTGAAAAAAGCACTAGCTTTTGTATGTGATTCTCGTCATAACACAAATATTTGAGGAAAATCACTACTAGTGTGTTTTGACACCAGTTCTGCAAAACAAAACAGGAACAACGATCAAAAAAATTTACCATGATGAGGTAGTTACAATGCATGAAATCTGTCCATCATTGATTCATGAAAATGGTTTATTTTGTAGGAGTGCTGCAATCAGGAGGAATGCAGTAACTGCATTTTGTTGTTCAATGTGTATACACTAGAACAAGCTAATAATGTTGCAACCAGAAAAAAATGGGAAATTATGGGTGAGCTACCCTCTTAAAAAAGAGGAAAATATGCCTGTCATCAATTTCCTACTTAGAAATGTATCCAAGAGCTTGAAATGTAAGGATCAAACAAAAAATGGTTTATAAAAAATTATCTAGAAAGGAAAGCGGGTCAGCCACCTAAGTCAAAAACTTGACTATAGGCCACATGGCACAAAGCAGCTCCGGGCAGGGGTACTTGAGCTGGCTCAAGCATTGGAAGCAAGGCTACCGGAGCCTCCCAGCTCTGCTAACCATGCTAGTGACATCCTTATTGAGGCATCCCGCCCAGTGCCATTAGCTCTGCTGAAGCGCACTGTGTGAGCCACCCCAGCTTCTCCTCCCACCTCTGCATCCCTGGTGGCACAATGGTGATTTTGAGGTCTCCTTCAAGATGGGAGTTAGCCTCCACAGAGGCACAGAACAACAGCGATGTGGTAACCACAACAGGAAGGTGCCATCGGGTATGTGCCCAGTTGAGTCCATACAGCTCAGCCACAGCTGCTGAGCTGCTTCCCCACCCTTCCTTTCTGCTGTCCCCTCCACACATTCCTCCTGGTTGACGTTTCCACTGCTGCCAGCCCCTTACTGGCTCTCCCCACAGAAGGGACAGTCCCGCAGCCACCTTTCAGCATGGCCATTAGGACAGAGAGGGGGCCCTGCAGCTTTCACCAGCACACTTTCTGACCCTGGTACCTTCACTCTCCAAAACTTGATCAGTTTTGAGAGATTTGATTGCAATAATGAATTTCATTACTTTGAAAGACTACCTGCTTCATTCAAATGAATATTCAAGTGGAGATGATGCTGAAGTTTCTCACAGGAAAAAAAAACAACAAAAAACCCTAGAGAACTTTTCAATTTGTTGTCACTTTCACTTGATATTTCCTCTGGGTTGAATAAATGTTTTTCAAATATAGTGAACTTCTGTGGAATAACATAATCTTCTAATATCTTGTGACTAAAACTAAGTACCTTACTTTATATGTATGAAAACCATTTCCTTTTACACAATACCATTGTTATTATCTGAACAATTTATCAAAATACAGGATGCATTAGAATCAAGTCCTCAAAAAAATCCTTACAGATCTTTGCCAAACTCAAACTATATTGTAGCTGTTGACTGCTATATATAAAAATTTCCTACATTTCTTGTTCATTTCTTGTACAAGACACTCTTCACTGAGTTCCTCTTTAACACAATAAAGCCTCATATTTAAATTTAACCTATCAGTTGTTTTAACAATCATTTTTATTTCAACGGGTTAAAGAGCATTTCAAGCTCCTCTGAGAAATTTTGCATCCATGTTAGGGGTGTAACAGCTGATGGATAGAGAATAAAATAATCTACGTATAATCTGTAAATACCATTTGAGGTATAAACCTGAGACTTTCAACTGCCACTTACTTTCTATACTACTTAAATGAGATGCTGATGCATATTAACTTAAACTAACAGATCTTCCCATGAAATCTTGGGCATTAGAGACAGCTGCATGAGGATTGCAGTTTTAAATCTTCTAATTAGTGGCTGGAGTTCTCATAGCTTGTCTTTTAAACTTTTAAATTAAGTTGAATAATCTGAAGATTATCCAAACCCATATTCAACTGTCCCCCTTCATATAGTCTTTCGTTGTATCAATTTCCAGAACTTTCCAGAAAACCCCCTAATTTTAAAAATGCTTTGCGATTCTTTAATTACATGCCAGAGATCTAAGACTTTATTATTTGTAACAAGAGGCGAACACCAATGCATACAGTTACTTTTCTGTTATCCCTTTTTCTAACACATCAGGAAAGAACTCCTGTCTTAAGGGTCTCACAGTGGTTGCAGCAGTATTTGAAAGTAGTGAAGAGCATCTTCTTGAGTGCTGTGGCAAAGATATTTTTAGCATTATTAACTTCCTTAAATTCTATAAAAATGTATTGTCCAAAAGTTCTATAAAATTGGATTGTCCAAAATCCAGACTGGTTCTTTAGGATGTGTGATGAATAACATGTCTACTGTAGAAGTCACTCAAAATAAAACCAGTTTGTGTGACTCAGGGTAATTCAAATTATTCCTAAGCCTTATAGATCACAGATCTCACTATGTTGTTTTATTAGTGTCCTGTTTGTCCATATTTAAAGCATGAGAGTAGAAAAAAACCATTGACATTAATGAGTAACATTAGAGATAGTAGCAAAACTTTCAGTGGAATATAATATCCCAGTCTATTATCTTGTCTTTTCTATTTCACATAGGTGAGTCACAGATGGGCCTCTAAGCTACACTGAATTGGGAAGGAGGAAAGAAACATCACTGTGAACTTGCAGAAAAATGCTCTTGGCTCAGAACAAAGTTATTCTACTAGGAAAAGCATATTTATTTAGAGGGAAAAAAAAAAGAAAAAGCAACTTAACAAATGCTCAGACTTCTACTATTGTAACACGTAATATATAAGAATTAGTATAGACACTGCAGTATGTTTACATAACAGCACCTGTGTATTATCTTCAGTATTAACTACTAGCTACAGAAGTTTCATGGTGTATTTGGGTTTTGTGTTTTGGTATAGGTTAATTCGTAATTGGGAGAACAAGTCCCACATCACAACAAGGACATGGTTTGGGAGCTTTTAAGTTAGTTTGCACTTGACATTTTCTCGTAGCCATTTGTGCTCTCCTGAGAAGCTTCTTCAAAGGATTTAATGGGGAAAATGATAAAAAGAAAATTAGGCAATAAACTTCATGTTAAAAAAAAAGATTACAGTCTTTGGAGAACATGGCCAGTTCTTTAGCCTGCAGTGCTGTTTCAAGACTTGCTGTGGCTTGAACGTTTTCCTTCTTTTTTATTTCACTGAGGAATAGAGAAGAAGTGCTCAACTGTTGTTACTAAGTGGTAAAAAATAAACAATATTTGGATTTGTCTAAGAGAAAATACACTGGTTTGGTATCTTTTCATCTGTGTTTAAATTAGAGAGAAACCCAAGATATCACCTATGAAAAATGGAAAAAGAGTGTCTAATTCCTGGTGTAATTAATGGATGAATAATAGACCGTTCCCATCTTCATTTGTCATGTTATTGTCTGTCTTGCAAGGAGTCCCGTAAGAATGTAGAAGCAAGAAACTACGTAGAGGTTGCTATTAGCCAAAGGATGCTGGGAATTATGTTAATTTTATGTTCAGCATTTATTAAGTGAAGAAAGTACATATTTTTCAAGGTGCTAAACTGAAATCGCCTCAAATTTGGCTGAGAGTGATTCAACAGCTTGATGAATTACACGAGTAATTGCAATAGTGGTTTTACCTGAAGATGTTTCACAGTATCAGTATTTCTGAGGTGCTTCATCAGCTACAACTCAGTAATTCCTTTTCAAATTATTCTAAAAGGAAAAGGCTTGGTGGGGGGCTGTCATTCTATTTTAAACAATTCAATTTTTCTGACACTTGATGACAAGTATGTTTCTCTCCTTGGGCATTTTTTAAGAACTGCATGTATTATGGTGAAACTTTTACATAGTTTGGATTCTGCAACTGGGAAGAAGGATCAGGAGTCAATTTTGTTGATTAACAAGAATTTTCATGTAACAGTGAGACAGCTGACAATGTCTCCAAAAAAAAAAAGCAAGGAGGACTGGTAAAATTCTGAACACTCTCTGAAGAAAGCAGAAAATAGGAAGGAGTAACACAACCACTGACAGTATATGTTATCTTGCTATCAGACTGAATAAAACAAAAATATTACCTTTTGGTGGGAGATTGACTGTAACCTGACTTGACTGCTTCATTTGCAAGCAGAGTGAAACCCTGATATTTCACAGTAGCTGAAAATACCAAGACAGATTTGTAAGTTCATGCAGTCATAAAGGAGAGATTTCTGGAAAGTGGTGGGAGAGGAAACAGGCTTCTCTAAAAAGAAAGTTGTAAAGATGTGAGTTTATTCATGTTGTATTTAAACGAGGTGTTTACGAACTAGCCACTGTATTGCAGATTAAATAGAGGTTTATTATGGCATCTAAGTCTAAAGATCAGTAACTGTCATGATCAATGGCAAACATTGCTACTAATATATCAGCTTTAATAATGGAATAAACAACCAAACCCAACACAAGGGGCCACTACTAATATAGACTGTGCTGTAGAAAACCTCTGAATCTAATTGAGGAAGCTATTTGAAAACAATGCTATCCCTAGTACTGTACTATACGGTACTATACTATCCCTAATACTATACAATACTGTAGTCTTGAAACTGCTAAAATTTTTGTGAAAATCTTTCAAATAAGACACCATATTTTAAGACAAAAAAAAAAAAAAAAAAAAAAGAAGAAAGGTCATGACAGAACCATTTCAAAGCCTCCATCAAAAAACACACCAGCAAAAACAGTTTTCACCACAGAATCAGGAGCATCTTTCACCATATGTGCCTTTTCAGATGAATTTAGATCATCCCTGGGTCTTGGTGAAGAATTATAGCTGTTATAGTAGATGCCTCATTGAAGTTTGTGAGGCTCCAGACAGTTTCCATCTTTTCCCCCGAAAATCATTCCATTAATTTCTGATCCAGAAAACAATCTGAATTACTGAATTAAAATAATTTGTTTCATTTCCTTTGATATATAAAGGCCTACTTTTTAGACTTAGACCTCCTGTATTTTACTGTCTAGTAAACAACTCCCTTCTTCAGCAAAGGGTAAGATCCTGCCTTCCTCCCTTTGGTGACTGACTGCCATGTTTCAGCTTGAAACTGTGTCAGCCTGAAAACTGCCTGAAATATGTTTCACCATATATGAAAAGGTTAGTGAAAAACATAGGTGGTGTAAAAATCTAAATAAAGTGTATATTTTTAGCTCGTTAGTTGTGACCGAGACACAGCAAGGAGCATTGATGGTTTTGGGGTGACTGATTCCCAGTGTCTTCTTCCTAAGCGCACCTTTCTACCATGCAAATAACCAAGGACAACCAGTCCATGCTGGGTGATACCACAGCTATATTAAAACTACGGCGAGTTTTAAGTGAGGTCACTGATGCAACTACAACGCCTGTTTTTACCTACAGCACAGACATAACCGAAGCCATTGGAAATGGAACGAGCGATCTACAGAATGAGCTCCTTCTCCATGGCAACTAATAGTGTTTTGACTCTTCCCTGAAATACGGAGATGGAGAATACATTACTGTGCCTATCAGAAAGGGCTTATGTAAAGGATGGATATCTATAGCTTTGAAATTTGGCGGGCAGAAACACTTAAAAATAAGACATTGGTCAGGTTTTGGTTCTGTAATTTAAATAATGAGAGCATTTCCTTTAAACGAAATGCAAAGTAACCTGCAGTCAAAGGTCTGGCTTAAGTGGAAAATGTTAAATTACCTAATTATCTTCCCACAACTTATTTCCTTCCCCTGCCCTTTTTTTTTTTGATAGTGGGAATTGAGCAAATTATCCACCATTAATAATTTAGCCTATGAATTTATAGTTCTATATAAAGTACCTGCAAAAATATTACCTTCTTTTTACATTTATTCATTACTTAATGCTTTTTGAGGAAGATGTTTATTTTATTTTACTATGTCTTGATTATACATGTTCAAGGAAGTGGGAATTTTTCTTGTGCCAGAAGCAGCAGGGCAATATAGACTTAATTTACATTCTATATAAGGTCTACTTAAGGCTGTGGATTAAAACAGGCTTTAGCATGGCAAAGATTTCATGTTGAGCCTTTTGAACTGAGATAGATTCCATCCCACAAAGCTGTACAGCTTAAAACCTATCTGCACGGACAGGTCCAGACTTTGCTGAGAGAACGAAAGCTGCCCAGACCTAAGGCAGATCTGAGGCGCAAAGATGCATTGCTGCAGCGCTTGACTAGGGGCAATGGTCCTACTCTCCTTCCAGGGTTTATTATTTCAGGCACAGTAGCACATACCATGAAATTCCTATCTAGTCCGTACCCTAGAAATTCTCATATCCCTAGCCTTTCCCAGGTCCTCCAGCAATCTGAGCAAACTTTCTTTAGGCTCTGTGAAACGTTTGGTGCTTTTGGCATAAAAGGCCGTTGCAGATTGGTAGAGGACACGGGTAACTTCAAATTGTTACTGATGGGCGTGAAAACTAGGACAGTTGTGGGAGAAGGCTGACGATGTCAGTGATCCCTCAAAACAGGGACACAAGCCACTTTTCTTGTCTGTCTGACAGTCTTTCCGAATCAGACCACAGGCTTGGAGGCACACGATCTCTGGGAGATTATCATTCATCTGACCAAAAATGAGTTTTAATGTCAATATTTTTGTCAAGCTATGATTTGTTTTGGGATGATTTTTCCTCACGCTGCCTGCACTGTGAAACAAGCGTCAGATAAAAGCTGAGTTTTTTTCCAATTGTCAAGCAACGAGTGAGTTTTGAATTAGATGTAATTTGTTTACCTGTACTTAAAAAAAGTGGCATGTAGATAATCTGCAGCCTCAACTAAAATAATCTGTCTGTCTATCTGGAGCCATTGGTGGAGGTTGCCCTTGTTAGGTAAAATAATATAAAATCTAAATACTTGTGCACTGGCCTAGTAAAGAATTTTTTTTTTTTCAGTTCTGTCTTTTTATTATTTCAGGGGAGATCTATTCTGATTTTCAGTTTTTCCTTCAAGTGCATTTGGAGGAAAATTATGAAGTGCTCTCACTTTCCACTTCTGGCTTTCAATTTTCAGATTGTGTAACACTTTGTTTTATGATTTATAAGCCTTGAAGGTGCTCTCAGCTCTCTGATTTTGCTATCTATTCCATTATAATTTTTATAGACCCA
This sequence comes from Chionis minor, assembly GCA_013398295.1. NCBI lineage: Eukaryota > Metazoa > Chordata > Aves > Charadriiformes > Chionidae > Chionis > Chionis minor. The sequence continues at coordinate 4,975 of VZSF01005554.1, read as the reverse complement.
ACAGCAGGTTTCATTGATACCTTTGGTGACCTTGTCATGTCCAGTTCTGCTCTTTGACCCTTTAAAGCAACTGCATTTGAAATAAATTAGTACTAAGTATTACACAGTACAGGTGAAATTGTTCCTCTCTTCCTGTGGTAGGGAAACGTTGTATAACTAAGATATGCCACATTAACAAAATACAAAAACTAGGAAAAGGTCACTCTAATTACTAAAATTTAAGTTTTCATTTTATCCATTACAGTTAGTGTTATCACATGGTTTTGAATGTCAGATAAGACTTGTGCAAATACTCTGTTCAAAATGGCACTAACTAAATTAAATGTCTTTACAATCTCCTCTTTTTTTTTCCCCCCCTTTTTTTTGCAGAGCCAATGGATGCATACTTTGGAAAGAACTGTAAAGCAGTGGGATTATTTGCTTCACAAGATTCTGTAGACCAATTTATAGGAAACAATTTTCTGAGACCTCTGAAAGCACAAAGGAAAAGAGCTTTAGAATTTAGGAAGTAGGAGACTCTTGCATCAGGTTACAGGCTGGTATGCATGGTAGAAGGGCAAGGAAAAAAAAAAAAAGGTAGTTGACCTTCTGGAGCTGTTGAATTCCCACAGAAGGCTTGAAGACTAATAATCAGTTAAGTCCCTTTACAGAGAATAGTGTAATAAACGAGTGAAAGGGCAGCCACCATCTACAAAGTACAGAATAGGGGCTAAGAGATGAAGGATGACCTGAAGGGTGGGAGTGAAAAGCTAGTGGGAGAAGACGACTCCAGCTAATTTTTGGAAGAGCAGAGCTGGCTATACTTGAGAAAGACAAGTGTCATTACCATAGCATCTAATTTATTCCAGCTTGTCTGGGGTCTACCTTCTGCCTCTCTGGAGCTGCCTGCAGACCAATGCCACAGCAGCTGAATCCTACAGTATTCTGAAAAATGAAAAGAAGATGGCACGGATGCTGAGAGGTGAATGCCACCAATGGATATTCTTGGCTTCTCTTCTTAATTTCAATTCTCAAACAAAAGACAAAATTCACTTGGGCTACCCTGATTTCTGCAACAGAAGTTATTGGGGTGAAACTGGCAATTCAAAGACTTTAGGGTGTCCCCTTGGATGGGAAACCTGTAGATGGGAAATGTTGCTTTCTGAATAAGGCTTGTAGGTAGGATTTCTCAGAGAAAACAAGTCAAAAAACTCAGAGGTCTCCCTGAAAGAAAAAAATATTTTACTTTTACTTTCGTTCTTGTTTTAACTGAAAGAGCTGTGGACATTTCCACCATTAAAAGAAGTGCTTCAAAGAGTGAGATATGGGCAGATAGACAGATCTGAGGTCAGAGAGACTGGCAATATTAAATCCCAGAGGAGCTTCAACCTGGTTGATATCATTATACAGGAGGAGGAAGAGAAGGAAAATTGTCCGGATGTTATATTTTTGTATGTTAATTCACATGTGACTCATGAAGGGGAAAGCACAGCTTTAATATTCAACTGCTATTGTAGCAGGAGGGCTCCTAATATGACAATAGACATATGCGTTCTCCCTGAATGGTAATGCTGCTGCTCAGAAATGAAGTAGGAGTTACTTTGAAGTAAGTTAGTGGATGAATTTACTGCATGCTATCTATTTTCTGCTCATTATCTGTAAAAGTAGGCTAAATTACCTTCCACCCAGATTATCTGTCTACACTGCAAAATGAAGGAGAGCCACAGAGCAAACGCAAGCTGTGGAGCCCTGAGTGCTACACTGCTAGTATATATAATGAAATGATAACCTCATTATGATCATGAGGTGGTAGTAGTAGATACATATCAAAGATGTGTAGGAAAATAATAGTTTTAGATAAATCATAATCTATTTACAGCTCTGCATTATCTTCTAGAATCCAAATTTAAGAGCTGAATAAAGTACATTACAGTATCGGAGACCTAATTCTAAACTGGTATTTGGTTTGGTGATTTCTTTGACTAACATTCATTTCATATCAGATCATGTCAGTTTCAAGCAGCATACGCAAACTGAGCACCAACGATGACAGTGCTCAGATCCTTTACAGATTTTTTTTGTCAAGGCTATGAAAACCCCATTTTCAATGGTGGTGAATGTTCTCAAAGAGATGAATAGGTTTAGACTTCCTTTGGCGTGAAACAAACCCTCTAAGTGATAACCCTCTCCAGTGGGGTGGAAACATGGACATTGATGTTAGTTTTGAAAGTGTATGATGTTTTGGGTAGGATGAATTACATTTTAGGTAATTTCTGTTATTCAGCTAGAAGTGTCAAAGCATTAGACTCCCAGGCTTGTTCTATGGAAAATAAAGTATCTTATTTAGTAATAAAGAACGATTACAGCTCAGAAAAATTGCCATTGTCCCTGCTGGTAGTTCAAGGGATTAAAAACTTTTGCCTCCTGTTATTGAATATGTATTTGTGGAGAGATGCCATGCAAGAAAAAAGCAGTTCTCATTTCTATACCTTACCTAAGCCATGTAAGCAATGTCATTTGTCTCCTACTTTTTGTGAAGATTTTCTATGTTCTCTCCTTTGATGCTTGAAACAAATTACTTGGGTGGATGTAAACTGGTCTTACCTCCCATCAGTCCAAGGCAGTGAATGTCACAATGAATCCAGAGAAATGTCTCCTGACCAGTTTTTATTTTCACCACACACACCAGTAAAGAAACAGAGAAACTCCATCCAGGGAACAATAAAAAAAAATCCTTTCATTGACACCAGGAAATCTACCTCTTCTTCTTCAAGAAATCCCCTTCTGAGAAAAGAATCCAGGCCCCTGGGGTTGATTTCCAGGATGTCTCTTTAGTTGTAGAGTGATGGCAGATGCTTTTGTAAGAAGGAAGGCAGACCTGAAAGGTATTTCCCTTTTTGCTGCTCTTACTGGAAGTACCTGAAGAGCACTAGAGTAAGGCAGAGACATAAATGTAACCTACAGAGATTAGCTGCAGGGACAGCTGTCAGTTCTGAAACTGACAATCTGTCTGTGCTATAGATGACTTAAGTTGGTTGTTTCCAAGTTGGTATATAAGTATTTTTAACATGATATAATTGGATTTGGAGTGGTTGGTGGAGATGGAAAACAGACAAAGAGTGCATTTCCTTTACATCCCTGCCACTTTCTCAAGAGCAACTCTTGTCTGATCTCAGTGTTTCTGGGCTCAATCAAACAGCCTGTTAAGAAACTCTCAAATTATTTCTGTTCACCAGAATAATACTTTTACAAAATCATGTTTCATTATCTGTAGCTAATTCTTTATAAATGCATAGCAAAACTCAAAGAAATACTCCATTTCAGTAATAAAGTACAGACCATGGCATCAGTTCCCTGCATAGCAAGTTCCTGTAACAGAAATTAGTGTAGGTCTCCAAAAAGGATGTGAAGTTGAACCTGAACATTGCATCCAAACCCACTACACTTAGAGGGAAAATCAAACCTCTGCTTTATTCTGTCCCAGTAATGAGCCTCATGTTGCAGCCTAAATGAAAATGTAGATTCAGATCTGACCTGTGATGTATAACACTTCCTGTCTCATTGTCTACTTTTTGTTTTTTCTCTTCATCACTGCTCATCCAGATAGCCAGCTTTTCCCTCTTACCTTGTCTGTGTCAGTCATTAAAAACTGAGGGTGTTTAAATAACAGATTAAAGAACTTCCTTGAAACATTAATAATTCCCTTCTATCTTTTTCATAAAATCCTGCATTTGTCTAGTGCTATTATTTTTATTACTACACAGGTTTTTCATTCGTTGTCTCCTTCAGCTTTATTTACACCTCAAATCATAATCCAATTTACCTGGATAAGAATTATATACTGAATGCCTTTACCTCCAGTTTCCCAGAAGGCTAAAAATATTTTATATTAGTGTTTTTCAATCCAGTGAACAACAGCATTTTCTTGAAATTATTTTAAGAAAGCAGAAAACACCTCTCAACTTAAAGAAGAAGAAATGCTCCCTGATTACAACTGCAATTCAATCATTTCTTTTTGTTTCTGATGTGACCCTCCTGCTTTGCAGAAAATACTATGAACAGTTACAAGGCACGGAGCCATTTTGGCACGATTTTGTTAATCAGCCATATTGTCATAACACCTAGAGCAGAGAGTGGTGTTGCATTGTGGTAGGTGTTGTACAAGTGATCATTTCTGACTGGCAGCAGATGAGCTATCACAGCAAGCACAGCTGTAGCAGAAATGGCTGCTCCTATGCAAATAACCCTAATAAAAATGGAAATAAGACAGGCAAAAGATCAGTTTCTTAGTAAGATTGTTCCAGAGTGGTCTTCAAAAACCCATCTCTCTTTAGAAATGGAGCCTTACATTCATTTTTGATGACAAATAAAAATTGGATAGTACAGGAACAATAGAAACTGAATGCAACTGACAACAGACTAGCAGCGAAATAGGGGGCTACACCCATACTGCTCATTTAGAGCGTGTAATTGCAAATTGTAACTTGATATATGTATCCAGATCTTCTGTTGGTGCTAATCCCTCTGGTCCACTGAAATATGCCTAGCCAGTATGATGTGACAATTAGAAGCTTTAAAGATACTGGATTCTGCGTCTACTTTGCCTGTCAAACTGCTGCACTTGTGTAACTGTGTTAACTGTGCTCTTCCCTCATTCAGCACTACTCTGAGAGTTGCTGATCAGTAGATACGGTCAGTTGCACAACAATTTTACATCAGGAAATCCATGTCTCTGCAGATAATTTCAATTTTTCTTTGGCAGAAAGAATAGAAACTTTTCATTGTTGTTGTTTCTTTACTATTGATTTGCCCTTTTGCTTAATAAAATATCCTATTTTACAAAAAAAGTTACAGAAGTGGGGAAGAGGAAACAAAAGAATCATACCCCCAACCATGCTAATATGGTGTTAAAAAATGTAGTAATCAATCCCAGGGAAAATAGCATGTACAATATATAACAACTGCATGATGCAGTTTAGAATCACAGAATCACAGA
>VZSF01005553.1:442560-655898 GCA_013398295.1 Chionis minor | reverse complement strand
ACTCAATTTAATTTTAGCTACTTTGGGGATTTAACTGTAGCCACGTTATTCTGTTTCAGAATTATTGCAACACAATTTTTATTTAATACATTATCGGAAAGAAGAGGCTTTTTAATCAGTTGTCAGGCAGAATACGTGACAATGATATGTAATAACCTGCTCTTATCCTTGTTTACACAGAGCCTTTTTAAAAAACAATATAAGTGGCTTGGAAAAAAGAAGAAAATATGAATTGTTATATACATGGTGACAGTATGTTTTCACTTTGCATTTTTAGAGATTGTCACTGACAAACTGGCAAAGCTTTCAAAGTTATATGAAAAATTTGTTCCTTTCTATGAGAGAACAAGATGTTTCTGCTGCAACTAATGATGACATATTTAATATTATCTAAGGTTAGATAACACATAACTGAAATAGGTACTTTGCTGACACGGTAACTGAGATACACAGAAACTTAAGAACTTATCTCAGAGCTAATACTTTGTCCATCGCTGTCCATGACAGTATCAAAAATGGCAAGAAAAACACAAATGATAAGGAAGATGGCAAGGCAATGTATAGATAAATAGAGAAGAAAAAACCCCACGAGAAAAAGAACTACTAAGGAGCTCAAGGGTGTGATGTACAAGCATATAAAATGGCTTTGGAGAGAATAAAGATGGTGTAGCGCAAAAGCGAGGGGTCTTGAAGTGCACCGCACGCATCATCCTTAGGCACACTGACATGGGGAATATTTAGAATACTGCATTTTCAAGAATTCTTCCTTTCCAGAACAACAAAGCACACTGAAAGATCTAATGCACTAAAGCATGCTTATGGAAATCTTTCACACTTTTCATACTGCAATATTCCAGGCTGAAAAGAGCACCAAGTGATTTGACTATTTTTTTTCCCCTAGGTATATTCTAATACGCAATTTAGAAGACTGTACAATACACTAAATAATTTACGAAGTTGAGTAGCATATTGCAGATTAAGTAAAAGCTACTCTCTAAACACCATGTCCTTGCTGAACACGGTAGGATTCTTCATGGCAGGCCTTTGGAGAAGTACACCCAACGGAAACCTGTCCTGCTGCCTATTGTGTTTTTGTCTCAGCTAGAGCTGTCGATTTGCACACGCAGGGTATGGACCACACCGTTTGGTGAAAGCAAAATGATGCCATACGACAGAGACAGTTTTCCCCATGGTTTCTTCCCATTCTTGAGAGGAACTTCATAATGTAAGAAAATACCAGATGTCAGAGGCACATCCTTCTAAGAGATTCTGTGAATCTCCGTAGACATCAGTGTTTGCTAGATAAAGCAAAATGCTCTCATGGAACATTTGAGGACTTAACAACGTACAGCAGATAATAAATGAGAGGAAGTTGGGTAAAAACTACAAATCAAAACTGCTGCTTTTTTCCAGAGAATACCAAAACCCCATGTAGCACACTCATATTAACCAATTACTTGCTCAAATTGCACTCTGAAGAGTGAGGTGGTTGCTTCCACAGGCATATAACATGTCAGGTATCTCAAACTACAAAAACTACCTAAAATAGTCCAAAATTTGCTTTAGCAGAAGATAAAAAATGTAGAAGGAAATTATTTCACATCCGAACATGAGGCTCACTAGAGCTTTCTCATCAGGAAAATTCAAGGCATTTCTGCACTACAGTATGACATCCGCACATTACATAGCAAGGTAATTTAATTCTGAGCAAATTTCTTTATACAGGTAGATATAAACACACACATTTTTAATAAAATCTCATCAATTGCCAACTCCACCCCTCACTCTGCCAAATAAAGGCATTTAAAAACCTGAGTACTACATCTGCTCCTTTCTCCACAGTAAAGAGCTGTTCACTGTCCACGCTACATACCCCTCTAACTTCAAAAAGCATTGAATATTAATGAGAATTTGGGGAGGAAGAAAAGAAAAGTTTCCTTAATATCTTATTATCCTAAGTTCATTTCTACAGTAAAAGGCCATCTCTGTGCTCAGACAATACCGCATAAGCATCATTTTTGTCATTAGTGAAACATCCAGTTATCCAGAATCATTTTCAGACCATTAGAAAGATTGTTACTGACTTTTCAACAGGCATACACTTTATATTGGATACGAAGCTCTGGGTTTTTCCACTAAATAAAGGGGATAACATACTTACTTTTCTGTCTGGCCAATTGTATTTTGCAAATATCGTATCGTATGTGTCCACAGCTCCATCAGTAATCAACATTATGGCTTGGCTGCAAATACTTCCTTGTCCTGTGTGATTGAACTGTGAAAGGAAACGTTCATTTAGTGACACCGCATTCCTCTTAGATGAAGATAGATAGAATCACACTGGATAGAACATGGATTTTGTCCAATCTCTAGCATTCTTAGAAGCAGGTGAAAAAGACCCAGGTTGAAAGCATTTTATCATAGATATTATGTTCTTACTGAATTGCAACTTCAGTTGTGCCACAGAATCTGGATTCATTATATATCCCCATTTTATCAACTTGAAAAATAAGAAACATACATAAACACAGCACTTCCCCAAATTAAAAGTATATTCCCTTGGTTTAGATATAGCTGATATGTATCGATGCATCTACATAGGGTTTGCTTTGATTTAATACAATTTTAAAGGTACAAGCTACTCAAAAAGAAGAAATGAATGACCGATAATTTTACTGTAGAATACACCACTCCTATAGCATTCATATTCACTCAAGATTACATTCTACATGTTATTTTTCATAAAACATTTATCGGGGAGAACCAAGTTAATATCTATATATTATCAGATCCTCCTATTACTCCAAATGAACACGCACAAGTAATTCAAGCTTGTGGACAGCAGCACTCGAGCACAGGTACTCAGACAGCAATGAACATGTCCTTTGGAGCATGCAAAGAAAGTTTCATCATTGCACAAACTGGATTTTCTCCTGGTCAAAGAGCCAGTAAACCAGACGGAGCCATAACACAAGCTTTGATCTCTTGATTCTGGAGTTAGCACCTTAATTGTAAATCCATGTGTCTCCACTTGCTCTTATTGCAGAACATGCTCTTATTCGTATGTGTATCATTTAATTATCCAAGGAACTTAGGCGAAACATGCAGCTTTTAGAAAAAAAATGCAAAGTTGGGAAATTATTTGGTTTTTAATTACTCTGTACAAACACTAAAAAGAATAATCTGAGGCATTGCACACAACTCTCTAGGTTGTGCTAACATTTGAATACATGCTAATGAATGAACAATCTCCTTTTGTTCTCTTCCCATGTAATTTTCAGGTTCACTACCAACTTTGAGGTCAGATAAGGCCTCATCCTACCACCTTTCTCTTGGTACTGAGAAAGCCAAGAAATAATTGCCTTGTCCCATCTCACCAGCCTATCTGTGCTGAACAGTGCCCAAAAAAGGGGGGTCCCTTTTGAAAAGTAATATCTAAATTTAAAGGTGCATTACCTCGTAGGGATTCTGATTCGATCTGAATTCAGTAACACTCATTCAGAGTATTCTAGTTTCACTTGGGCTAGCAATTGCTCTGTCTTTATGCTTTCTGCATTCTAGTCTCCCTTACGTATTTGCTGTTCTTCCCAAAACTCTAAAAACCTTTTTTCTAGAAAAAGTTCTTTACTTCTAAAAACGTCGTCTTTGTAGTTGTAAAGCTGCAGTAGTAAAGGGAGCGCGCTCTGTCCTCTTTTCTTCTGCCTTCACGTTCCTGCATCAGTGTCACATCCACAAACAGCATTCAACAATCATTTACATCGTTTGCACCTCTCCTCCAAATCATTTTCCTTTTGATCAAACAGGAACCTCAGCAAACAGTAATAAGAAGCAATAATAAATAAGCATGTTACGTAGAGGGAAACCAATGTGCGTGTACAGACTTAGCTATATTCTGGCCACGGCCGTTCTTATCTGGGATACCTGCAAGGCAGGCTATCCTTAAAATTCTTCAGGTGTTACAGTTTTTCCAGATCCAGAATTTAATAATAAAGTGCGATTCCTTTCTTAGTACGATCTCAGATTAAATATTTTCTTATAAAGATGAAGTTACTTTGTCAAGGGATATATTCTTCACATGGACAACGTATTTTGAAGGAGACAAGGGAAATTAAATTAAAAGGGAAATTAACACAGGTGGAATGCCTTCACATATTTATTTTAAAACATCATTCTGTATGCATATGCATTATTCTACATAGTTAGCCATTTGAATATTTTGAAGAATGAGATTAAATTCAAATGCTTTGATGAGTAATATCTTCTCATATTTGTCTAGAACTTTAATTTTATTGAATAGCAAGAGTGATGAAAGTGTTTTCCATAATAATAACAATGACAAGGGCCTTATGATGAACTACAATTAGCTCAGTGATTCATCAGTTAGCAGCAAAACTTTCAATGCATCCTGACATTTACAGCATTTGGTTGTGATTAGCAGTCTTTGAAATGTCACAGAATTTTATTTAATTGGCTATGATTTTTTTAAAGGTAATCACTGTGAAGACCGCATTTGTCACCAAAAGAGATAATTGCAGTTGTCACATGACACAGTAGGTGCCCAGCTACTGTACTAAGCATTTCTATATTCTTACACTGTATAATGAACACTGCATAAATTGATGACTGAGAAGAATTTGGAAGTGAATTTTTAAACGTGCTTTTCAAAGACATCAGTATCTTCGAGCCTTATCTTTCAGTATTTGCCTAGTTTGTTAATTGCAAGACAAAATTAACCGACTTTAATTAGCGTAATGCCTAACCCATTCTAAAATCCAACCACAACCTTAATAGACTATTTGTGTAAAACAAAGCTTTTTCTTTTTCCCCCCCCTCCCTTTCTTTTATTCTCCGCCCACATTTTTGGTTTCTTAAATGTAGACAAGACATCCGTAGCTAACCTGTAACTCACAAGAATAGATTTCTGGCATGTAAATGTCACATACCATAGACAAAGTGGAAAATGGTTAGCTGCGCTCTTTGAAGGAGAGATTAAGGAGCTTTTTCTCTGGCCTCGGCTGCTTAATAGAAGCTCCCAGAGACTTTGCCAATGTGTCTGTATATAATGGAAAAGATCTTTATGCTGTCGATTCTGCAAGAATGCTTGAAGCTATTATACTCCCTTTTATACTATAAATACAAACAGTCACTACTGCCCCTTGAACAGATCTGAACATACGTGTGAGCGTGATCCATCACAACCTTACAGATCAAAAGACTCTCACTCGTCATAGGTACAAACTCGGCACACGGGGTGCCAGTTCCCTTTATTCTCAAAGCTATCGGTTTATCTAACGCGATTTTTATACCACGTTCATCATTATAACTTCAGTTGCCTCACAAAACAAAACATCTCATCTCAGGTCTTCTCAATCGCTGTCTGTAATGTGGGGGTTTTTTCCAGTTTACACAGATTTGGGAGACTAGTATAGTATATATTCTTTGCCGGAACGTGTAGCATGACAGTGTATTTTACCTTTGCCAGAAATGACAAAAAATCTCTCTGAAACGCACTATTTAAAATCATTTTATGATAACCACTAAGACTGATGTGCACCATTGGAGGAAAAGCATTTCAGGCAAAGACAATGGGTCTGATTTTAATTAAAATATCCTTTGAAGGGCAATTTCCTGAACAACTAAGAATGCTACACTGATTTTATGTGGAGTTTGGGAGGGAAACTAGACACCCTGCACTAGATTATCTCCCTGATCATGATGTTCACCTTCCAGAGACTGCGTTCCTCTTTACAGACATTATTCACAGGAATGTCACCATAAAGTTGGCTTCATGGTTTTGGCAGATCAATAGTTAAACCAATATTAATACCTCTGAGCTGGTTAGACCAAGCTTTACATTTCTCCTTCTATCACAGGGTATTACAGAAGTAAGTACAAAAGTGTTCAAATAAGTTCTTTGATGTGAGGTATAAGAGATATTAATCGTCATGCCAGAAGTCAAACTGATGAACAATCATCTCATGAGTCTAACAGTGTTTATGAATATACAAATTCCTGTCATTCCTAAAACATTAGCCCTTCCAAAGAAAAAAAGAACAATCTAAACTGTGAACTTGCATGTTACCCGAGTATTTTTTAACACCTAGAACAGCGAATGAAATAAACCTTATTTAATATACACATGTATGTGTACGTTTATACATAGACACAAAATAAAATGCACACATATACAAATGTAGATTTGTTTATATCTTTCCCCACATATAGATTATATACAATTCCTCTTCTATAGATATTTTACTATCATCATATTTTTGAATTATTTCTAATTTATTATCTTAAAATTTATAGTAATTGTTAAATATCATGAAAGGAGTCATCAGCGCAAATCTGAAAAGCATTAACTTACTTCATTGAGCATGTTGAAGGCTTCATTTAAAGCAATATCCAGCATTCCAATTCCTTTTGCAAAAAGTTTGTCAAGATGTTCCCTGAAATGCTGAAACACGAACAAGAAAATGTTCTTTGTCAGTATATTGTTACAACGTACGTGTTGCCATCAATGATTAAAGATGTCTGAATTCTTCTTTAGACTTACTTCTTGAGCTTAAATGTCTGCATACGCTAATTCATAAACCAAAGCAATTTCTTGTTAATCCTTTTGACTCTTGAAGTCACACTAAACTAAGGCTGTTAGAACAACAATAATGTGAAGGTATCACAAAATACGTTTTTGGGTAGTTTTTCAGTCAAATCATTTTCCTTTAGTTTTCATTTGTTTGGTTTTCTCTTTAGGGATATCCAAATCTCCTTTTCACTTCATACAGTAATTTGTATACTATTTCTAACTATTCAGCTTCTAGGGTTTTGGCATCCGCTACTTAATAAAAATAAATCTTTCTGAGCCTGAGCTTTGAGATTCTAACTTTTTAATAATCGCTCCCTAAAAGATGGTACACCCTAATCATTAGGTCATTGCAGTTTAAATGCAGTTTATCAATGTCAATATAATTTTTAGATTGATAAAGACTACTCTGCACAAGAAGAAAGAGGGGCCTACCCCACTTGCTAGCTATATGTGACTTCCTTCAGTATTACGTTGCGTAGTCGTGCTCAAACCCCAAGTTTTTCCGTTTTAAATGGCTCATCAGTTACACACCACCCTACCTGCTGGCCACGAGCACGGGTAAAATTTTATCACAAGCAGTTGTTAGAGGCCAACAGGGCAGAATTCATCCTGCATTTTCCTCTTTCTAAACATACGTTATTTGTCCAGATACGTCAGAAGCTTGTCAAATTTAATGAATTTTGCACTCAACAAAAATATACTACTACTATATAATACATCCATTAAATTGTAATTTTTTAGATAAAATCTAAGCTATGACGTACTAAGTAGCACATTTTGAAAACAATGTTAGCACTACTTTCCAAAAATAAAATGTTCAGAGGAGAAACAAATTCGTTTAGGTTTATAAGAAGGGGCAATATATCATTAAAAACAGCATCATGAACCATGCTATCATAAAGGGACGCTGTATGCAACATCAACAAACAAGTACTTCACTCCCCTCATTTTCCATGACGGAAACATTTTTTATTATTTTTTCTTAAAATAAGAAAATATTATAGCAGCATACGGGAAGGCAGAGAACTTCCTATTTCATTAGTAAATTTCAGTAAGTTGAAACAGGAAAACGTACATCCTAGCCTCTAGACAGTTCTGAAGCCACAAAAAAAGGGCTGCTTTTTCAAAACAATTACTTCATAGTGACCTAGTAAATATGGTTCTTCGCAGCTCAATGCTTTGAACAGGTGAAAGGCACCTTCTTATTTGTCAAAATAAGCAGAGATAGAATAAACACCCATACCGATAAAATGCAAAATGGTTCTTTTTTTTCCCCCAACTTAAACGTAGCTAACTTAAGTAAATACTAGTCAGTACCTCCGTAGTACTAGTAATTACTGTTTTAAATACATTTTAAAATATAGTAACTAATTTGTAAGAAGAAAATGAAGACATACATGGTGCAAAATAATAGCGGAAACAATGCTTTTGTGAAGCATTATTTCAGTCTCCTCAAGTGGAATAAAAAGTTATCTCAATAGATTCGAAAGAGGAATTTTTTTATTTATTAGGCCATTGGTCTTAAAGCCTCACTGTAGACAAGAAAACCGAATCAAATTATTGTTGCAGAAGAATTACAATACTACTGTCCCTTGAACTGCCTTGCATGTTTTTTACAAGTAATAACAAAAAAAAGGATGAATACAAGCTACCCAACTATTCAATAAATGCACCAACCTCTTGTGACTCTGTATCTAACTTGCCAATGCAAAATATCCCTGAAATTTAGGTCTAAATTAATCAAAAGCCGATTTTACATACAGCCGATATTTTTAAACAGAAAGCGTTCTCAACAGTTAAAAAAAAATATGGAAAACCAGCAGCTCACTATTGTTTCATCAACGTTAAAAACAATTTCGTATCATACAAAGTTACGTGTCGACCCGACATTTTCACGCTGCTGAAGCAGCCCTGTGCTCACACTCCATCCCTCCTAGATAAATGGAACTAAGTTTAGTTTACAGTTACCACAGACACTTCCCTGCTAACACAGGGGTTCATCCGGAAACACAGGAGTTCTCTGAAAATTGATAAAGCCAAATTTTTGTATTGGAAGTAAGTTTCTAGTCTTACCTTTTCATAAATCAGATATGTTAAAACAAATATTTTATTACGAATCATATTTCTCTTTGGAATACAGGACTGCTTCATAATTAAACTAGACTTACTCTGGTATTAAAAAACCACAAGAGTTTATTAAACCTCTGAATGTTTCAGAGACAAGTACTGTGCAATGCTTATTACAATGCATATACACGATCAAGTATGAACATACAGCATAAACAGATTACCAAAATTACTAGTGAATGGTATAATCTCTACTGTTCACGGCATCTGTCAGGAGAACAAGTATTTTCTCTCGCCATGGCTATATATGTACACACACATACAGGTTCGGAAAAACACGTTGTTGCTATGCGAAGAAATCTAATAGTGACGTTTGTTTCACACAAAACAGTAAAAACATTAAAAATCGATTTCATGCACTAGGAATTTTAACAAATCAATGTTTTCCGCCTCCAGGCTTCAGAGTGAACAGATGCTACAAGGTGATTCTGCAAAAGGATTAAATGGCTAAAATGCACGTGCGGTTTGGTCTTTGTCTGGAGGCATTTATGAGGCTTTTGATTTGTTTTTTAAACCAACGCCATTCTCTGTCTTGTCTTTGGGTTTTTTTGAGAATTTCAGCACTTTGTACGTCCACTGGAAAAATCTGGTAACAACATGCAAATTAACGTTTCTTTGTTTCCTGTTTTATCCTACCAGATGCCCTGGATGTGTGGCATTAATTGGATCCATGCCAAAAGAAATCATGCTTCATTTCACAGGCATCACAAAGAACAGCTTCTCCAGACTGTTCACTCGAGCTGAGGCTGTTCATTATTAAACAATCAAAATAGACGGTTGTACTTTTGTAGAGACTGCTATTTTGCACTCAAAGAATGGTACCCTATTCTGACTTCAAAGGGCATACTGTCGACACAACTATTATCTAGCATCCTGTTGTTTTAAGGAAAATTTATTTTAAAAAGAATCCAAATCTGTAAACACTCATTGTTTCCTATTTCACCTGTCCAGTCAGTAGAGCAATGCCCTGCCAGCCATGCTTTGTTACCAGAAAAGGTATTTTTTAAAACGTTATATTGTTTATGTATGAGAAAACCAAAGTTTCAAACTGGTATGCCTCTCAACATTTCTCTACAACTTGCCCGCAACTGTCTCCAACTGCCGCTCAATAATTTTGTCTCTCACAAAAGCATTGTAAAACACTGTATTTCAACCCAACTAGTAGTGAAAAAATGTCAGGGGACAACATTAACCACGGAAATATCAATTTAAAGAAAAAGTGATTTTGGCATAAGGTACACAAACACCTCAATTCCACTTTCAATAACTTTCCGAAATCAAACAGATTGCAGAAAACAGGTCAAGTCAAAAAGCGGCTTTTAATCTTTACACCTTAAATAGCTCTTTTTAGTAATAAACTACACAGGTTATAATATTCATTCATCTCAGCTTCTCTTTGCTGTCCTATTGGAGCACTTGTAGATTAAGATCTGAATTTCCTAGAGTTTTAATTGGACGTCTCTCCGACTGCGTGCACAAACATTTGCATGCGACTGTACGCCTGATTTCCATGTGCAATTACCAGAATGTGCAATATCTAATTGTGGACTCAAATACCTCATTGACATGCATAATCTTGGTAATTCTCAATGCAAATTAGGCACACAATTATGACAATCAGCCTCTGATGTCTGATTACAAAATTAGAGGGCCAGAGCTCAACAGGAGAAGTCGCGTCTTGTTAGAGGGAGGAAGTGTGGATGTGCTCAGCTGTGGAGGTGTCTATGGGCCATCGAGAAGTGGCTCAAAAACGTGAGCTGAAGAAAGTGAGGCTACAAATCGACTTGTGCGTGTCAGCCAGGACAAGGTCTTTGCATAAATCTACGAGGGTTCAAGCCAGAACACCAGTGATGCACACACCTGGTCCTGTAGCCTTGCGTGCTGCCGAGTTTGTCTGTTTATAAACATTACCCACCATAAAACCCGGAAAGTCGCAGTCATCCTAACATCTGATAATATTCCATGTATACAAATCGAAAAGGTTCTCTCCTTTCCTTTTTAAACTATGTACGGTTTGTTGGGACCCTCTAAGTCAGAAACAAACCAACAAATGCATTTGATGAACCTGGAATCAGGAGACGAGTTCTTGTCCTAGGTGAAGTGACAAATACGTCTATTTGAAGCACAGCGGGGCATACTGACACTCTTTTCCCAAAGATGAAAAACAGTATTCACGCATCTATTTCTGCTTAAAAATCCAGTGGCTGAACTTGACTTGGACCATTTGAGAACTTAAATGCGGAGGATCACACAAGGATTTTTAACGGTCTTCATGTGGTGTGCTCCCTGGGACAGTCACGCAGAACATTAACACCACGCCACTGCTGCATGTGGCTTTGGCATAAGTGAACAAGATGATAAACTGATAACCGTTCATCACGACTGAACTTGGAGTTTCTCTTATAATGAGATTACTGAAAGTGGGTTTTGGTATACCCAGGTGTATTCACCTTTTCTAGCCTCACAGCTTAATCAACGATTGTAGGGATTTTGGACCATACTCGGTTCCACGATTACATTAAATTGTCAGGCTTCAGGGATGTCTGGCAAAATATGATAGCGAGGCATTTTTCTGTTACTTCATTTTTCAGTTTCCCACTCCCGATTTATTAGGGTTTAACAGTGAATACATTTAAATAATTCAAGTTAAGTAATTTATTTCAACAGATCTGTGCTTGGGAGATGACATGTATGATTTTGCAAAGATTCAGGGCACTTCTTCATGATTCAGAAGACAGAAGAATTTAGGGAGGCAGAGGGGACTATCTGAATACAGGTGAGAATCTGTTGTTCCTTTCCTAAATTCAGGTCCTTGCAAGCAACTTAACTCTTCTGAGACGAAGGCCATAAAACTGTGAAAACTGAACTTTTCCTTCATGGTAGAAGCTCCCGACTGTAGTGAAAATGACACACCGCTTTATCTAGCCCATAGTGAGGCTGAAGAATAATTTACTGATTTGGAGGCGATTCTGAAGAAATTAAGAGACATCTCCTTATATCGCTCTTATTCTTACAGGCTGCTCTAATGGCTTCACAAGGTTTACTCTCTAAGATTATAAAAGCTGACTGGTATCTATAATCACAATAAGACAACAAATTTTTACGTTCTGTAAGTGAACAGAACCTGGTCACACTTCTAACAAACAAGAAAGAGTCCCACGTCTGTGCAACAGTCAGGGGAAAGTTTTGGCCTCCATTATGATCATATCAGGGTACTCCATAACCTTCAAGGTTTTACTCTTTTTGAACACGAAAAAGAAAGGAGAAGAAAAAAGGACAGTCATCTTCATTTGACATCTGAGGAAACAGAGGCATCTGAAAGCAAGAGGTGATCCATTAAAGCAGAGAACCGAGTCCCAGTTCTCCAACGGCAGTAACAACCGTGCCATCTCAGACATACACAAAATAGAGCAGAAAACTTCTCAGCTGACGTAATCCCTAATTTGGTATCGCTTCTTTTTACCATAGCAAACATGTATAGAATTTCACCGATGGATTTTTCCCTAGCATCGTGACAAAGCTGGTCACAACAGTGGTGTGTTGGCTCAAGTTTTAATTGGCACACATCTACCAGACTTCACGGGCTCTTTTAATGCATCTTAACAGGAGGACACCACCTAAAGCTTCACAGGTAGATACATCACCCAGTAAGTTCAGCTTGCTGTGGCTTATAGCAGTTCCTTTTGCTGGAAGGCCTGAAAACCTGTTTGCCTTTATATCATTTTTCTCTATCACTGACAAGATGGAAGTACACGGGTAGTGAGTTTGCTTTTGTAAACTTCTGACCAGATCAAGTCCCTACCTCTTACCTTCCTACTTACCCAGCTAAACCAGCCTCTTTTAGCGTTGGCTTTTTGGCTGGGTTTCGTTTGGTGGTTTGTTGCGGTATTTGAGGGCTTCTGAATTAGTTAATTGCATTACGCCCAACTTCCTTTTTATACAGTTTTCAGCATGTTTAGTACAACGAGCGAAGTTTCAGTTTCCTTCTTGTTAAGACAATATGTACGCAGTAGTCCCAGTAACCTGCACAAATATATTTTATGACAGCTTACTTGTGATTTCACCAAAAATAAGGTACCATTTATGGTAAGTAGGGATAACTCTAATTCTGTGGGGTTACAGGACCACGCGTTCAAGTCTAAGCATAATGAATAAAGCATTTTCCACGGATTCCAAAGAGGGAAGCAACAGTTCACAACTGATACTATGCAGCAGAGTTTATACTGTTACACTGGAAAACTATATTCGCTACTAATTGCCTGACAAGGGTGAGCTTCCT
Organism: Chionis minor; assembly: GCA_013398295.1. Taxonomy (NCBI): domain Eukaryota; kingdom Metazoa; phylum Chordata; class Aves; order Charadriiformes; family Chionidae; genus Chionis; species Chionis minor. Next base: position 642,906 of record VZSF01005553.1, on the reverse strand, counting down.
AGGGAAGAGCATCGTTAACGGGTTCAACGTTCCTCCAGATTTCTCTCTCAGTTTTAGTGCAAGTGCTCGTACTCATCCATGCAGAGCGTAACCCCAAATGTTCCCAAGACATACTTGGCAAAGACTAATCAGATTTGTGAAGATGAACTACACCAGCATATAAACCAGTAAAAACCCCAACAACAACAACAAAAACCCAATCAGAAGAAGCATGTGTGAGGTGGGAGAGTGACGATTTACTGCCGTGTCACAGGGAAGTTTACCCACACGCACTTACACTTGACACACGTGCACTCGCTTCTGTAAAATGCACTTAAGCATCATCCCATTTAAAATCCAGCACCAGAGCAACCCCAGATTAGCTTGCTGGGGATGATTATCCAACCCCTTTGTGTTCTCTAGCACGTTGTGTTGGTAGACGGGATTTTTTTCAGGAAAACAATCCTGAAAACAATGCTGAAAAAAGGCTTCAAGATACAATACACTCAGATTAAAAACAAATTCTTGTTAGGTAAATTCGTTGCCTGGGGCTGCAATAGAAAATTTCAGACCACATTTCAGTGATCTGAGGCTAGCTGGGAATTTTGGATGCCTATAATCGTAGAATCACCTAGATTGGAAGAGACCTTTAAGATCATCGAGTCCAACCACAAACTTAACACTGCCAAAACCACCCCTAACCCATGTCCCTCAGCACCACGTCTGCCCGGCTTTTGAGTATCTCCAGGGACGGCGATTCCGCCCGTTTCCTGGGCAGCCTGTTCCAGTGCTTGGCAACCCTTCTGGTGAAGACATTTTTCCTAACATCCAACCTAAACCTCCCCTGGCACGACTTGAGGCCATTTCCTCTTGTCCCATCGCTTGTTACTCGGGAGAAGAGATCGACTCCCAGCTCTTCCCAATGGCTAGTCAGTTTTAAAAAAATGTAGATTTCCGTAAGACTTTCCATTTTTGGTTTCTTTACAGCTAAGCAATGCAGTCAACAATCTTTTCTGGAGATCTGACAGAGATGGATAGATAAATATACACCTAAGTAATTTGCTTAAACGAAATTCAATAGGAAAAATTTGTATTTACCAGCTTCTTATTGGCAATATCACTCAGCGTCATTGCTGAATCAGTCTTCTGGTTATTTAATTTCTGGTAATTGCATAAAAAAATAAAAGCTTATTGGAAGTTATACACTACATCTGTCTATTTTTGTCATTCTAATTTACGCAGGGGTAAGTTCTTGATTTAGTTTGGAATTACTGTGCCTATCTGTGCATCTAGAAGATGATATATTTCATCTGGAAACATTTATAGAGAAATGTCCTCAACCCATATATAGTACATTAAAACAACATATAAAAGAGGAATGCATATTGTAATATTGTTACTTTAAATCTGGAGTTACATTAAATCAGATTGTCATCCGATTCCTTTGGGGTAGGTAAATTGTAACATGGAGTTTCTCAAAGACGAAAACCTCTTGGCCCAAGAAAACTAGTATTAAAATAGGCAGTTCCACATGTTTGTAATTTGTGGAGAAAGTGCAGACGGTGACAGAATAGTGTCTGAACTATTTCCCACTTTTTTTTTTAAATTTGTATATAACAAATTGATACACTTCAAGGTAGCAGCTGTTTAATGCTAATGCCAAATTATAAATTAGTCTGGTAAAATTCAAATATATGTTACATATTTTATATTACTAAACCACATTTAGGATCACAGATTAATTTCAACCTCATTTATGCTACTCAATGTAATTACAGATTTAATTTTTGCGATAAATGAAACTTGAAGCAAGTTTTGCAAACCAGGGATAGCTTACACCATTCTGAGAATATGTCTCCACATATCCAAAACTGAACCTTCAATGCCAACAGAAAAATTTCACGACAAATGCTAGGCTATGAAAAAATTTCAAAACAAGCGGACGCAACTTGATGCCTACCGTACCACCTGAAATTATCATTATTCTTAAAACAAATTACTACAATCTCCTACTGTAAAAATGAAAGCAGAAACACGATCTATTGGAAGAAGTTTAGCCCCGAAATGCCTACTTCTAATCTTAGTAAAACTGGTGGCACATGTATTTACACCACTCGCATGACTCCCTCATATTTGAAAAGTTGTAAGCTTGTCTTTTATAAATACAGAAACCAGACTTGATTCAATAGGGTTTCTCAACAGCAGCACGCTTTCTGAAGTCAGATCTGACAGGAATTCAAGGTGCAATCAGATCCTCGCTGCTCTGAAAGCTACATGTAAACATAAGCTTTCACAGAATCCACAGTTTCGCAGAAAAAAACCACTCGATCAAAACCTGTGGAAACTTCTAAATATACTATACTAGCATCTCTTCCTGGTAGGTTGTTGCTAGCAGTAAAAAATAAAGTTAAATGAAGATGTACAACTCGAGACTTCATTGTTTTGCTGTTCTTGAAGCTGGCAGGGAACAGCTTTAGTTGCTTAGAATCGTCACTTCTGTCAATGCATCCTCACTCTTTCTTAAAGAAAAGCATGTTACTTTATCAAAGGTTAGAGATTCCGGGCTGAAAACCTGTTTTTCCTAAGCTTCATTTCCCTTCCACTAACCAATTGCATGAGTATGGTAAATGTTTAAATGCTTAATTCAGACCTATGGCGGACTTGCAAAAATCAGGCGCACATATAGACATATAAACTGAAACAACAGCACGTGTTTTAAAACATTGCCTGTGAACCACCTGCTCTACTTTGCCAACACAGAAACTTCGGATGATGTGTTGACAATGGCTGTTTGAAAAAATACATATTACAGTGTTTGTCGTGGTATTTTCCTTGCTTCTGTTTTACCATTTAATAAACAAAAGAGCTATCATTACCAGTGAACACGCAAAAGAGTATTTACTCTGTAAGACTGGTTGAGAAAGCGTAATTTAATCTACTTCCATTTGGTATTATAATGCACACTTGGGAACTGCACAGAAAAAACTACAGGAGAAGCCGGGTATATCTGTCAGACTCACAGAAATGAAAGTAACAGCCCAAATGATTGGATTCTTGTGATGAGTCCTAACGTACAGCTAACTACTCTGAGAGCTCTTGACCAGTTTTGGAACGTGCACAGTAACAACATTTTAAGACACCTTTTTTCTATGGATCTGACCAAAAGACCATGAACTCAAGAGAAACTTTCCCAGGAAATTCAGTGAGTACTTTTGCTGTGTTGGTATATTCAAATCACACAGTTTCAGATCTTACAATAACATCAGACAATTCAGAAAACTATTTGTAACTATGAATTCAGGAGCACGATAACCAAATTCCTCAATTAGGATTAAGTCATTGTGCATCTCCTTGACAATCTTCCATTTATACCCCGAGCTCTACTCATGACAATGACACTTTCGTGCCTGCCAGTGCTTAGGCAAATAAATTAACTTCATTACACAAACTAGAAAAATAGTAAGAACATATAAATTCACAGAAGTTAAGAAACAAATGAAGATTGAGGAAGCCATAACATACAAAAATACACGGAACTCTTACACGCCACCTTATTCTCTAGTTCTGGCCTGTCAAGGAAAGAACAATAACTAGTTCACTAATATGAATAACTGGAAAATAGGTCATATTGAGTTATTCTTTGAAACCTTGAATGTGTTATTCAATTTGTAGGCAAAATAAAGCACAGAGTAATTCCAGAATTTAAAAAATAATAGTAATTTAGCTAACCAGAAATTATACTGACATTTGCTCTGAAGAACAAAATATGAAATTGTACTTAGCTATTTTCTATAATTGAGCACTGTTCATAAAATCTGAGCATCATCTGGGTGGCAGAAAAACTTTTTGATCAATTAAATTAAAACAAATCTGACATTAAGTAACATATGGGTGTATGGTAATCTGCATTTTGATCAGTTGCAGAGTGACAGAAAGGTTAAGAGTAGGATTAATTCCAGACAGTACATCTGGACAATACATTTAAATCTTTAGTTTTAAAGTCTAGAACTTGCACAGCTTTCATATGGTTAATTACATGCATCCACAATAAAGTGCTCATTTCAAAGACTGCATCACACTTCACAAATACGGGTCTTCAACACTAAACTATTAGAAACAATACATGTCATTTTACATAATAACCCAGTGATATTAGGTAATCTAAAAATCAACAGTGGAGAAAATCAAGTACGTTTAGGAAGCAGCCCATGAAGGATAATTACTGTAGAATGGAGGTGTATATATAGGCAAAACGTAAAGAACTCATGTGAATAATACAATGGAGTAAAGTTCAGCATTACGGGATCAAAGTCACTTTGTCTCGGTGTACATAACTAAGAGCTCAGACAGGCACACTTAGGGGCGCGTTTTCAGAGCCGTGTTTTCTACCTCCTGCAACATCTCATTGACTTCTGCAGCAAAAACCACCTACCACACCGAACGTTAAGCACAATCCAGTGCTCAACTGAAACTCTCCTCATTTGCCTTCAGTAAAAAGAGAGAAGTATTTAGAGACGCGAGGCTGCTGCCCTCTCCAGCCATAAGCAAGACGCTATAGATGGCCAAGTCACTTGAAGAAGAGAGGAGGCCTCAGCAGGGAAGAAGTAACTCAAGTTTAACAGCCTTTCCGTCTGCAAGAACACAGGACTTCTCAACTACGTTGTTTCATAACTTCACATGGCAAAAACACTCTTACCTTACCCTTCTAAGAAGCGTGATGCAGTAATGCTTGCACAGAGCAACTGAATTTGGATGGCAGGCAACAAACTAAACTTCAAGCTGCAAATTCATACTGCAATCTCCTTTCACATAAAACTTCCGCTGAAATAACTGTAATTTTTTTTTTTTTTTTTCCTGAAAAATGCCAGCAGGATGTAATCAATTTGAACACTTTCTTGAAAACTTTCTTGAATGAATGCGTTGTTATTATTTTGACACATCTGCTTGGAATGCTAGATTTTTTAATTCTTACAGTATAATATTTGGTTTCATCTGTTTTGAGATTTTGTTTCAACTTTAGTGTTAGCTTCAGTTAAGAGTGCAATTTCTTCCTCAGTAATTTTTGGTAACAGAATGATAGTTCAATTTCAAGCAGCTGAATTATTTTACTTAATTGCTAAACTTTATTAACAGCACATTGTCAGTGATTCCTGTGTTTTCCCATTAAGCTTATTCCATCAAACTGACTAGGAGGTTATTTCTTTCTCTTCCTAGTGAGTCAAGTAAGACTCCTTTGAAATAGCAAAGGAGAATCATTAATAAATTCTAATAATGGAATGCACTGTACTAGAAAAAGACCATTATAGCACATTGTTAGGTACCGCATCCTATCTCTCTGCTGGTTTGTTGCTTTCATTCCTTACCTCTTTGTTGGCTCTGTCTGCTTGAACTAATGTTCCATTCAGACACGGCTCTACATAGTGAAGTTCTTCATTATACTACAGAGAGAAATAAAAAGTATGATGAAAAATTTAATTAAAGGCTTTGAAAGAGACAATTTAATTTAATGATTTAGAACTACAGTGAAACATGCACATAAAGCAAGAACAAAAGGATTCAGTTAATTTTTTTTTAAATGGCTGTAGTATTTTTTTTCTTTTACATGATTCTTAATGTTTCTGAGGCTTACACAATTTAAAAGGAGCATTTAATTGAATGGACGCCAACACTCAGGTGTATTTAATGGGTACTATATACATTATTTGGCATAAATATCCTTCAAGTTGAAATCTGGATAGCATTAAGAGGTCATGTTTGATACATCACAGTCATAACTCCCAATTCTTTGCTACATATAAAGAAATCCTGAAAAATTCTTGAGGCACTGGCTAACATTTTGGAAGGTTAATAGTCGAACGACTACACGAAAAAGTCTGTAAGCTGCAATCAACCCTGGACTTGTCTGACAAAGGTGAGAATTTCAGTCAAGCAGACTAGCTTATTATATGCTAAATCATGAAGATGTGACAGATCTTTAAAGAATTATTTGCTGATCTTGCGAGGTCTAAGTGAGATATCCCAGTCCTATTTTTACAAGCATCTTAAGAATTACAAGAAACTAAGTCTCATCTGCAGTCAGTAGATCTTGCAGACTCATGGATGCTTAAGTCACTTGACTGAAAATTGGACTCGATTGTTTAAACCTTTTTAACCTTTTAACACAGGTCCAATAAACACAGAAGTGCCTTCAAAAGACACAGATAAAAGATTTCATGCTGCGTTAGACATACTCGCGCATCCGATACAGCCCAACCTGTGATCCAACAGTGAAGCCAAACCAGAAGAGGAACAAAAGGAACTGGTATTTCTGAAATCCCACCAGTGGTACCACGTGCAACAAGTGCCGCAAGAGCTCAGCAACCTGCTGCCCTTCTCCTTCTCAGCCTGCTCACACATCAGCTGTGCACAATCTGATTACTCAGGCAGACTGAAAAGGAAGTTTATCCATAACCTACTCTGTATGATTGCAAGAACTCCAAAGAAGAGACTACGCAGAAAGCATTTACAACGGAAAATTATACAAATTAAAACCAGGGAACTATACTACTGTGCTTGGAATTAACAAATACTTTTCTTTTAATCAGTTTTGCTAAAATGGCGTGACTAAACCATTAAAATTAATTTAGCATTCTTGGGTCAGTTAATATTTTATTAGTTTAATGTAGAGTTTATGTTTTTAGAAAAGCATTTTTAAAATTTCAGCATTCGGCAAAATTAGTACTTGTTTTATGATAATATTGTTAATTTAATGCATGACTTGGAATTATACTTCAAAGTGAATTGGAAAAATATGTCTTTTTTCTTCTTGTTATAGGCATCTCTGTTCACGCACCAGTGAACTGACCTTAAATTTTAACATAGGCAGCACAAAATCACTCTTGTATTTCAACAACTTTTTGCAATTCAATCATCTGGTCCATCAGTTTCAGATACACTTTGCAACAACCTGCCCATGAAAGCCAAAACAATTCTTCACATTATCCTTTTATCTTTATTCTCTGGAAAGACCTGAATTCTGCTTTTTGCTATATATACGTATAACGTTAAAAATACATTCGGTGAAAAATCAAATGGACGCGAAACAACCCAGCTAATGTACTGCTAGTGGCTTTGGGGCTTTGTTCTTGGCTGGGGTGTTGTGGGTTTGTTTTTTTTCTATCCTACTGCATATTTATAAGCGTTAATAGAGTTTTTAACTATGTTAGTATGTAGTGACCATAACTCCCACTACAATTCATGAGAATCCTACACATCTTTTTGTACATGGAATACTGAAACATACAACAACCCGAAAAGCGAATGGAGTTTTCAAAACTTTTTAAAACTTTTTTTACAGTGAAATATTGTAAAGGGAGAATAAACAGTTACCAGAGTTGACGACCACAGATTTTGCACAAATGCTTCATGGACTTCACTTCTTCATCCGCTAAGTTCTGTTTCTTCTTCTAACTGACACAGATACCGATTTTCTCAATGCTCAGTTCCTTTCCCCCCCTTGTCTCCCACTGTCACACCAGCCCTGTCTTACACCAGTCCAGTTTTTCTAACATCTTCTCCCTTGGCTAACTTAGACGTGCTGCCCCTTCTGACCGCAGCAAACACAAACACGAGTTTCTCAGCTGCCGCATAACCGCGCCAGTCGCGCCATTCTGTCTGCTGCTCACTTGTAAATCCCCTCTTAAGCCTTCCAGCACTATTTTCCTTGCATTTCCTTCTTTTGCCCCAAAATGCAGGCATGCCTTAGGGTTGTCCCCTCTTGCGAGAATGAGGCAGAGAGAACTCCTGAACCTACCCGACTCCTAATTTCTGACCCAGTTCCTCGTAGAAATCTTCTGTTGCAAGTGTTCATTCCATGAATCCCTGTGCGTAACAAAGCCACCCTGACAATCACTCACACTCAAAACTTGTGCTGCAGCTAAGCAGTGTATGGTTTGTCCAGCTTTCCCACACAAAGCTCTTACTCCACCTCCAACGCTGGTCTGGGAAGAGAAGGAGGTACCTGGTCATTTGTCTCAGGCTGCCGGGCGTCCGTCAGTCCTCCCAGAGCAACAACTTGGAGAGGCCTTTCCGAAGGAGAGCGGGTGCGAGCCAGTACCAGCCGTGTGCCACGCGAACGGTAGGTCTGCAGCATTTAAGCCAGTGGATCCATTTTTGCCCACAGGGCACAGCTGGCCAGTTCCAGATACAGAGACCTGCTATATGTGCACAGCCCTGTGTTACAAAGGGGGTTTTCTCATAAGGACGTGTTTGTACCAAACGACACTGCTTCCACATCAGCAGGCTGTGGCTAAATTATAGAGAGTAAGATAATCTCACCCAAACCTTTGTCTACAGACGAAAGCTATACAGCATTTTCAGTGCTTTCACGTGAAGAAGCCTCTTGGGTGGGCTCTGCTGTCCCATGCTTTGCTCACCGAAACATCCTCACCGCCCTGGGCAAAGACCGGGGCAAACCCTGCTGGCACGTCCCCAGAGCACGGCTCCACAACGCATTTCTGCCGATCCCTTAGGTCACAGCAACGCGGGCTTCGCTGTCTGCCCTCGCTACGTCTTCCTCTAACACGCCCAATTTTAGGATTGGGTTCGCAATCCAACCCCAGACCCCTGTGCCATTCCTCACTGAAACGTCCGCTCCTTCCTCCACAGCACTGGGCTGTTACCAGTCAGTTACATTTTCAAACAAATAAATTTTGGGTTTTCTTTACTTTTTTTTTTTTTTTTTTTAAAGTATTTACACAATATTTCTGCTGTACTACTAATGCAAAGGTAGCTACATACATTTTTACATTTTTTATTGCAGATAAGCTTTTTGGTTTTCCCAAAGTAAAAAACTTAGCTTAAAAAAACCCCCGAAACATTTCTTTTTTTCTTCCTACACCCTTCACAGTAACTATCACAACTACTGATAAACACAGAGATTATACACCGAAAAATAGCTGGTCAAGCATCTTAATAATTACTTAGTTGAAACATTCTTTCAACTGAAGAAAGCTATTTAGATTACAGTTAATCACAATTTTTTTTTAAGAACAGTAAATCTTTCTTTTTTTTAATACAGTATGTAATTATGTCTTTCTACTACATGAGTTTCCGCTAATTACGCCATTATCATGCAAGGAGACTAATATGAAAGATATTCTGAACTAACTACCTGCTATCTGTTAAAAATACAGTAAATGCACATATAGCTCAGGCATATATACTTCATTCCCCACACAACCTCAAGGATTGGCACTGCTGTCACCGGGGTCATTTATTTTAGTACAGAACAGGCGCTTCCCTTGTAGCAAAAAGAGGCCAAAATCCTCCCTATGTTCAAGCGTTTGAAGACGTTTTAAGGATTTATGCATATGATAAAACCACACATTTATAAAGTATTAACAAAAGAATATCAGCAAAGGAGAATTTATAAAACCATTTATAAACTCCTCCTCCCTCTCCCTCCCCGACCCCCAAGCAAATTGTAGTTCTGATGTCAGTTTGGGGCTTGTTAAAGCCATCCTTATCTACATGATTAATCCCATTACTCTTAAATACTGTAAAACTAGCCTCTCTTCATAGATTTCAAACATATACCTGTACCATGGAAAACTAATTATGATATACAAATAACAGGAACTACTCATGATCTAATTTATTACTGGCAGTAAGCACTAGTAATACCTCTGCATAACCTACGCATCCATACATTCCAGATTCGCACCGAGGGAAACATGAACAACGAGGAGTTACGCTGGCGTTCTACCACGCCATACGAGCCTCAGCAAAAGCTGAGATCTGATTCTATTAATTCCCACGTATTACCCAGTTTGCAGCTTGCGCTGTATTGGAGAAGCTGTGGGGAGCGCCACAAAACACTCCACAAAGGTCAAAATTAAGGTAATGCAGAAAGCTGGCGCAAACTACAAAACAGACTTCTCTTCTTTGCAACTCCCAAGCTCAAGACAACTTGTTTAATGGATTTCAGACTGTAAGTCATAGAAGAACACTTTGAAAACACCGCCACCCGAAGAAGCTTGCATTGGAAAACCGGTGCCTGTCCAGCTGGTTCAGATGTTCATCGTATCCATCAATGCCTGCAGCATTTTTCAAGTGTATTGTGTGATGTAAAACGTGACAGATTGCAACAAATGATGGAAGAAAAAAAAAAAAAAAGAATAAAAATCCTGAGGCACTCACAGCAATTATATTGAAGAAGTCATCATCTCCAAGGGTATCCAAAATAGATGAAACCGTCTGTTTTGCAATAGTCAAGCGAAGCCCCTTCATACTGCCACTGACATCTACCAAGATTACCACGTCCTTTGGAGAGGTTGCTGCCTGGATGTACCTAAGACAAAAGACAAAACATCTCGTTCTTGTAAATACTGAACTTTTTTCCCCTTCAAATTTCTTAAACACCAGTAGTCCTTCATTGCCTACCATTTCCTATTTCTGCAGTCAAATGCAATGACTCCATTCTCATCAGGTTCCCATTTAATTCCTGTTTACAAAAACAGAGAACAAGATTAAATCCCATTTTCACAGTACCTTTGCAAAATGCATCTGTGGTATTGGGGCTAAGTAGCACCTGATGAAGTTTCATACTTCATCTAACAGGCAACAGTATTATAACCTAGGAATTACCGGAAAAAATAATTTAATAAAATAGGACCGCCAGAAAGAGGGGTTTTTTTTCCCCTCACTCCTTTTTAGCCTACTGTAAGGTGAAAATTCCTTCGAGCCTACGATGCTTCACTCGCAGGTCACACACCTGGGGTTTTGCCCTCATCACTCTGAAGAGGTAGTATCTCCTACTTGTGGGTCAAAAGAAATATGATAAAAACATCTCCAAGGGGGGGGAAATCAACAGCATAATCCTTCATGCTGCTTACACTCATTTTCTAGCACAAAACAAGAAACAGTCCTTAAAATAAGGACTAAAATTTCTTCTACCCTTGAAATACCATGCAGCTTGAGAACTGAGCTGTAATCAAAAACTAACACGGATGTAGCAGCCACTGCTTTCACTCAATTTCACACATAAAAGCTTACACTAAACTTGCTGCCATTAAACTGTTTAGAATTTATTTTTTATATGTGTGTATACATCTATCTGAATAGGAATATTTACGAGTACATGTCTTATCCGGGGGGCTTAACTCCAAATGAAAATTGGTAGGAAAAAACTCAGAACACTGAAAACATTGATCAGAAATCTCTCTCTCTCTGAAAACTCGATAAAGCAAAATCAAACCTGCAAGCATCTGTGAAAGTCATGATTTGGGACAGTACTCAGTGGCAGTTTGAAGCCATAGCATTCTTTATTGTGTTTTAAGTAAGAATTCCTATTCTTCTTACCTGGATACTGTCTGAAAAATCCTTTTGCACTTCCAAAGTACTGCCAGATGAGAGAAGGGTCACGATCAAAATTATCAACAAACACCTTATTTAAAGATTCGGACCAATATACTCCATTTACAATGGCTGGATCTGGGAAAAAATAGTAAAACAGAGAAAAATTATTGTACCTAAATAGAATCCCTTGAACTCTTATCACTTTCAGCTTATTCAGTACCCAAAAATCTGGTGACTGCAAACTATTGCAGAATCTCTTTTGGTTTCCTATGTCAATTAAGTGATTCAAAATAAACTATACACTTAAATAATGAAAGTATGGTTAAAATACAGAAGAGACACCAGGTAAATTTTTTAGATAAGTGAAAATTGCTCATTATACCATCTATGTAACTACTGCATTGCTTGTTCTGGAAAACATAAATGAGTCAATCTTATAATAGATTATTTACTCCATTTACTTTCCCTAAACGCACGGAATGTCTCAGGGCAATGCTTTATACTACTTTTTGGTTTTTTTTTAATCTTCAACTTGGTAAGACTCAAAGTTTACGTGTGGGAACAGAAAACGACATACCTATTATTTCACACTTCAATGAATTATGATATACATACCAACACCAAATCTCATGACAAATAACAGTAATCGTTATTTGGAAAACACTGGACCCAGATTTCACAACAATTACCTCGTTATTTTTATTCCCATAGAGAGAGGAACTACAAAGCAAACCCTAGATGTTGAAAATAAATTATCTCTGTTTAAAACATCCCCATCTGCCAATTCCTAAAAACCCAGGCTGCCCAAGTACGCTTTTACGGTGCGGATTTGGTTCAATAGTGGGAAATCAGAAACAAACAAACATATCTTTAAAAGTTACTCAACTTCAAAATGCGAATTTTGAAATGTGAGAAACAATTAAGATATAGGGTATTTCCAATTCAATCTGTGTGTGAAGTCAGCAGAACAGAAAAGAACTAAAATCACAGATGCATTATTTTGATTTGTAAAAGTCTGCATACATGAATAGAGAGGAACATCTTCTCAGGCATTTGAAATAACGCTTCCATTAGCTGGCAAAGTAACGCTGCTGTACTGATCTCAGAAGACTGCTTAGAATGGGATTTTAATGGAGTGGAAAAAAGGTGAATTGTTATCTTTCCTTACACTCATCAAGAAAAACAGCAGAAAAAAAGGCAATGTCTCAGCTACAAATCTTTGCATGTTGCTTTCATCTAAATATTTAGGTTTACATAAATGGACTGCTGAAAAAGCAAGGTCAACAAAGCAGATGTTGTTTTTAAAGCATGTCTGGTGGAGTTACTTGTTTCTCTAGAGGATGAAATATACATTTAAAATCTGTCCAATCAGACACATATCAAACAAACCAATGTCACTAGTCCAATGGCAGTAATTCCGTTTGGCCTAGCTGGCAAAACCCGTTGTCCGGTGGTTTCCAGGTCTGCAGTCACTCCAGTAACCAGCTGTGATTCAGATACCACAACTTAATATTCCAGACTGCCTGTCCTGGGATTCGTCATCAGTCTGTAAGAACGTGCTCCAATTTCAGCACCCCAAAATATCGATCCGTTGTTCAGAATTAGACATTACAGAAGCAGCAAAGCACTAAAATGAGAAGCCTCCACCAGAACTCCCCAGTGCTGGTCCAAAGGTTGCTCTTCTGGTGCTGCTCCCACACACACGTTCTGGCGGAACCCGAGTCACTGGAAAGTACAGTGGCATTATTCACTCAGCATTACAATATTAAGATAAGATAGTAAGTTTAATTTACCTCTGAAAAAGCAACGTAGTTCAGAGGGTTGGTTCTATTGTTGTTTTTTGTTGGTGGTGGTGGTGGTGGGAGGTGGAGTTTGGGGTTTTTTTTGTTGTTTGGTTGTGGGTTTTTTTCTTGGAAGTGTTGCTAGAAAAGCCTGTTTAGAGGAAAAACAAGGAACCTTTCCTCAAGCCTGTAGAGGACTCTAAGCTCTTCATATGCCCTTCGGTCATCAGGATTAGTGAAAAGCCAAATGAATAAAACAGAATCATTCTATCTTATTTTATATTTCAAATAAACTGTAGTGGTTCTTAGCGACTTCCATTTGGATCTCATTCCAAGTCTGCACATTGTACCTAAGTATTTTATAATCTCATCAGTTCATCAGATGTCTTCTACCCTGGTTTCCTCAGGGGCCATTTTTAATTCCCTTTCCTAGTGAACCTGTGCTCCAGTACCGCTCCGCTAAGCAGAATCTTCACTCTGCCTCCCAACCCAATGATAAGTTCCTCTGAATTCTATATACGCTCCAGCTCCATAAGGTTCATGGGACACCTTTAGTTATCCACCTGTTAAGCTCTAAACTGAATGTGAAATCCTTCCGGTAGCATTTAAAAAAATATGTTTAAATATATAAAATTACTTCTTAAAGAAAAAAAACATATTAAGCTACCCATGCCACCACAGTAGTGGATTACTTTTTTTAGCCCATCTATAAAGAGCCACCTAACATGTTTATATAGCTGTGCTACAGATCAGAGAGCTCCACGGACATACAGTCAGGAATTTTCCCTTGACCGTGACTGGTTGAGTCTGTGTTCTGCATTAGGTTGACAACACCACTCACTAATCATCCAAATGCTGATCACTATAAACATTAATCCAGTGACTCTGAAACTAATAGGAAGATTTTAGCTGAAAGGAGCATTAAAGCAGGCATTTTAAATAAGAGGGCACGATTAAAATGTGATCTGTGATGGCTGGGTTCCTTCAAAATGAAACCCAGAGACAATTCATTACTCTCCTACACCCTGCACGTCCGTTATGCTGGCTGTTCTCTTTACAATATACCCAGTTACATTTTAGGCATCAGCCATTTTTATTAAAAAAGCAAATACGGTCACACTTAGTTTAATCCTTAGAATACAAAGAAAAGTGGGGGGAGGGAGGGGCGGAGGGGGAAATGTATCCGCAGTCCAAAACCTACAGAATTCACGTGGAAATCTTTACTGGCTCCCGCACCTTAAGGCAGAAGGATTTCAAACCCGAGCTCCTTGCTCTGAATTTGTAGTGACTGTGATGTGGCTGCATCTCTGTCCACATGCCTCATCCTAAATACAACTGCGTCCCTGACCATACAGCCTCATTAAAATTTTCCAGTCTCATCTTCTAATAACCTATACGTTAAGCTTGTAGTTCTGCGTAATTTCCAATTTTCGTCACAACACTAAATTGCCCCCAGTACTTCATTTAGAAAATGTATTCTTAAGTTTTTCATATTACTGGTCAATGTCATGTGCATCCTCAAATTAGTTATATGTCAACAGTGGCAAATTAATGCTTGTGAATATTCAGAAATTTGTGGAGGGGAAAAAAAGAACAAATGATAAAGCCTAATATAAAGGCAAAATCATTAACGTGGTATTATGGGGCTCAGAGACAATAAACGTAAATAGCTTCTGCCACGATTCTTGAAATGTAATTTCTGCTTTTGCTTCCTCGCAGTGACAGCTAAAATATAATTAAAATATTACCTTTCCCTTGCCTTTTAGATGAGCTGGCTTGCAATTATATGTGATTTTGCTCTGCTGCTGTTTGTGTAGGTGCTACCTGGTTTTTTTACTGATATTTAATACAGAACCAACCCCCAGGCAAAGAGGTGCACTGACACGAGTCTGAAGCAACGCTGCCAGAGCGCAGCACGAACGCGTGTAGCAATTAAGGTGCTGTCACAGACGCTGCTGACCCCAAGAAACAGATCTGAAGCCTCAACAAAGGCGACACGGTGTGCGCAGACTGAAAGACGCGCAACAGCCTGCCAAAGGTGAGCACCATCACGAAATGTAGTTTAATTCACAGAACCCATACAAATGTCTAGAGTAAAATAAGTCTGTGGAATGAAACTAATACATACACAACGCGTTTTGCTTTCTCATTCTTCCAGCAAGCTTTATGGAAAATAAGGGAGACCACTGAGGAATTCAGCGATTACGAAGGAAGTGTGGAATGCTTCTCTTTCTTGCCACACTCTGCTTTATTACCAAAGGAAAAAACGTTAACAATGATCCTTAGTTTTTTCCCCTATTATATTACCTTTGTAGTATAATCACCAATTCCTCCTGGATAGCTGTCAAAGATGCTGGCATCCAAAATAATGTTCCTTCTTGTAGTAAGTGATGACCCCAAGGGCAGCCCCTAGCATTGCAGAGCAGGACCGTCACGCAATAAAGCAGTACCAGCACAGCCTACAGGACCGAGCACTGGAAAAGGAATGCAAAACCCAGCACCCTTTTGGCTCAAAAACAGCAACAATATTAGCTTAGTTTTGATGACACTGCCAACATATTTAGTCTGGTCATATTGTAAAGAATAACAAAATCACATACTTTGCTAGGACATACACCAACAATCTAATAATTATACTACTCAACACTACTATGAATGCTTTTCAGGGTGGTCCAACATATTCAAGAGCTGAGGCTGGATGCCAATTTTGGCAACTGCCTTTGCTTTTTTCTCTCTCTCCCCTTCCCTCTGCCTCCACTGGGTATTGTGGACGCATCAGCTCACAGATCAAAGCATCTGGCCGTCTGTAGACACAAAAGAAGGTGTTTGTCCATTTTGCCTTGTGTGTTGAGAACCATTCGCCAATGTCTGAAATCACATTCCCTCCTCATAAGTATATGGGGTGGTAAAGACTGTATAAAGGCATAGTAGCAGGTATTTAGTTGTTTCAGCTTCCAACATTGCCTTAATAACATTCCCCTTCTCTTCTGAAGTGGCAGCAGCAGAACTGGAGCATGGCCAGATGTGTTTGTGTTTACGCTGAGTTTCATGAGTTGGTTTGGGGGTTTTTTTGGGGGGGGATGGGGGGTGTTTTGGGTGTTTCTTGGGGTTTTTTTTGTGAACAAGGTGGTCCGAGATTCAACTCGAGCTCATTTGAAAGCCAGAATTACAGCTGCAAACAGCTCACTAACACCATTTTGGGATAGAGATTCAGACTCTGCTAAGAACTTGCCACCTAATGAATTGTAAAAAACGTCCTGCAGCAGATCAGCGTACCTTTGAGGTCACCCATTCAGCTACGGACCCGGCTGGACCCTACTTAACGTATCAGATGGAACAGCTAAAAGCAACCAGTGTGTGGGGTGATCTGTGAACCAGAGCCAAGCTCTGGAAACCGCATACGAGCAGCACCTATGAACACACAACGCTACCTTTTTTTAAAAATTAAAGGAGGAACTTGGAGCAGAATTCACAGGCTTCACTTACTGTACCTCCCAGGAGGAACTAGAAAGATGCTGCTTTAATGGAACCCTTGTCACAGGAGCCAGGTACGTGGGGCAATTACACCTATCACTAACACCGTCTAACAGAACGGGATTGCCTGCCCAGCCATTGCTAAGAGGCTTTTAGCTGAGGAGAACGGAAGTCAAATCCCAGCAATCCTCATGGATGATCAATCCATAAATTCATGTGACCACAGATACCAGGATACTTCCGCATTTTCACAAAAACGCACTCATTTACACATTTTTGCAGGATACAGATTGAAGACTAAGAAAACTGAAAAGTCAGTAAGAAAATACCAAACCACTGAACTCGGGGATGCCAGGGTGTGACTGAGAGACAGGGCAAACAACACGGAAAAACCACTGCTAGAAACAGTTTTCCAAACAGGAAAGAGAAAAAAAAAAATGCTCAGCACACAGAAATTAACCAAGTTGAATAGATACCCTATAGGCACTGCAATTTCATCACAGAAGCAAAAATTAGTCTTGAATACTGAAAAAAAAGAGCCAGTTCTGATACGCGGCAAGAAGAAATTTCTGCGCAGGCTGATGGAACCGTGTCTATCAGCAACCAGGAAATCTAAACTTCTGCAAGAGGCAGGACAGGAGAGTGTCATGACAAACCATACAGGAAGCCAGTGGAACACACTGCAAATTGGAGGAAAAGAAAGTAAAGATGACCGCTGCTAAATGAAGCCAACTGTGCTATAAAATATTTAACACACAACATATCAAAAGGGACTATTTTAGCAGAGCTGTTGTCAAAGTGATAAATGACAAAGGCAAGGCACAACCTTAGAAATAAAACTCATCCTTATGGAAATTTCTCAAGAACAGAGCAGTTCACAAATCTTTACAAAAGCTGTTTCAAACACAACATCGTGCAAACCTGTAAACTAGCATTTCATGATAAACGTCTAATTCCTATCGCTCCAGTATTCAGAGAGACACAGAATAATAGAAACGGGTCGATTTAGTTACGCAACAGAGCGCAGCAAGGACCAAGAAATAATGCCTGGAACAGGAGATGCTGAAGACCTCCGAGTTTTATCAACGCACGCCTCTCGCGTACAACAAACAGTGGCATCAGAGCCTTGAGAGAGAAATGTTTTAGCACGTAAAACACATTCGAGCGGTACTGGGCTATAATAAACTAAACCTCTACGACTGCATTCCCGGGAGTACCAACGCAGCGTGGATGTGCAAGTATCAGATGTGACAGCACACGTATGTTGGCACGACAAGTCACGGTCTCTCCTCCTCTCAAAGCAATGCTCCCTCACCGCTGCAGTGCTTTACAACCCTTGTGTAGCCCTTCTTCCTTTCACAAAAGACCATTTGCACAATTTGAGCAGAATGGAAGTTTTACTCAAACAGAAAATAGTTGGAAAAAGCCCCACAGATATGAAAACGTTCAGCTGGTTCAAAACCTCTGAAGCCAGTATTAAAAACACACTGAAAACACTGAGCAGATGCACAAAAGCATCTTGGGATGAATACATACGAAATCAGTTACGGATTCTTAAACACGATTTGCTGCTTCAGGAATGTGCCAAATAAAAGCTGCGAGAAAGACACCTAGATAAACAAAGTACAGTGTAAAAATGTCTTTGTACGTTTTTAGCCAAACAGTATTTTGAAACAGTTTATATTCTAGCCAAGCATGCTAATACTGAACCAGAAGTGCAAGCCTTCTTCTCTCCTCTTCACACAACACAGATCCAGGAAAAATCAAAGAAGGGTCTGTGTTATGTAGCAGGATGGAGAGACAAATTATTACTGTATTCTAAAAGAGCAGACGAAATGAACAAAATGTATCTTTAGATAAACTTCTGGGATTCTTTGTCAAATGTCAATCTTCTCCACTCCATACTAAACAAAAGCTACAACTTTTACATGTACCCTACAACCATTTAATCAATTGGTTTTGCATATTCAGTCCTAAAGGCTTTCAGAAACCCAGAGCTATCATGTCAATTACCATTAAGTTCACAGATTAAGAATGCTTTTCCAACATGGAGAAAATTAAGTCTTGAAAAATTTTTAAATAAAGCAAAATAAACTGAAAAACAAATAAAATGACCCAACGTATGCCTAGCATATAAACTCAGTCCATTAAAAATAATCTTGTATTGCATCATGAGATTTGTTTTTCATTAATATATCCCACACTAAAAGATACCCTGGGTACTTCTACTTGTTTGTTGTTATAAGCCAATAACAGAATATACCCTGATTCTCTGACTGCTTTTTCATTAAAATAATGAATTAATTCATTAAAATAATGAATTAAATACAATTAAGGAAAGTTAGCACTTTAAAAGAGAACAAACCAATAAGAATTTATTTTCATTATTTTTTTAAAGGTCTATGACTACGGGAAAAGAGGGAAACCGTTTGCACGCTGGGGTCTAATGATGAAATTCTCCACAGGCAGAAAGTGGCGGTAACTGCTCTCAAAGAATAATTAGGCATATAAAACCAATACCATGTTTAGTGTAGAATATATATATTTGCACACACACGCACCCCCTGTATATAGCTGTAAGACAACAGATGTATGGTGGGGGTTTTGTTTCTTGCTGGTTTGGGGTTTTTTGATAGGCTCAAACCTTTCTTTGGGTTACGCACTGATGATACGAAAACAAAAGACAGCACCAAGAAAACCTCAAAAACAAAGTTTTTCCAGACTCAAAATGCAGAGAAGGAAGGTAACAAAGAGGACGCCTTGTATGTTTAAAGCAACTAAATTCCTTTGGTGCAAGACAAAGACAACTCCTTTTGGGACAGCGCAATGACACACTAACTGGCGTTTCTTAAACCTGCTTGGGTGGAGTTTATTCCTGTTGCTGCTGAAGGAAAAACAATGGACCTTTTCTGCAGACACAAACATTAAATGAATAATGCCTGGCTTTGGGCACTAACTTCTGCTCCAGCTAGGAAACTGATCCAAAGGGCAACAATAAAACACGCCGGTCTTGCAAAATGAGGAATTACGTTTATAAATTATTTTTTGAGAAAGCGAATGTCAAACTTTTCTTAAATTTTAAAAAAATGTATGTCTGCGTGATAATTCATACCATTCTCTTTTCATCTTGCAATATAACACGTATTTTATGGTAGAACTTTTCACCACTGCATTACAGACTGACCTTTCAAGCAAGCCACACGTTACCAACACATCTTTAAAAGCCAAATGCAGCTGGATGAGGCAACGCTAATTAAACTAGTCCAACATGCTTAACTGTCTCCTGACTGGTTCTGCAGTTGTGACTGTCTGGGGACAGATTCCACAATTTCAGTGCTGACATGTTTGAACTTTCATTTTCATTCAGTGATGCTAATTGTGAAAAGGCAAGACAACTTGCTTCACTTAAGGGATGCTGGGGTAAAGCAGATAACCCACAGGATAATCAAAAACGAATCTGAAATAACTTATCAGACTTCTATTCAGGTAAGCACTCCAGATACAACACGCATCCAAATCAGAGCTGTTGAGAGTATGGCCAGTAATAGCGTTTGGGTTAAAACTAGTTTTAAAATCTCAGTTAGCTGTAGATTCAAAACGTACTCTCTTCAAGTTCAGTAAATTCACTGCAATTCAAAAAGAGGTTGTCATTGCCTTGCTTCTTACTCGTATTCTCACTCTAGCAATACTTTTCTTGAAAATTTGGTCTTTGTAGCCCACACTCCTCCCAAAGAGTTCACATGCCATTTCTGTCCTTTATCCCTCGAAGCAAAACAGGGGAGTTGCCGCAACCGAGGACAAAATTCAGTTTGAACATACAAACCTGAGACATCTTCTAGAGAGGTGGTGAGTGGAATCCAACGTGAACTTACGCTTACGAAACCGGGGACAACAGACCCCCCTGTGCTCACACTGAGCCCACTTACACCCCCCCAGGTACGCGCAGCGCGGGACCGTACTGAGACACTGATTCCAGGGCTGGAAGTCACGGAGCTGGAATAGCACGGGCAGGAGGTAATGAGGAGCCCTGTAGCAGGATTCACTACCTGCAACTCCACGTCCTGCACCACCCTTTTACTGCTCTCAGCTGAGCTCCACTGTGTCCTGCGGATACGCCTCTCCATATCCCTGCAGGGGTTACTCAGCACAGAGACTCCCGTGGGCAGGAAGAGCAGCAGGAAACAGCAGTTGCTCCCGACCCTTCCCAACGGGACCTGAACCGATGGCTCCGCAGCTTCTGGTCAGGGGAGTTCAGACTCAGAGACAACGATGCGGAAAAAGGAAATATAAAAGAGGAGACAGAGTAATTTTCTACCGTTACAGCCCAATGGTAAATTATTGTCACTTTCTTGTCACGCTGACCAGAAGTGTCGCAGGTCAAAAAGCCCCTAAATATTGTACCCGAGAGCGTGCGTTAGCAGATCTTCCCTGGCCTGGTCACACGCGTCAAATGGCAAAGGCCACCCCAAGTAACTACGCAACCGCCGTTGAGTAAGGAGGGGTAGAGAGTAGGGCTTTTTAGAGGAAAAAGGGAATGTCACCGTGCAGCCTGTATCTGACATCTAGTTGCCATGGTGACGTGGATGTGTTCGAAACACACAGAGTAGATCCGCGGCCAGAGACAGACAGACGAGGATACAAGAAAGATAAAGCACAGTATATATACATCTTGCGTGGTGATGCCAGCATTTCCAAAAGGCTTGCTGTCAAAGACAGAGAATTGGGGGAAAAAAAAAAAGTGAAGCTAAAGCCCTTTGCAAGAACAAAGCTGCAGCCTGAGCAGACTCTGGGAATCGGATCTGAGGCCGAATTTGAGCAAAACCAGATGGAACAAGCCGAGGAGTCTGTGCATCTTTGTCCAATAGCCAGTAAGAGTTAAAACAAAGAAATATGGGAAGATAGGAAGTTCTCTGCAACCTTGACTAAATCAGACTAAGAAAGTTCCTTTTAAATTAAATAATGACCCAAGTTAGGAAGCCAGTGCAAACGCTGTCCTAGGGATCTTAAAATGTGCAGACAAACAATTCAGGGGAAGAATTTCAGAATATAACCATCGTGTTCCAGGACAATATGTGGCCATGACTACTTGAATAAGAACTCCAAGATGTTGAATTTTCAGAAGCATAGTCCACAAAATCATATACGACAGTGACAGACAAGATTTTATTTCTTAATTTCACACCTTGCAGGAAGAGTGGTTTACATATCTGCTAGCTGCAGATTATAATCTTTCTGCATCACTTGAGAAATGAATTTTTTTGGTTCTAATATTCTAGAAAATAGGTAATCTCCATTTCGACAGCCACTTGGAAGGCAGTGATAGGAAAGTATGATTGAACGATATTCATAGCTCTTTTTAAGTATCAAATTGAAAAAAACCTCACTTAATCAAAAAATGGTTGTGGTTCATCACGTTTCAATACCTTTTAGAGAAGGCTCTATTACATGCAGCAGACTTTTTTTTCCTATGTAAGCAAAACTTTTGATTAGAGTCTGCATTTATTGACTTGTGCATAAACTCATCTTTTAACATGCAGTGAAAATCGTGCAATGGAAATGCCACTTGACACAGGTGATATTCTTTACCAGTCTTCAAGTTGTTCAAGCAAAACTTAAAAATAATTGGTGAAGTCTAAGGTCTCCTTTTGCTATATTTCCAGCACTCAAGAAGTAAACATGCTAAGCAGAAAAGCACAGACTAGACCCGACGCTTTTAGTAGCAAAGACACCAAGTTCAGAATTATTCAAAGCTGTACCGCATTCAAACTCTTCGTAAATGATTTCTTAAAGTATTACTGATTATGAAGATAGAAAGATGGGAAGGAAGGAAGGAAACAACTGCAAGAAAAGAAAAAAAGGCTTGCAATAGGGCAAAGGGTAATTGTTTTAAACTAAAAGAGGGTAGATTTAGACTACATATAAGGAAGACTTTTTTACAACGAGAGTGGTAAAACGATGACACAGGTTTCCCAGAGAGGTGGTAGATGCCCCATCCCTGGAAACATTCATGGTCAGGCTGGATGGGGCTCTGAGCGAGCGGATCTGGTTGAAGACGACCCTGCTCATTGACCAGCTGACCTTTAAAGATCCCTTCCAATCCAAACCAAAATAATACGAGAGCACACGACTAACTGGTTGCCAACTTTCCATAGTAATAATTATAATAATCCTAACACAAAGCTTTTAAACAAAGGTTTAAGTCACATGATAAAATCTATACTTTCCACAGCCAGGAAATGATAGGTGGCGAGAGACAAAGAGAGACACAAAAGACAGTACACGCGCTACTAATAATCATGTCATGAGCAAAGCTATAAGGAAAAGAGGCAAAGCCTATTTCTGCAGAAGACTGTCGCAAGCTTGTAAAGAAAGACCAAATCAAATATAACAAGTCATGGGAGAATGCTAAATAGCGTCTGTTTAACATGGAAAGCAACTGAATTGTGAAAAAATGAGAGCAATGATAAAAATTGAATTGAAATCCATAGGAAAATACAGGATATTTATGGTCATCTTGTCCCTGAAATAAGTGAAGTCCAAATACACTTTAAGACTTCTAAGACACTTTTTAAACACTTCTTTTATAAATCCGCATTTACTCATAGCAATCATTGCTGCAGAATCAAAACAGTTGCTAATACTTGAATGTATTTCAAATCCAATGGCGTGGAATTAGTCTCAATGTGGAATTAATTTAAGAAAAAATGAATTTAGACTATTATTAATGAAGATGACTTTATCTTTTTGCATATTACTGAACTTTTAATTGTATTTTACATTCATGAATCATTTTTTAAAAAATGCTGATGACACAGCTTGAGACTCTCAGCAACATATTGTGTGCCTTATGTTTGTTAGTTGAGTTGACATAAACCATATCTCCTGTTGACAGAAATGCTTGAAAATATTCATGGACTTCAGCATCCATCACAGAAAAACTCTGCAGTTATGGAAAGCACTGATAAAATCCCTTCCTGTACTTCAAAAACACCGGAACAGCAGCTATACCACAGTATGGGGATGGAAAGAACAGACGGAAGACAGTCAGACAGACTTCTCCAAGTCAAAATTTATGTCATTGCTTTTCTTTTTCAAAGCAGCAGATAAACTCTTGGACTGTATAACACTGACACCAAATTTTATTTTCTGTCTTGGTTCTTTTGCTCTGTCCGTAAAGACACAGCAACATCTGCCACTAAGGCTACTCTACTTCATTATCTAAATATACCTGGATAGACGTCTGACAATCTACAATTCAATGTCACTTTTTTCTCAAACAAAAAAAGACTTGGAGAAATTATTTTTTCACCTGACCAAGCCCACACCACTCTCCAGCTTCCTTAAAAAAGGTCTTCCCCGTAACATACCTGGATTTCCTAACTTAACAGAGAACCCGGCCCAATGATGTAAACATGTAAAAGTAGTTTAGTTTACAGGCACCTGCCAGTTTATGATAGCAGAGATTCGATAAGCTGCCCAGTGTCTGGGCTGCTGATGGGTATTTGCCAAAGACCAGCCAACCTGATAACAAGTGAAAATCCTTCCTAGTGCCCAGACAGCAACGAGCAGAATGCAGATATCACAGTCCAATGCCAGGGGTAGGAGAGAGTGTTATTAAGGAGAGATTTTTAAAAGTCAGTTATTATTACTTGATTTAAACCATACTGCTCACCTGCTGCTCTCTCAAATACATTATAGTAAGGAATAAAGACTTAAGTCAATTGCAAAATTCACAAAAAACACGACCATGACCCCAAAATGCATTTCCAAATCATGCGGCAGTACTACGAAATAGAACTTGCCTGGTGTAACAAAGGATGGGAAAACTCGGTTTTTTATACTGGTAGCCATTACGAAACGTCAGACTAAGTTGTGGGGAAATGCTGAGAAATGTATTCAGTATAAATAATACCAACATTAAAAAAGAAATCAGAGTATGCACTGTGCTAAAAGTTCAGGTAACTTCCTAATTTAAAACATACTTGTACAAGGAAAAGTTGAAACATGGTTCAATAGCATACGCTCCGTTCTCCAACATAAACGAAAGCTCGAGAGTAACTTTCCAGACCCAACACTTTTGAGGAAATTTTATGCTTTATTTTGACATTTCATTACTAAAATGGGTAATTGAGTCTAACATATTTTCTTCTCCCTGAAGCAGAGTGCATTGCCTTTTACACGGGGCAGGCATTGATACCAAGTTTTTGAAAAAGGAAATCGCATTTGAATAACTATCTGCACATGCCCAGACACTGGTATTTTACTTCCGTTTGAGCAACAAGTAGGAAAGCAGGAAGGTGCTTCCAAGTGCCTTCCTGAATCCGAAAGCCATTAATGGGAGATGGTGTTACCGTAGACGTTACTGCACGTGGTCATGTTAACGTGCTCCTTTCGCGCATTACCCGCCACACATCCTGCTTTCCCACACGCCCATCAACATTTCGCCTTGGGCACTTCAAAGACAGCAATCAATTCTTTCCAGGGTCCAAAAATTCTTCCAGGCTAAGAGGAAACATTTCCCTGTTTAAACTAATTTGAACAGACACCAACCAGCTGCAACCTAGCTAGCTCTGGAGACAAACTAAGATAGAGACATTAACCTTGCACGGCGCCTTAATAAGTTAAAATTCTCCTGATCCAGGACTTGACAACTTCACTGCAGAACCACGGTCACAAAACTACCTTGCATCCCTAATATTTCCAGGAATCCAGTGAATCATGCATATACGACAACATCCTTTGGGGTAAGAACGGACAGCACAGCTCTGCACCATGACGCATAGATGTGCCTGTATGTCTTTTCCTCTGTCATTCACTAAAGATGAAAACAAAAATACATTTTGAATAATTAAGATTATTTAGAATTTGAAAATCTACTGCTTATCCGGTAGTAAGTTTGGAGTCTTTGCTCAATGACTTTTAATATATACAAAAAACTCCATGGGTAACTAAGTCTTGCAAAGCTGTAGAATGCATTTAATTCCACTGTCAGCTGTGTTAACAGGATGAAGGCTTATTCTCTAGGAAATATTCCTCCATTATAAAACTCAGCAAGTAAAACAAGATTATATATATCGTAAACTAGAAATGACAACAAAGGAAAAAACTCCCATTAGTTTAAATCAACTTATGTAAGCCTACTTTCTTTTTATTGCCAAGAGAAATGATTTTTCCTCTATTTTTTTTTTTTTTTTCCTTTTCAGGCAGACATGTTGCTCAAGCTGCAGCTGGTTTGAATGGGACAGCAATACCCAGCAAGCACAGGCGGCAGAGAGCAGTAGTTTCCTATCTCCCAAGAGCCTGCAGCTGACATCACACGTCCAAATTGTGCCCTGAGACATTCCACAACTTCTTCATAGGTAATTCATCTCCAAAAAAAGGCACGGAAAGCCTTGTCATAATCATAAGCACAAAGAGCTCAAGCAAGAACTAGCTCATACAGAAAATGGAGATATAAATTCAGGACTGAAAAGAGGAGAAAGTGGTTCTCAGTAAGTAGAAAAAAAAAAAAGGTAATATGGAAGGGAATACAATTTGCAGTTTTCAAAATGTTAGTACAGGCCTAAATGGGAACAAATGAAATAGTTGGTGCAAGGGTATAACTATGCAAGTTCACCTTCGAGTTAGGACAAAACTAGGCAAGTAAAAGCGACCTCATTCTAAAATGCATTTTTATTTTTTAAGAACATTTAGAAAGGTTATCTTTGTGTAAACAGTTCAGTCCAGACCAAATCTGGAGGAAGAGCTTCGGTGAGGATTTTACGAGACATAAGCTTTTGAGGAAATAAATAATATTTTTATACTCGAAAAAGCTCTCGGGCACAGAAGGCTCTCTTTAGGTCTAAATTTCTTACGGTGAAGAAATGATTGCACTGAGCACATTTACTCTAAATAACGGTTGAGCAAAGACAGAGCGGGTTTTTTTCTACGCAGCTGTGATTAGGACCCATTTAGTTTTGTTATTCTGTTCCTACAGTAAAAGGCCTGTATCGCTTCACTTTTCATAGTATTCATTTGTATCTAGAGGTCTGAGCGAGATATTTTTTACCCATGTAAAAAAACCAAATTATTCAAGGCAATCAAATTATAGAGGTATGCACCTAAGAATCTTACTATCTACTCTTGATTCTCAAGCAGAGGCCGTAGACACTGAACTTCTTAAAATCCAAAATTCTAACTACTTAATTTTTCGTAACAATAAAAGGTAGTTAAACAAAGGACTTCACACTTCTTGAGCAAACATATAGTTCATCAATTGTCCTTTTAAATCACTATTAATTCTTACACTTTATAGTTAATTCTGGAAATGCACTGCACGTTCAAGTCAAGTCAGAAATAGTCAAGAAACACTTGAGAAATTCCCCCGAAATGGAAAAGGATTAAAAAGTCTTCCAGGTGGGCAGGTGTCTGCTGTGACGTGTCTAAGTAGCTGCCTGTTTGTCTCCCTAGGGATGGAAGAGGCAACTGCAGTTTAATGCTGATTTTGCACCAATAACGTCTTTGACTTCAAGAGTCCAGCGCTCCGATTTGCACCAGTACTTGATCGTTTAGTGCCAGACGAATTAGTTAGTCGATTATGCTATGAGTGAATTAGTTCAACTCTTTTTAACGACTGAGAACACTAGGAGAATGAGAGAGTAAAATCTGCAAAATACAAACATCTGCGATTCTGAGGACCTAAGGGAAGAAGCGAAGGGTACAGCAGAAAGGTAGTTTAAAAGGCCCGGGAAGTGCTTGTGTCTAGACATTTCTGAAGTATTGAAAAGAAGAAAACCTGGGCTTTTCCCCTTTCTACAAACTACAAATGTAAAGTTTACCTTATCCCATAAACAAAGACTGACTGCAAAAGCTCAAAACAGGAGTTGTTTTCAGTTGATATTGAGATAATGTATTTATCAACATCCTCTTGAATTTCCCAGATTTTATGCGACGCCAACATAAGCAGATGAGATCCTGCCGTGTGTCACTGCTGGTACTAGGCTATGCTATACTTCACTTTTCAACAGGTCCCATACGTTAGAATTGTCTGAGTGTACATCACCGAGACACATCCACCCTCACCCTGGCTTCGGTTTTCATCTACATTCCTCTGAAATCTCCCTTCAGCCAAGTATTCATAAGCCTCTTCAAAGACCTTGAAAATATGCTGAGTGTAAACTCAATAGCAGCAAACATGTCATTACTGTCCACAGCTATAGGCAAATATGAGGTGACACAGATTTAGAAAAAGGAAGCTGGAAGAGGTTCTTCAGCTCAGATACAGCACGTATTTTGGACGGAGAATGTAGGATTTTAAGCGAAGACTACCTGCAGTCTCACACTAACAAAAGGTAAAATGCTACTCTCTATTTCTTTTACTTCTATATGCTTTCAATATCTGCAAGATCAGATTTCAGCGTTCTGGAGCCATCTTTTATCCTCTCCTCCTGTACATAAATCCATTCTAGAATCCTACTGTTCCCCACTGGCAATCCTACTGCCAGAAACCGTGTGCTCCATGGATGGTTGCCAGAAAGCCCAGTCCACATTCCAACTGCCTACTTTCTAATTATATGTCACATACCCTGGTTCTTCTAAATATGCTACTAGCACCCCAGAAAGTAATAAAGTAAATGGTGAAACTATGTAAATTTTAAATCATTAATCATGTTTCCTTATTATTAATCTCTTCCACAACAGCTGTTTAAAATACACCAGTTGTTATATAGAAAGGTCTATCTGCGTCTCTTCCGAAGGTGCACCTATGGAAGTATATATGCCAGATATGTCCGAGACAGTAGTGTGCCCAAATCACTTATATCCTATAAGAATAGAAGAGAGATTTCAAAAGATCACTTTGGTGCTGATATATAACCCACGTAAATAGAAATATTAAAAAACCAACAGTAGTGGAATTAGACAGTGCCTTATACGCACTTGTTCTCATACCGGGACTTCTGCCCTCGTACCGCATTGTCCAAACTGGATTCAGACTGATTCTGTACTTTCCAAAACTTTAAAAGTTCCTTTTAATGGGAAAAAAGTAGCCTTATTCCTCCAGTCTTTTTTTCACCTATGAATATACCTATACGATACAGCTGTTTAATTCACTAAGAACCCTTTTATCTACTTTCTGACAGAAATCTGTACACAGTTGATAATTGCCAGTTATCCAATTTACAGATGGAAGAAAGAGCTACTGCTTGCTAAGACGGTTATCACAGAACTTCTTACTTAATCTTAATTATTTATTCCTTGTTTAAAAGGATACTGCCTGGCAAATCCTGTGGCTATAGGCAACGAATACACTTTGTGCTTAAAGAGAAGAAACAGAATGCACTGACCGATTTAGACTCCCGACGTGTGCCTAAACGTTTCAAAAGCAAAACATTATGCTAAGCAGTCATTTTCAGGAAAAGGGAGGGAGGCCAAGTCCATCCGCAGGTTCTGCAGTTCCGTCGGAGCGCCAGCCTCGCCGCCCACCAGCCCAGAGAGGGCTCTCCCTATTGACAGACACACTTATCGGTAAAACACAAACATCCCACCTGGTTTTTTCTGAATTCCTTCAGTATATGAACATTATAGGAATGCTGAAATAGTGTTTTCTGAGTCCCACAGGCTTTACATTCCAAAGATCAGTAACTTTTCTGTTTTTAACATTAATTGGTGTGCGCTGTAAGATACGGAGAAAGCGGGGGAGACACGGGTGTGCCAAAGAGGGGAATGAAAATAGAAGAGCACATCAATAATCAGACCAGCTCTTCTTATTTTGCAATGATGGTCAAGAGTACTGTAAATGCAAAACTATAATTCTTTATTAAATTCACTAATTTGCCTTCTACATTTATAGTAGGTGCATGCAATCTGTACTCAAAGATGGAACTACAGTTACCTGTATGCTTACAAATAAGCCGGGCAGCCTTTTCATTGGCTCTCATTTTCCTTTTCAAAACGATCTGTGTTAAATTTTAATATCATAGTTTTGCTGTTTATAGTATTTGAGCTTTCTTGCTTTCATCACAAATGTCATGAAATTTGCTTTTGCTTTTGGATTCTAAACTTGATGATTTCCTTAGAATGGGAGTTATTTAGTCCATCGATTAAGTCCATTATTTAGACCATCAATATTTTTAAGCTTTTCTATGCAGAGGCTGAAAGAGCCCGCGATGCATTTACGTACCGTGATTTTTAAGCCAATCTCATTTAGAGCCTCGTTAAGGTTAAGGACTGTGAACATTCACTGCAGTGATTCTACAGCTGCAAGAGATCACGGTGATCACACAAGCTGACCGAGACAAAGTTTTTCCCCAAACTAATTCTAGACTACGTATTATTCCAAAAACAAACCCAAAAGAATCTGGTCTTGATTAAGGGCTTGAGAAGATGGAATAGAACGACAGCCTTCTGACAGACTACTATCTATTTGCATTTAAAACAAAGAACAACAACAAAACCCAAAACCAAAAAAAACACACTGGGGAAAAAAAAAACCCACACCAAAAAACAAACAAAAACCCCAACCTACATAACAAAAAACCCCCCCCACAACCAACCAAGCAAAAGGCCTTAACTGAGGCCACATTTGTGCCATTTCAAAATAACGGAACCCAATTTCAGCCGTTCGATCTTTTTAAACCCTTGGCAACCAGGTTATAGAGTCTGGTATTACTAATTAACGAAAGATCACTAGAGATCAACTAATTAATCCTTTAATCGTCTCTTGAATGAGCTAAATGCACTGAGCTCCTGGAGTTTTTCAGTATAAGGCACATTTTTCAACCCTTTGATGAGTCCTGTGAGTCTCCCCTGAAGCCACTGCAAATTATCAATATCTCTGCAACAAAGAAACCCAAAAGGAAGGAAAAACCTTAGTATTAGCTTACAATAAAGACTTCATTCTTCTGTGCTGACTTGAGAGTTCTGTGTTTAAATATTCAACAATCACACTTGTGTGTTTTCAACTGTGAGTTTGGGCTTTGGTTTTGCCTAGTAATTCAATAAAATAAAACATAACCTGGAAACGAACGACAGGCATTTTCTGGAGAAATAGTGTTGTGCAGACACTTAGTTATAAACCTATCAATATCCACTGCCTGTACCCTCAGGCTANCCCCCCCCCCCCCCCCCGCATTACAGAACTGAAGAAATGGGCAACAAAAAAATGTAAGTATACAGGCCTCTTCTTGGTAAGAATAACATTTCCAGACATTGTCAGTCTCCAAGCCGAGACTATCACGTCCATGTGTAAGGAAAATGTCAGCAACATACCAGATTTCAGCAGTTGGAATACATTTAAATGACAACAAAATGTTTTGCTGCAGCTGCACAAAGTGATGATTTTGGCTGGTTTGAATTAGACAAAGTGGAAACAGGAATCATCAGAGAGCTCTGTCCTCCCCATCTCTACAGGCAGTCCCCGAATTAGAGGTCAAAACAAGATGCAACGAGCCCTTTGACTTTGGCCTTTAACTGTAATTAATCGGCATATAAAAATGTATTCTATACATAGCCATACTACATATCCTGTAACTGAAGATCCTGCAGTTTTACTGCTCTCAACTCACTCCTCAGGTTAGTTTGCTTCTCCAGAAAAACAAGACTGTCTGACCCCTGTAACCCTTTGCAACCATACTTCTCTGGTTTTTCCTCCTTAGCAATTCTGGAATGAATGAATTAATAGACAGGCTCAGTTAAATAAATATTAGGACTTGCACACAAAAAAAATAGTTTGGTAGCTTTAGAAGCTTTAAGCATTTTCCAAATCTTTTAAAAACACCCCGTATTAATCATTTCTCAACCTTGCAAATACTCTCTAGGAAGCTTTGCTATTTTGTAATCCCGAATTTCAGACCTTACTGTACGATTTTCGGCTTCTCAAGATTCTTAAGTCTGAATCCTAACTTCGAGAGAAGCTGTCACATCAATTGCTTCTCTTACCAGCCGAACCTATCCGAATTAATTCTCCTTCCATTTGTGACTACACGATATCCTTGCATGAATTCCCACAAATGCTAGCCTGGAATGTATTACGAGGAAAGCATCTAATGTATTTTTAGCTGTCTTTTAGTGGAGTTAAAACAAGGGAAAGGAACCAGATAATGAGATTAGGCAGCTCTCTACAGACCAACGACAAATACGCTGCAGATACTGTACGGAAACTTTGGCGTTTTCCTTTTTAATCTTTCTTTTATTACCGGCTTGGGAAAAATAAATAGATGGGTGCTGCAAAAGCACAGAAAATTCTGCTGCCTGTTCAAAGGGAACGGGCAAAAGGAAAAGGAGTAAGCGTGGACCTGAGTTCAGTTTGCATTCCCAATTTTTAGACCCGAGTCCATCATTCCTTGTATCTAATGCAGCTATTTGTTCGTGCTATGTGCTATCCAGCACCCATGACAAATAGTCAGGGGACTAGAAATTTTAATGTAGCTTATTCCTCCTAAATATTATCTGAAAATTCAGAGCAGCTGTGTATACAGTCACATAGAGCTAGAATTATTCCCAGAAGCTTGAAAGTGTAAATATAATAAAATATTCCCCTCCCATCTACCCCGTATCTTTCACTTCTAGCCCTCAGCAAAGACAGAACGCAACTTGTAACTGATCGAGTAAGATCCTGTTCAACTGATTTGGAGATTCTGGAAAATAATTCATAAGAATAAACATATTCTACGGCAGAATCCATGCAAGTCTAATATGCGAATCACTGATCATATTAAATTACTAAATTGCCACAAAACAAAAGATATTCCAAAACCGTCATACTCTCAGCATTCTTCCACTGAAATTTCAGTTTCATTGCAGACTGGAAAACAGACATAATATGTAGGTAACCAACAGCTTCCTTTTAAAAGCAAGGAAGTTCCTAATTGATGTTCAGCCAGTGGAATGATGAAATAAACCAGCTCTTTTCTTACCCTTATTGTACATATTGGTTGGTACTTGGACGTCACTCAGACTGATGTTCACAGGCAAGTTATTGAAGTGGTCGTTTGGCACTAGGATGAACTCCTTCCCCAGCTCCAGGTAGTTGCCCTCTTCATCTCGTTCATTTATGAGCACAGCATTGAAATATTCATACTGCAACAGAAACCCACATTCACTATTCAGAATTCACATTCAGCATCAAAATATGAGGTTTGAATATTTTTACATATCTATCAATCCGTTGATTCACGTTTACACGTCTCTCCATCCAGAATAGAATAACAAGGTATTTTCATCATCTCTCACATTCCCTCTCTACTAGCACAGGTACGTTTCGGAAAGCGCGTTTATCAATACATCTCAAGAAAACCCCATACTGCCTCAGGTCTCTGGCTGCCCTGAAAATGTAACGGGCAGCCCAGCAAACAACCTGGACGTAAACAACGTATGAGCTATTTTTAATAACCGAGCTCTCCAGATTCAAATCATTCCCTGGATAATTAGTTAATGATGATCGCCCAGTTTAGCTTATTTCTATCAGTTCAAGAACTGCTATCAGCGCTGAGCTTATGCCTCAACAAACTAAAAGTGCTTTTTCCTTCACAGGAATATTAACTAAAGCTGCTGTTGTTTACCCCATGTGTACTGACTGATATTTCCTAAAGAAAAATATTTGCTTTATGCTGTATTTTAGAAATGCACATCACAGGAGGCTTTGTAAAATTATACATACTTTAATATGGACCTGTAAACTTTGCAGTGACTTATTTTGAACAAGAAATTATGGTCTGCCTGTTACAGATTCCTGAAGAGTATTTGGCCTGTTTTCTACAGAACTATCACCAGATAAGCAAAAGCAATTTAGATAAAAATATTGATTTCCTTACGACCTAGTTTAACCAGAAATTCTATCAAGCTTTGAAGGCAACAAACAGTGAAGACTGCTTTTTAACCTCTTAAATAACCTCAACCCTTGGCATGTTTGTGACGTGTTTCTTATTTGAAAGAGACCAAAGTTTAGCGTCTTTGAAGAATCTCATTCATTTAAATCCAAGTCTCCACCTTAACCATCCGTTTGAGAGTAAATCAATGTAAGTAATATTTAGACATAAATCTGTGCATTCATAGATCATACATATCTATACAACCTGCACGAGGACGAATATATTACACCATTTACAAAGCTAAAACAGCCCAACAAGTATAAAAACTTAAAAGGCTTTTCACAAGCACTCCGTGTGATATGCAACTCATTTTACTAAACAAGGCTTAGTTAAAACATATACACTTCCATTAAAAGGCTTGATAATTTAACCAGTGTGTTAAGTGGAGGCTTATTTGGAAAGCAGCTTTCCATATCCTGCTCTCTTAGCTTTTAGTTTTTCAAAAAGGCCAACCCATAGTGTGGATGTTAGATGAAAGTAGAATATCACTGTATATCAGCTAGATTTTGAGGACCTTCTGTGTATGACAGAAATATTCAGAACTCAGTGTTCCACATTCCATTAATCCCATATAACAAAGATGGAGATACACGAGTATTTGAAAATCAATTTAATGGAAATTAATCTGACATGATTAAACATTTGACCTTCAAGTTATTTTACTTTAATTCATTTATACTGAGATAAGTCAAATAATCTGGTGCATACATCTCATGAATACATACAGCCATTGAATGCTAAAGTTCTGGGGAAAAACCACAGTATTCGGTTGGTTGGGTTTTTCTCCAGGAGCCACAGGTAAAGAAAAGAGTAGAGATATAATTTCTCTAAGGCTGTAGTTTCATTAATTAATTAATTCCAAAAGTTACTAGAATTATCCAACACATCCCCAGATGCTACCCTTCTCTATGCGTATGAGGGGATGTCGCTGTTATACATTTGATCCTTACCGTACCAGAACCAAAAGGATGAAGAAACATGATCATTTCCACGAAACACCAGTTCCCATTCTACTTGGGAGAAACCTTCTCCATCCCTGCTTATTATCCAGGTTTATCATGAATCATTAACTGCACGGAATGCCTGCCACCCACATGTGACAGCAGCTATTTCCATTTACCCTTTCTGCAAAAGCCAGATACAGTTGGCAGAAAACTTGAAAGCCCAACTCGTATCTCCCATTTTCGTAAGAAAGAGCATATTCCTTCCAACATTAAGCCACATACTAATGACTGTTGTAAAATGCAATGCTACTCCAATTCCAAGCAAGGAAGAACTAAGCTATGTTTTCTTTCCCATGATATCTCAGTCGGGAGGGAAGGCTCATATTCCATCCCCTGGGAGTACAGTGATAAATAAAATCTTATATTTCATGCTCCTTTCTTGCCAGACACCTCTCTCTTCACGCCCCCTGGACCGCTAAGTTCCAGCAGGGTGAGGATGATTGTTTCACCT
Organism: Chionis minor; assembly: GCA_013398295.1. Lineage (NCBI taxonomy): Eukaryota > Metazoa > Chordata > Aves > Charadriiformes > Chionidae > Chionis > Chionis minor. Next base: position 608,033 of record VZSF01005553.1, on the reverse strand, counting down.
TGATTCCAAACCACTTGTTTTCCTGTCCTTAAATTCATGGGTTTATTCTCCTTCTTTCCTGTCGAGCATGACATCGCCTCCACAACGGCTGCAGCTACAGAGGAGCCAATGTGTTGCTTTCATTATGATTCTTGGCCTTATAAGCCTTATCAGGATTGTCACAGAGAAATCAAAGGGGGGTTGTTTTTCTGTTTTCTCATTAGAGACCACCACTGAAAGCATCCACAAACACCTAGGCCCAAATTTTAACACAAAAGTTGTATTTAAATATTACACTTGAAGTGAAAGGAGAATACGTTTGGGGATAAAAGAGTCTGTACTAAAACATGTAGCAATATACTGTTCCCCTCAACTGATTTTAAGTTTTTTATCCTGCAATAATTTCTACAGTAATTCACATAAAGATTTCATGATTTCAAGGATGTAAGTTTACCTTGCCCATGTGTTTGTACAATGCTCTGAAAATGGTAGGAAAAATGGACAACTTTCAAATAAGAATGTCAGAATATACATCACAATCACCTCTACAAAAATATTATTTCCTTTCATTCAGTGGGTTATTTCCTTTTCCAAAGAAGTTAATTAGTAGACGTCCTCCTTCATCGTGTTCTGTAAGTGGCAAGGCTAGCCAAGTATTAAAATCTGCTATATTCTAAATAAATGAAAACACTCGTTTCACAATTAAGGGTATTTAGGACTGATTGTTTCTTTGGTTGATTTAGTATTCACTAATTTATTGGTCTGAGTCTGTATTTTCTCTTTTCAATTCTACAAGTGTATGCACAATACTATTATTTATGTGGGGGTTTTTTAAAGCAAATTGTAGCATAAAATAGTCCTTAGGCTATTACCAAAAATTAATATTTTCCTGGGTTTCTTTCTGTTTGATTCAGGGAGCTTTTGGATTTGGTTTGTCGGGGTTTTTTTTTTTTGCAAGTGAGAAGCCTACAAAAATTACATATTTAAGACAGTCCTGTAAATTCTAAGGATTAAAATCAGGAAATATATACAGCTCAAACATACTACTGAAAAAGATCAGCATTGAAGTAGAGTTGTTATACAGGGGCTTCTTTTGGGCACTTTCCTTCCAAGGGAGTTATTGAGTGTGACAGCTGAAAAGTGAAAGAAGGAAAATTAAAAATTGGAGGAAAAAAAAAAATTAAAGCAAATCCATCTGGCATTCTGACACTGCATTCCAGATAACGCCCGAGGGAAGGAGGATAAAGTCCCGTTTGCTGACAACACAAACACTCCACTTGCTAAGCGCTAAGAGAAAATGACTTCAGTTTAATCTTGCCAATGGAGGTCGATATTTGACATAACTTTAGCTAGATGAGTTAGTTCTGAGTCTGTACAATATAACGTGCCAAAAAGTTAGTAGTCTAATAAATAACAAAATAATTACCCAGGTGGGGAGCACAGCCAGGCTCTGCTGTGACCTGGCCAGCAGGTGAGTTTGCACCAACCTTCCACACAGCCTTGCACGGTGACCAGTGAAAAGGAGAAAAAGCAATCAAAGAAATCTCATTTATGTTATCTGTTAGACGCATCTCAAGATCTAAACATGAACTTTTATACTTTTTTGTCTTTAAGTTTGCTCAAGTAAATCCCTTGGGGGTTTTTTTTATCTGTACATTCCTTAACAGCATCTGCATCATTCTGCATGTTTGATCAACCGTTTCGGAAGCCCCCGTTGTACTCTAGTGACTTAGAGCAAGGCCAGGAAAACTGGGGACAACACCGTAAGATACCCTGAGCCTTAATACAAAACGGTGTGCTGTATGACCTTTTAGGATGGCTGCCAAAAATAAAGATTAATTCAAAAATCATCACAGAAAAATTATGGGGGAGTGCAAGCTTTGTGGCACACGCTGAGCAGCACCGGAGCAGGCTGCAGAGGAGAACTGATCTGCAAGGGAAAAGAACCCTTTGACGCTATCTGTTCCAGTTTAACCACTTATTTTGGCATAACTTCTCAACTAAACAAGCACCTTGATTACAATGGGTACTTTTGTGAGACATCAGTAATGCAGACATAACGCTGAAAAGTATTGCGCATATCTTGCATAATTGCAGCATTGTACGAAGCGTGGCAGATGAGTGACTTTCTATTTCCATTTACATTTATCCTATTGTAAACAAATATCTTGTGATGCTCTCATTATTTATCAAATATTTGCTAACATTGTAAACAGTATATTTATTTAAATATAAATGTTTACTGTGCAATTTAAAAGAAAGATACATTCTCATGCAAATTGCATTCGGAACTTACAGACTACTTGGCACATGAGAGTAAACATCTATCAGTTGGTTTCATCTCATTTTAAAATGGAGTATTTTGTTTTAATGGTATGAAAGAATGCAAACCGCAATTTGATTTTTTTTTTTTTTTTTTTGGACAGCATAGAAATTATTTTTACCAAGACAGCATTAAAAAAAGTCCCATTCACAGAGCTTTGAGGACTAGGAAAGTGTAAGAACACAACTGGGAATGACTTGCACTAATGGCTCAGCACTACAGTACTGCACTATAGTTAGTTAGTCGGCATTGGGGGTGCATCGATAATTTTTAACTAGGCAAGAAGCATTTTCACAGTGTTTCTGCAACGATCCCACTCATCTAAAGACAAAGCTGGAGTTCCCTGGAAGACACTAAATCAAGGAAAGTTTATGGCATTGAACCGCAAAAATGCTAGACCATCAGAAAGCAAATGAAAAAGTAGCAAATAGCATGGAAAATGAAGAAGAAAGCAGAATCTAGCATTAAATAGCACAGACAGCTAGAAATGAACAATAATTTCAATATCTATGAGAGTTTCAGCAAGATAGCTACTACCGTCAGTGAGGTTAAAAAAAAAAAAACGAAGGTTCTTTCCCAAGACTCTGCCAAGCAGGACACATTGCAGAGGGCAGAAATTGATGTTCGTGACAGTGAAACACAAAATGAGAGAAGTTACCCGCTCTGAGGGAGGCTTTCGTACCACAAAACACATTGACAAGAGTCTCCTCTCTGCTATTCACGTGTTAACAGAGAGGCAGATGTCTGAATGCAGATCTGTTTCTAAGGCTCAAAAAAATCCCTTCTGACAGTTGTCCAGTAAGGAGAATTTATGTTTTGAAGCGTATGATTAAAGCTCTTGTATTCAAGTGCTTAGTCTGATGCTTAGCGAGCAAGTCTAGAAGGTCATAAAAGCAAACTGCCTCATTCAAGAAAAACTGTTCTGAATCGTAAAAAGCTTTGAACATTGAGAAAACCAGCATCTCTTGGTGTAAGATACAATCTTTGTAATTTCTGATTATTCCCTGAAAGCTCTTACTTGCTCCTCTGCAGGAACTTCCAATGCTTCCCCCCTTTTTTTCATGTCTTTATTCAAGGCTCAGAAAACACCTGGGACTGGAAATGTGATCAGTCCCTCTCTCATCATGGAAGTAGTACAGAAACGTCACTTGCATCCTTGCAAAAACAACCGATCTGTTTTCTACACAATCAGATTAAGATGACCTTTCTGCAGGCCGCCTATTCCCTCCCAGTATGATCACTCTATTAAGATTGTCTTAACACAGGATAAGTAATACTTTATTAGAGTATAAAATCAATTATACCAGCATGTAAATTGATAACACATCAAGGTCTCAGAGGTCTTGTCAGGATTAACTGATTCACTGAAAGTGGCAAGTAATTATGATGGCTATTTTAAATCATCCACTAAAGTTAAAAAGAGTCACTTTCAGTTGAAGCCTCCTTCTTTACGGATAAATAGCTTTAAAAATATTTGGGTTTACACACAAAAGCTCTCAAGATTCTTTTCTTTGTCACAAGGCTGAACAAAAACTCTTTGGTCGCTTAAATTTAGTAAACACAAGGAGGAGAAAAGGTTTCCGTAACAGGCTTCCCGTTTGAGACTTCGGACACCCGTATCACAAGCCGTACCAGAGAGCTAACGTTTTTGCCGAGAATGAAATGCACGTATTCAGTGTGCTCTTTTCATACACATAACAACCTCCAGGGAATACTTTCTGCTGAAGAGCAAAACAAATCCCTACTCCGCTGGCACCATAACTTCTCCCTTCTCCCAGTGGACGTAGGTTAACAAGATACCACTTACACAGGTACGTAAATTCAGAGCCAGTTACGCTCCTACAGAGCTGGAACGAACCATGGAGACAATTCACTGAAAATTTCTACAGCAACTTGAATCAAGAATTTCATGACTTATTTCATCATCTGGTAACCAGAACACAACAACGGTAGAGCCCGTGCATTTGTGAAGGTTGAACGTTTCAAAACCACGTAATTACCAGAAAGACCGTGCCCCAGTCAACGAGTTACACTCCAGTACTGTCAAACAGTAAAAAGGGAAAATGCAGTAGTGGGGCCCTTTGATAAGGCTTGTAATCTCTGGCACCTCTTGCCGAGCGAAGGCGACAGGAGCGCTCCCGGGGCTGGGCAGCGCCCGACCTGCTCCTTCCCACCATTCCGCCCCGGAGCTCCCTCGGCTCTGCGCTCCCGCTGAGGACGCACCTTCCCAACCCGCTCCTGAGGGAACACAGCAGGGAACTCTACACTTAACGCTTCCCATTCAGAAATACACGAACAGAAGAGCCTCGTTTTTCTTGCTAATAAACACGAGAGGTCTGTTGGGCTTTATTTAAAACCCCACTTTGGAAAAAGCAGCAATTGGCCTGAAACTTTTCGCTCCAAAAGGACAAGCTCTGCACGAGAGCAAAGAAAACAAGAGAAAACTAATAAGCACTTCCGAACACTTGAGGATGTTAAAACAGTTTTGAACACGTTTAGTATCAAGCTTGCCATTACTCCATAGCAGTGGTGATCCTCCCTTTCCAGACTAGGAAAACAGAAATAGAACATTACACAGCAAAGCAAGTTTATATGTTTCAGAGCATTGAAAACTCTCGCCATGCCTCATTTTATTCTTAGATTAGAAGTGTTATCCCACTGACGTGTGTGGCCAAAACGCAGATGCAGAATACCTAGAGGAGAACGCATGCCGACACGTTGTCAGGACGCCGGGGGTGAGGGGGGCCATAAACTTCTGCCGCGTTTTCGAGCGGTGAAGATGCACAGACAGACACACACTTGAGAGAGCTTTCAGCTACTCCTCTCTTTTAAAGTCTAAAGACAAAAATAGAAAAGCCGTTTGATGCGTAACAGAAATAGCACCTTGACTTTACAATATCTGCCTAAAAAAAAAAACCCACAACTTACTGAAAAAAGGGTGAGGGGAATCATTCTTTTCTAGCAGCTGGGAAAAGAAGCAAAAATCAAACACGTGATTATTACAGAATTAACCAGTGACTTCTACTGGCCATGCTCTGGGCGTAAGGGGAAAGGCGTATTTTAAACTTGAACAGTATCGTGAAGGCACTTGTCACATTTGAAACGTGCACCAAGTACAATTTTAAAAGTTTGCCGTATTTACTCTCACCGTCCACTTCTGAGAAAAATTGTGCATCTCGAGCCAACAATCAACGGATTTCTTCCCTCTAAAGTCGTCTAACTCCAATATTCCCAAAACCAGTTTTATGGGGCTGACCTTTTTGAACAAATTGTATCATTTGCGTATCGTTATAGACGCAAAAAATCTGCAAGACTTTGCCTGGTATTTAACACCATTTTCATTAGTAGCTAGAACCACGGGACTCCTTCATTTTGCTTTAAAGCCCTGTAGATTATATCAAGCTAGCGAACAGGCAGGATCAACAGCTACTATAAAATAATTCTGTAAAAGAATATTATGTAAAAAACCATACTAAAATTAAAGACTTGCTTCCAAATCAACACAGTAATATTTTCTCTATTTCTAAAGTTTTCCACTTCACCGCAAGGTAACCAGTGAACGGAACAGGATATTTAAAAAACTCTCCATACAGTTTAAAATGTGTTACAGAAATAGAAAAGGAAGATATTTCACAAACGGATAAGCTGAAAAGTTTTAGGGAAATCAGTGCAGTTCCATGCGTGTTCAGCTCATCTGACACATTCAGGTTGATGACAACCTCAAGGCTGCTTCTAATTATCATTGGAGACATATCTGACTTCTTTGTGCCTTTTTACAATCATATGCCCTAAGTGCCTCCTCATTCCTATTTCCAAGCAGGAAGAAAAATGATTTCTCAAGCTCTGCATCCCAGGAGAAGTCACTTTAACCCAGACTCTTCGTAGTCTAAGGCGTGCTTATAAGGCTGCTCTGTACTCTGCAGGAGCTGCACTGCCTCCTCACCAAGATACTCTCAGGGACAGTAGACAACATACACATATATATATATATATATATAAAATTTTGCTGGGAGGCAGGGGAAGGATAATGGCATCTATTTTATTCATAACATGAATTCGAAGTGTTTAAAAAAAAAAACCTCACAAAGAAAAAAATTCATCATGAGAATAATTATTCCATGGGGCAGGCAGGCGGAGAAAAACACTAAACTTAAGAGGCTATTTTGCAAACTGTAGATGCGTGCTAATATGCTGGAGTATTCTAACTCTCAAGTTACACTACGAGAGAACTCCTCAAACCTGGAGGTCGTGCTAAGAACAGCGTGCCTTCGGATGGGGTTGCTGCTGAAATGCAAGCCTTGCTTCTCTGATGCTTTACACAGTTCTGCTTTGTGTTGATTGTATGAGTGAAGTTTAAAAAAATACACAAAGAAAACACTTTTACATGTCATACTCCAAGTCCTTCCTTGACTTCTTTCAACAGGCATTAAACCTAGAGAGACAAACTGGGAATCTGCATAAGGCAGCTGAGGCAGATTTGCTCAAATACCAGTTTCTCTGTGGTCTGGGAGCTGGGCTGGGCAGCGGGAGGGCAGAAAGAGGGGCAGGTTGAGAACTCCAATATTGCAAAATACGTGCATAGGTAAAATGAACACCAGCAGACTGTTCCCCTCCTGAACTCCTGCGAATAGGCGAGTGCTACAGCCCAAGAGTTAAGATGAAGAAATACAAAAAATGGTCTCTCTATGTTTTCAACTTTCACCCATTTTTCACGTTAAGCAAGGACAGGCTCACGATACATATAACAGCAGCAATAAAGGAAGAACACTATATAAACTGAACTTGTCAGAGCAACATCACGAAACTATCTGGAGTCTGTACAATTATTTCTTTAAGATATTAAAGTCTCAGACACTCATGGAACAATTTACTAGTATGCTCACTGAGCTGTAGATGGTGTTGCTATTGTACTCCGACACGTAACTTCAGAATTTCGCTCACACTGTAGCATAGTGTAAGGTTTTGTGAAAGCAACTGAAGAAAATATTTAGATTTTCAGAAACATCATTTTCCAGCTGTGCGGCACTTTTATCTCTTCTAGATAAACACTTTTAGAAGAGATGGTCCAGCAAATCAAGGCAACCAAAGACATAAAATTCTAGTTTGAAACCCCCCCATCTGGGCGATGGGGTAACTGGTAGTTCTATGAATCATCTACCCCACCATCCAGCTTGCTTCCAGTCTTGTTTACAAGCATTAGAAGTGGAGGCTAAAGAGGTGGGAGAGATAACATCTTCCAAAGACTCTGAAGAATCCAAGAAACATTCCTAGGAAGGACCTTGCGTGAGGAAGTCACCAGCAGACCATGGCAGTCCCGACTGGGTACGCCGTGTCTCTACGCGTTTCCCTCAACTCAGCAGGAAAGATCACACACGTAGAGGCCTCTCAGCCATCTAAACAAATTAAAAACCATTTTGCAGCTCTCTCTAGTTACTCTTTCTAAACATCCTAATTTCCTATTTCACTGCTCCCTTCCTGTCTCTGGTAAGGAATAAATTGAAAACAACAAGACAAGCGAGCGAATACAGTGATCATTCAGTCACAAATGAGCCTGAAATGCTCATCTAAGTGAAAAACATGAAGAACCCTTCATTCCCACCAGATGTTTATCTAAGATTCTGCTTCTTTTGTTACCAGAACATCATACGAAGAATGACATTTTTAAGGACACATACACCGGGGTGGGTTTTTTCCTTAACCGTAACTGTTCTCTTAATGGGAAACATGATATTCAGATATATAAATACCCCTGCATGTGTCTACATCGAAGGAGAAGAGCTGAATGTAAAAAGATTATAGAAGTCATTAATTATGACTTGCTGGAAAATCCAGCATTGCCTTCCACCATTTATTGTAGAAACAAAGATTAGTGCAAATATAATGTACTCCCTTACAGGAAAGATTTATCAGTTTTGAATACATTGCCACAGCTAAAACAATATTCATAAAAATATAATCATACTTAATGGTTATTTTAATGGATAATTACTATATTACACGTATCTTCCACACTTGCTTCATTTCAAATCTGTGACAAAAATGACGTGCAGTGCCAACAGCCTTCCCGGAAAAACACGGGGCGTAACGCGTCTACCCGCTGCGATTCGATGTCGTCTTGAACAAAAGGCTTAACCAACAGGAAAAAGCATTTGAAATAATGAAAAAATTGTGAGGCTGACCCAGAGGTTATGAATTCAGGCTTCCCGGGCATAAGTTTACTACACAGATGACTTACTCTAGGTAGATTCCAAGGCAGAAATTACACTAGATATTGTTACGCTAGCCTTCCACTGCCAGAAAAAGATCCCCCCCTCCTAAATAAGGTGCCATGAAAGCACTTCATTAAGCAACCAGCTTGTCATTAGCTATTTCACTGAAATAATATATAGAGTGACTAGACCACACAGGGATCTGAACAACAATACACATACGACATATCATGAAGAAACCCTGAAGTGTAATATACATCTCCGCCATTTACCGATCTGTAGTTTAAACACACATGAAGACCTAAACCAGACTTATAAACTTTAGTGACAAAAAATATTTGCAAAGACAGAAGGGCTTATGCGAATGGATACCATCCAAAATGCCTAACACAACACACCCCATCTCAAAGCAGAAATATGGCATGGATAATTTCTCAGCAAGCATTCAGGTACGCAGAGTACAAACACGGGCTTAGGGTTACCTGAGCTACATGCTGATGCTGAAAGTTTGAAGACCCTGTTTACAGCAAAGCTGATTGGGAATAATGAAATTGCATCCCTGAAATCTCTCCAATTCCCATTCTGAATATTACTGTATTTAAAGAGTTTTACAACAGGAAGACTTATTTTTAATACAAGATTATTTTCTAATCAGAAGAATGTCTCTACTTGCATATATATATATATCTATCTATCTATCTCCTGTACTTTAACTGCTTTACGAATGACTTGCATATTTGTCAGCATCCTGGGTTCAGTTAGTGACAAGCCCTAAATACCTCATGGAAATGAGACATATTCAATTAAAGAAAGCTTCTCATCTCTGTTACAGCTATGCAGAAGCTTTGAACTCAATGCGAATGGTGGTTGCTGCAGCCGAAAACAATAGCTGTCCCTTTATCTTGAAATGTACACATGAATAAGGAGCTAATCTGATATGATACCACTTTTATGTACAGAAGAATTACGAGGGTTTCCAACTGCACATTTTAATACCCGCTCCCCAAATCCTCTGTATGAGTGTGCCTGACAAGGCGAAACAATTCTGACTTTTAGTGCTTCTTTGCAGCAGTAGTTCTTAACGGCTGCCAGGGATTCACACAGTCAGCAGTGGCCAAAAGGCAGATCATCTTCCTGGTCTTCGCGAAGGACATTTAGAAAGAGATCAGCGGTGCTGATGGCTCAAGACTCGCGTGTGCCATGCGTTTTCCTATGCTCCCAGCTCCAAGTACTAACGCACTTGGCATCTTCCAGACAACGTTCAAGCGTTACGTTGGGTTTTCCCCTAGCTGAGCCTCACGGTGATTTCTGAATGCTGGGACTTTGTCAGGCAAGTATTAATGAATGGGAAATGAGAGAACAGCCCTCCAAACACAGCCAGCCCTCCGCAGTTCTCCGTGGAAGGCAGCAAGGTTAGTCACCAACATCTCTCCCGGTTAGCTCAGCTATTCCTGTTTCTCAAACCTTCAGAGTATTTCCAATGGCAGTGTTTGTACATCCCACCACCCTGCTGCCCCGTGTTTCAGCAGCCCTGCTGAAGAACTGCAGCATGATAACAGGTTAAGAGCTTCACCCTTTGTTTTTCTCTTACTCTATTCATTCTTTGCTTCTTTCTATTCTTGCCAAGTCTAGTTTATGTGAAATGCAGATGAAACTGAAGCAGCAAACGTATCCATCGCCAGGCTGCTAGAAGTACAAACTTGAGCAAATCAGATAAAATGAGAAACTTTTTACTTCATACCAGCCTCAGCGGAGTCTATCTGAGGCTCTGCTATTAACTACAAATTAGTAGGCTAATGAAGTTCAAACTAGAATTGTGAAATTTACAATGCTGTTTCTGAAACGCAGAGTTTTCTCTCCCGCTTCAAGACAACAGCAAGTTCTTTTATTTCACATCAGAAAAGTCAAGCATATCTCTGTATTTCCACAACGACATCTTGCTGAAAAATATTTGATTTTTCAATAGATACTGATCTTTAACCACTTTGTTAAAAAATGCAGGAAGAAAAAAAAAAAAACAACACAACAACAAAATAGACATTTTATATCCCTTGGGAGAAAGATCAGTCTTGACTGCCTAGTTGTAAGATGGGAATTACCACATTTGTCATTCTCGCAGGACTGAAACTACTCGGTGACAAACGCCCCGTAGCGTTCCTAGCCCTCCAAAGCATCGCCGGTACCCCCGTACCAACAGATGTCCACATCCTCCAGCTGACACGTGCCACCGACTATCGGGCAGAGCGATGCTCCGGGCTCCCTACCCGAGCGCTTAACAGACCACACCGACAAAGTCCTGCTGAAACTTGCATTTCCGAATGCAGCACCTGCACCTTGCGATCACTCCAGTGCAACTTCCCAACAGGTTCTCCTTGGGCAAAACCTATGGCCACCATCTAATTCCAGGGAAAAGCAGCACTAGCAACAGAGAGAGTTTTGCGCTCTCTCTGATTTACCTGCCGATGAAAATAATTTCACCACTGTAGTCAGGTGATGGTTCTGTTTTTAGCACAACAAAATACCGACCTGCCTGTATCTCAAAGCCTGGAAGAAACTCCTCATTTGACCTACTGTTGACAGGCAGTCTAATCAGGGCACTGTTAATTCAGAACGATAAGTAGTAAGACAGCTTCCTAATACGTTGTCAGTATCTCTGAGTCTGTCTCGTTTCTGTGGACGCAGGCCAGAAGACATCCTAGAACAGCTAAAAAAAACTCCTTACTTTTTACATTTTCTACCAGGCCAAGAGCTTAAGCATCACCATGAGTCACAGAGGTTGACTAGCTGGTGACAATCGTGTGTTGAAATTATAAACGTCAAAAGGCTGTGATTCACTGAAATCAAGCGCCTGGGTTTAATTTATTTATATTAAGCTTCCACATTTCTGAGACATGGTTTCACCCAACTGCTTCCCTAGGAGTGTAAATCACCATCAAAGTACAGACGAGTAAATCTGCAGAACATAACTGGGTTTGAATATGACGCACGGCAAACAATTACAAAAGCACATATAGGGATTCATTGTTAAAGCTGCTCCAGCCTTGGAAACAGCTTCACATTTTTCCACAGTTTATGCAGGAATTTAGAATGTTGCAAGTATATAATTAGTATTAGATGTGATTAATTCATACTGTGGGAAAATACAGAAAGAACTGAAATAGATTTCTCCGGGTCTCCTTTCTCTCCACCCAGACTGCAATCAAGCGTATGACTAGTCGACACTCTGAACATACTGCCAGAACTCAATTTTGGGAGCTGGCTTTTTTCTCTGGCTGTAATATTGAATGTTTCATTTTTCAATGTCACACTATTTACCATGCACATATTTTAGTCATATCACTTCACAGTATGGTTCTGGGGTTGGCTGGCTCACGGCTTCTTTCTATCTATTTTCCTTCATTCTCTTTTTCATTTCTTTCTCACAGGGCTGATCGCCAAGCCTTATTTGCCTATATTTGTAAAATAAGAACAAACTATTGTCAGTCCTTTGAAAGGCACCTAATAGAGAGTTCTAAGAAGAAAGCTGCAGGTTTCATCTGCGTGGTTTGAGAAGAATCAGTTTTGACTTCTGCTCTGGTTCACTCTGGATTCTCCTCTGAGCTGTGCGTCAGGAACAGATCTAAAAATCTGCAAACTTTACCCATCATGATGCTGAAAACATGAAACCCAAACCTTTTTAGAGTTTGATACAGAACAATAAATCAGTCCTCAGATTACTGCAACAGGGCTCAAATTTGCTGGAAGAGTTCTGTGAACCTTAGCAAAAATCTCGTGGAAATGTAGCTTTTGACCATAGCTTGGCATGGTTCCACAAGTTTTAACAAAAAGTTTGCAAAGGTTTGGCAAGCACGCACTTTCACTGGTGTTTACTTACCTACCATAAGCAAGAGTAATACATTCTTCTGTACGCTCAGTTTCTGAGTTTGGTGTGTATTTCACCATGCTAAAATTAAGTGAAAGCAAGATGACAGAGAAAAAAAGTGGTATCAGGAATAAAGCATGGGAAAAGAAATCAAGACTTTGGTCCTACGCTGCCAAAATGGCACACGCCCCCCAAAAAGATGAGAAGTGAAATAGAAAAAAAACGCCTCCGTGACTTAAATATTTAAGTTTTATGCTCAAATCTTGCATTTGGCTTCAAATTTGGTGCGACCTCTGCTGTGTTTAAGCATAACTATGCTGTACAATACAACCCAGGGCAGAAACTCTCTTAATACTAAAAGAGTGTAGTATTAAAAGCTGTCTTACCCTGCCTACAGAGTACTATATGCCCAAGTTAATGAGCACTATTACGAGAAGAGCCTATGGCATCAGAGGCAGCCTCGTCCTACACAGACCTGCTGTCGAGACCACAGCGAAGGGCTCCCCGTGGCGCCGCGTCCGCCCTGCAGACGGACCAGCGTCTCACGCCGCGGCATCACAAAGGCTGGCGCCGAAAAACTGGACTCGGGTGTCTCTAATCATTTTACCCAACAGTTAGTTCTACGGCTACATTTAAACCCTCTTGAGCTGCCATTTTCTCCCGCAGACTATTGCTGTGCGCTTCCCGAAAAAGAAGCAGTCTGTACACTGGAACCAGAAAAACATAGGAATAAACAAATTATAATATTATAAATAGCCTATCATCATGCTAAAAGCTATTTTATAACGCGTTCCTGATTCTAATCACAACTTCCTACTCTGATAATAATTATAATTGTGTTGATTTTAATTGAAAATAATCCCTAATTCTTCACTATCTAGGTTATGGCTTGCGTTAGCTAAAAAGCACGTCGATCATTGGCTATATTCATAAGCTAATCAATTATCATACCACTGTCACTCTGTAGTAACTATTTTTAAACAGGTTCAACATATTAAGGGGTGTAAAACCTCTCAAAATAAAATCTGGCTCTTAACCATATTTGTTATTTTTAACCCATGTTTATCTGGCAGTTACTGGCCTCTGAGTTACTTACCTGCACTAACGGGGGAATAAACCTCCTTGTGCCACTATTTACTCAAAAAACCATTTGGTCACGTGTTCTGCCTTCTTCCCTTAAATTCAGTACATTTGACTGTATTTGGCTTTATTTATAAATAAAAGGTTATGCTTACTGCAAATTCTAAGTCTTGGAACAGACTTTATTAGATTAAAATTAATTTCCTTTAAAACGTCTGCCTTTTTACATCAGAGGAGAACATCCTGACTGAGTACTTTGAGAGGAGGAAAAAAAAAGCTAGTTAATTAGGGGGGAAAAACATGCACACCCCCCCCCCCACTCCGACAACAGAGGTGCCTTCAGCCTCGTGCAGCCGTTGGCTCCCACCCCCCTAGCTGTGCTCCCTCCAAGCTGTGCCTGAGGCTCCCGGTCGGGGACACCCCGCGCTGCCCCTGCGGGTCCAGGAGCGACACCACGGAGCAGGCAGGGAGCCACGGGCCACCTCGCCGCGCCGGCCAGCCCCGCTCTGCCCACCCGCGACAAACATCCCAGGGGATGTACGCAACCGTAGGGTGGGAAACGCCTCGGCCAGGGTCTGTCCTCTCTCCCTTCCAGCTGCCACAAAGGTGGCATCAGCAAGGACGTTCCTCGCCAGACCAGGAGCTGCCTCACACGGGCAACTTGCCGTGGTTCAAGGTGGAGAGACACTACCCAGAGAAGATCCTCTTTCGCCACAGAGAGGAAAACCCTACTGGATACTCGGAGCTCCTTTTTCTCTTAGCGACGGCAGCAGACATAGGAGGTTTTCAACGCGTAGGGGACAAACCATTTCGGGGCAGTCAGGGGTTGCCGCAAGCAGGGCAGCAGCGCTTCGTTCCACCTGGACGAGGAGCCGAGGCTTCGGCCATCCGCGCCGCGCTGTCCGCGAGCACGGCCAGAGCCATGTCACCCCCCTCAGCACCCTCCCGCACCCGCGCGTCCCGGGGGACGGTGCTCCTCGGGGAGCAACACGGGGATGAGCGGATCCCACCGGGGGTGGACGGGCGTGCAATGGGTACGGAGTGAGGGTCCTGGCGCGAGAAGAGCGAGGGTGCCTGCGCGCTGCCCAGGAGCTGCTGCTCCTCCTGCAGATGGTGGCTCTCCAGCAAAACTGGCATCTGCAAACCCTTGACATCCAGCCTTCCAACTGAGGGCACAGGACCACTCCTGGCAAAGGGAGCTGCCAAGCATCACCCCTCGGGGAGAAGCAAACTAAACGCTTCCTCACGCTTGTGTGAGCCGATGCGGCTTTGTGAGAGATGGATTCCCCCAGGTACGCCGCATGCAGCCACGCTTTAGAGAAGCTGGTGCAAAGACTCTCTTTTCACCACCGCCACTTAAATACTCATAGAAAAGAAGTAGTGGGGAGCTTATTGGGAACAGATTATAAAAGAAGATCTGATAGTGGAGGAGAACGGATCTACAGCGTGACTTTTAATAAATAACGGCTACGGTCCCAAGCGAGTTAATAAAATTGCAGACTAATTTAACCACATCCCCTTAACTTGCCCTTCCACCACTGCGTGGTCAGGACAGCGTACACAAACGGAGAGGTCAGCCTTTGCCAACCACCACAAAAAGCTGCCTCCCGGCAGCCCCGCGGACCAACTGCAGCTAGAGACTGCAGCGCTGCGTCACGGGCTATACCCTCGTCTACATGTGCAAGACATTAAGGGTTCATCACAGAAACCTAAATAAATTAAATCATTCCATTGCAAATGACAAAAAGGGAACTTTCAAGTTGTGCCGTTATTATTCCGAGATATGGAAGCAATAAAGTTAAGGTTCCACATGCATCCTCAGCTCTGTGCTTTGGTCTACACGTAGTGCGGTTAATTCCATAAACCTCTAATAGGGGTTTTTTTCCTAAGAAGAACAGAAGAATACTTTTTATCTGCATACAGTCTATCAACTCTCTAGAAAGACAGCTCTACCTTTATTTAAATAAGCCAGTCTCCTCTTTCCTGACGCATTTTTATGCGCTAAGATCTTTTTCCTGTATTTACACGTTTTGACGTTCCGATGACATTTCTTTACACGGAGCGCCACGGACGGTCCTCGCCTCCAAGATTCTAACAGGGCTACAAAGGGCTTTCTCAATGGGTGCATCCCTCTGCGTTTTTCTACCCGTTCACAGCGATCCACACACTCCAGAAAGTACTCAGATAAATTTAATCTAACTTAATTGAATGTGCGGGAGGTCTTTATATGCCTATAATTTTCGTTGTTACTCAGTCTTGTTATTCTCAGGCTGTTGCAGGTTACTTACAAAATACATACTGTGTATTTTTCAAGCGAGCAACTTTCATTGGCTCCAGCTGATGTACGAGCAGTTTACAGTACATAGAAGCTCTCTCACATATATGTTTAAAGCTGCAACAAAAATATTTGATGCTACATGGAAAACAGGATTAAAATCACATAATTAAAGGCTATATCAAATTCACACAAACAAAAGAGAACAGATTGAGTGCCTTACGACGAGAAGAGGATGCATTTACCTCTACCATTGATGTTTTTGACATCTGAGGGCTTATTTGTCCAATGTTACTGACATCATAACGAATTCCTTTTGGTTTTCCTTTTCTGGCAAGACAGGCGAGTTTGTGAGACATTTTCCTAT
The DNA here is from genome assembly GCA_013398295.1 of Chionis minor. Taxonomy (NCBI): domain Eukaryota; kingdom Metazoa; phylum Chordata; class Aves; order Charadriiformes; family Chionidae; genus Chionis; species Chionis minor. The sequence continues at coordinate 591,938 of VZSF01005553.1, read as the reverse complement.
TGAATTTTGAGTGATCATTTTAAAAGAAATCCCAGAATATGAAACATTTCTCTGGAAACAAGTGACCACTACGTTCCACATAGTTTGCAAGATGCAGAAAGGAGTGAATCTTACACAAATACTGAGAACTCCACCCTATTTTCTTTAGCAGATGTAGATGAATTTGGAAGAAAATATTAATATTTTAACCATGTATCCATTTGGGTTGCAACGCTTCCGTTTATGAGGTTAAACGTAGAAATTCAAATGTGCTATATTGAGGTCCAGGTCTGCATCATGCCTTGTGCAGATGAAATATTCCAACTTCATTACGTTGAAGATTGTAGGGATTATTTATTTTTTAAAAAAAACTTTTCCTGTATTGGGTCAAATAACTTGAGCATTTTTACACTTATTCTTCATCTGCTACCTGGCTAAGAAAATCCTGAAAGGTACAAACTGGGGGATAGGCATCTACAGACAGGCAACTTGCGTGGAAATATCACCACCACCGTAGCAGAGACATCGCCAATGGGAAGATCTCAATATACAAGAAGTTCAAGAGCTTCCTAATGTATCTGGTATAGGAAAAAACTGAAAAGGTGAAGTTCTTTGTAGAATTTAAAAAAAAACAGATTGAGAGCTTGTTGCACCATAAGTAGCTGTGAAATCAGTCAGAAACACAGATGAATACACATGGCTAGAAGTTTGCGAATTCCACCCAAAGAGGAAGATGAGACATAGCACAACATAGCTGTGCAAGAGGCCCATGACAAAAAAATTGTCCCAGGATAGCTTTGAAATATTTATAAACAAATGTCACATTACTGAGGCGGGCAGGAAGACTATAAACAATAGGGTCATGTTGTAAATTCAATTAAAAAATTGCAAAATAACTGAAATGCCAAAGGAGCATCTTTCAAGGGCTTTGGGGATGGGAGGGCATAGTTGGGTTTTTTTAAACAAGCATAAATACTCTCCGAGTCGTACCGGGATGAGACAAGAGTGGCATCTAGTGGCTCGCCCCGCTATGGTCCTTATTCCCATGGAACAGCTGGGATATGTTCCAGACCCGCTTTCCTCCAGCGTTCATTACAGTCGTCTGGGCTGTAATTGAGTATCTGGCAAGTATCGTGCTAGCAAAACTTGGGGCAGGAGGAGGGGAAGGTTAAGATGTAAAGCAATAAGTAAAGAAGTATTAGTCTCTGTTTATCTGTGCATTGTTAGTGCCTTAGCTTAGAATCAAGTCGATGGAAGTTTGGGTTTTGGTTTTTTTTTTAAATCTGGCAAGAAGAAATTGCAGTCTTTAAGAAAACATTTAGTATAGCTCTAGGACTAAGAGCGATCTGTTCTTTATGTATGCACATGTTTGGTTACCGCTGACTTCCAACTCTAAAGAATGTTAACAGTGCATTTTCATACATCATATACATGCTTGGTGACATTTTCCAAAATTTACTTAATACTCTTTTATGAGTTGCATATTTTTACTGCGAAAATATTGGAAAGAAGTTCCCCAGTTGGGAATTTTGGAAATTCCTTCTGAGAGGAGACAGTGTATTTGCAGGAACAGATTTCCTGAGACTCACTCAGACCCCCCGGGGCGAGATCACTTTGTCTGCCGAGGAAAGGGTACAGTATTATGGTATTAGGGAGACTTGATGAGTTCTTGATCCAGGTTCCATTTTAATTACGTATTATTAATCATTTCGCAGTTGGAAAAATCTAACATTGTCTATGTGTAACTAATTAGGAACTCATGAGTTTTTTTTAAATTAAAGAAATGTGTAGAGGTTTCTTTTGCAATGTGAGGTTGAGCTGAGAATACACAGCACTAGAGCACAAATTTTACTTCACAATTCAAAAATTGTTCCTCTAGAACAGCAAATAAACAGGAAATTGTGTATTGTATTCCAAAATCAGTGTGAGATACTACAGACATTCCCGATTCTTCACATATCACCACCGAAAAGGCCATTTAAGTAATGTAATCTGCTTTGTATTTGCAGTTCTTATCTTTTTGAAACTGTTCTGACAGTAAAAATCATTTCTCTAATAATCCCTGTACACAGTAACTACACAAGCATAAGTACATATTAATTGCTATTACTGTTTGTGACTCGGATGGCAATGAAAGTGAGTGTTACAGAGGCTGCTATTACTATCAGCAGTTCAGAACAGCAGGCAAGGAAGATTTGAATTGCAATCAGTGTCACACACAAAGCCATTAAACTAATATTTATATTTACCCTATACTTAACTGAATTGAAGTCTTGAATGTTAATACAGATATAAACAATAATGTAATTTAAAGCATTCAAAAATTTATGTAACGTGGAATAAAATACAAAATTTGCATGTGGTGGTAATGCATTGTTTTAGAATTCAACTTCCGAAGCACGGAGACCCTTCAGTAAGCTATTCTTTTTATTTCCAGTTTTCTATCGTTTCAACAACATTGCTGCTGACTTACAATACAATGAGATTTGTTGGCACAACTTGCCAGAATTGCAAGCTTTAAGTACAATCCTGTTATCAGTGAAGGAAGTTTAAACTAAAGGGAAACGCGAAGCCTTAGTCGGTGCGTTACCTGACTATGTTGTACACTTCCAACTAGTATTTCCAACATACCAATTTTACACCATTATAATGTTCCAGCTATGAAGTTCCACATGTTTGTCCTTTGAGTATTTAGAAGACAACAGCTGTGTGCCTTTTTAAAACACCTGCAAAACTCAAAGTTTAAATTAGCTTTTTAAAATTTATTTATTTTTTCCCCACACAGGCCAGCTATACATGCTAGATCACTCATCAGACCTTCCCTGTGACCGTCTGGTTAGGACAGGTCATACGTCCAAGAGCTGAAGTACAGCTAAGTGGCAATTGAATCACACTATTTATTTGTGTAAGCAAAGAGCCCACAGGAGTTGAGCCATGAACAGGACTCGGATGTGCTCAGTGTTCTTACAAAAGCGCATGCGATCACACGCATGCAGGCAAAGCAATCCGTGCAAACACAGGGAAGAGATTTATACAGATAGGCAGGGGGCATCAGTAAATAATTAGGCAATACCAATCACCAAGATAAGCACCGCTTTCAGATCATCAACCACCTTGTTCGCCATCAACTATTTGGCGGGGGGAGCAGGGCAGGGAAGGAGCAGCAGAGGATCATTTGTTGAAAAAGGACAATGGAAAAGGAAGGGGAAAAAAATGTAATTAAAGTGAAACATTTGAAATGTAAAAAAACAGCCAACTCCCATCTGTAATCACCCGTGAAACCCAGAAACACTGACTGCGCCGGTCTCCAGCAGCGGCGTCCCTTGCCAGCGCCCACGAGCTGGGGCACGGACCATCTGCAGCGCCGCGCACGGCACCTGCCCCCAACGCGTGAGCGACCGCTTTTGTTCAAGACCTGGAGACGTGTTTTTAGCTAATGCAAGACAGTTCTCCTGGTAAAACGTTACTAAATCAATTGTATATCAACATACATTCTGGTATCGCGGCAGTTCCAGTTCAGCGTGTAGGGTAACAATAATGGAAAGCAGAACTTGCCATTATGTATCATTAAAGTATAATCAATTACAGGAATCTGTTAGTGCTTTCCTTCAGAGAACCAATCACGAGGAAACACAATCTACTAAAATGTGCAGATAACAAACGGAAATGATTTTTAAAACAAGGTGATTGGGTTGAAAACATTTTTAAAGATAAACTTTAACAGATTTCCTGACCTCATTTTATTAATGCAAAAGTCAAAATAGACAGAAACGCTGGCTTTATACTCCAAGAGTGGAATATGAAAGTTCCTATTAAATCTGGGCCTGGAGCGTGCGTTTTCCAGCCAACATCCAAGATTGCATTTGCTGTATTCATCAGGATATATTTGTGTGTATATACAATGACGTCACTGTTTATGGCACTATAAAGCCCAATTCAAAAAACACAGTTTTTACGCTGTCCTTCTGGAGTTCGCTTACACCCAGGCTGAGGTGCAACGCTCCTAATAATAACTAATTTTACTTATCTGTGGGGATAATTGTGGATGCTAACAGCGCTGCTCCTTTATGGAATTTAGCGCAGAACTTGGACCAAAAATGATGAACATTTTGGGATTCAAGTATTTTTATAGTACGTACTACACATTCTTATTTTCTGAATTTCAATTAAACTTTAAGATATCTCCCATTCTATAACCTGAAATAGATAGAACCTATAAAATCTGCAGAAAGTTGCAATTCGGAGAGATGGAATGTAGTAGGGAAGGGGAGCAGCTAGAGATATTGAGGAATTTTTCATAACACCACCATCTTACATTTCACCTCCTTACTACGTCTTTTCATATCATTGACATTTTACAGGTAGTTAAAGCCTGGAAATGTGAGTCTCTCTAGGAGAACAGTAATCACTTGACCACTAGGAGAGCTACTTCAATAGCCATTTCCCTATATGGGAATTTCAGTAAATTTCAGTAAATGTCAGTAAAAATTTTCAAAAGGCAACACAGGATTTACTGCCTTCAGTGAGAGGTGTACGCTTAACTTTGAACATCCACACCTCTGTCATTAATCAGTGACACTAAAGCAGTGATACTTCATGGGACTATTAATTTTCTAAGCGTTTGCAGGAAACAGCTGGATCACCAGCTACTTCATGGATGCACTGGAACACACGGCGTTTGCGCCCGGGTAGAAGGGAGGTGTGACAGAAAGGAGAGACGAGCACGCGGAACAGTTTGGAACTGTGCTGGGGCGCCAAGGTCTTCCGCAACCTCGGGTGACCTCTGTCCAGACCCTTTTACCTCCTCACGATTCCACACGCTCTTTCCAAAAAGGACAAACCCAGCGCAAGCTCCCCCAAGCCCTACAAACTGCACCAGATCTCCTCAGCTCGCTGCCAGCCCCGTGCCCAAACCTCCACTGTCCCTTCCATCGTCACACCCCTCCCCGGCTCCGCTCTCCTCTGCTGCCAAATTCCGGTTTGCATATGGTGCCCAAAGCTCTTGGGCTGACTTTGTCAGCAGGAGCTTCACACAAGCGCGGAATATCAATTAAACTTTCACAAATATCTTCGATAGGCACATTTTGGATCCACAGTGATATTTCTCTCAACACACGCCCCTCGTTTCAAAAATCTGACTGGACGCAGAATAAGATTTCAAGCCCTATTTTTACATCTAAATTAGACATTCGGAAAGATTTAGCTATAAGGCTGTTAGTTTGAATCTGAAATATGAAACAGAGACGTAACATTAAATCAAATTAATGTTATTGNTTTTTTTTTTTTTAAAGTGTTTTGTTTGCGGTTCGTTTAAACTTAGCCTCTACAGTTTTTCAAGCAACATACCATCACTTTTTCCAAGCTTGTCCCACAGGCAAGTATATCCTCTATTTTTTGTTTCATCCGTTTATCTATCGCACTTTGTTGCAATGCCCCCAGGCCTGATATTAGACATAATCTTTCACCAGGTTTTTTTTGTTGGTAGTTTTTTGGTCGTTGTTTTTTAAGCAGGACATCTCCCCACAGCATGACCCACAAAACCAGTGATAAAGATATGTGCATCAGGCAATATACATAAGGTTGAAATACATTGAACAAAATTATTAAAACATAAATACTAAACTATACATGCATATAAATAGGTATTTCATACCATCAGTCACGGTCAAAACTGTACTAGTACGTAGAGTACAATTTCTACGTCTGAAGTTTTTACACATGATCATAGAATGGTTATATTTTGAAATCACCAATTTTTATATTAAAAAGACCTGCAAGCCATTAACTGTAGCCCTTGACATTCAGCTGTCTCCTGTGTTTTGTGCCATTGCCTATCGTTCATGAAAAATAATTGCTTTTATTTTTTCAAACTATTTTCAAAAAAGCTGAGTTTAAGCCACCACTGACTATTTCACAAGGAGGAGCCTTCAACTAACCATTAAACAAATGTGCAAGTGTATTTTTCTGATAAAAATCCCCATAGATCACTGAATTCAGACAAATCCTGTACATTATGAATCGACCAACCACATGATTGATGAAATGATGCGTGAAAATAGAGGCAGAGGCAAAATAACCTACTTGAACCCAGAAAATTTTCAGACAATAATCATTACCAGCTTTAATTAACTTCAACACAAAAGCGGGGGCTCCTTCTGTTTCAAGTTAATGAAGCTCAACACACAGACACTACAATTAGGGACAAAGCATAAGTCTAAAGCAAGTTGTATCTTAGGATTGAAATAATGAGCTTGTTATTTTAATTTTGTCAGTCAGCAATTACGTGAGATTCAGAAACAAAGAAACAATACGTGTAATCAGAAGGTTAAGGTACGGATGTAGCTGGTTTTCACTCAGTATCTTTCTTCCAAGCTAAAGGCAAGAAAGTACCTTTTTTCCTGCAGTATGCACAATACCCTGGAAATATTTCCACTATGATCATCTAAGATTTACTCACTTTCATACTACACAAGTCAGAAATGTGACCTCATCTAAAGCTATGAACTGCTCAGTGACTTCTATCTTGCCTTTCTCATATATATTCATTAAATCTTTATCTATAATACTGTTATTTCCATTTAAAATTATTGTTGTGTGGCAAAAAAGCGGCTCTGCGCAGAAATGAATAAACCTAGATTACTTCCACCCTTTTCAATAATTTGCCTATTCCTAAATATCAGGTTGGAAGAATATATGACCTTTAACTTAATCTCATCACCAAGCACCTCCAAAAAAAAAAAAAGCACAAAAAGAGAAAAGATGGTCTGCCATTTATTTCTCCCATTTATAGCTTATTAAACCTAAAGATAATAGGAAAAAGGTGGAAAAAAGCAGAGAATGTCTGGGCTGTAGTATCAGATATCACTGCTTATTACTGGCTATCTGCCTAGTAATCATAAATCCATAGGGTAATATTCTCAAATCTTTCGCTTTTCAGGTAGGTGTGAGCCAAAAAGAAAAAAAAGTTTAATTTTCTACGAAGAGCAGAAAACAGCAAGCGCAGCACAATTGGGTACCAGGATGCATAAATATTCCTGATTACAAACCCTTTCACATAAAGCAAACAGGAAGAGTTTGAAGCTAACAGCGTGTACATCATGCAAAAGGTATCTCTGTCCCAAAAGATAGATATCACATAGACTATGAATGAACTGCTCCAATAAATTATATTATTCCTCAGAGGGGAAAGGAGAGCAACGTTATAAACAGTGACTTCAGAAAAGTGAGAACAATAGGGCATTGAGCTTTGCAAGAGTGAATTAAGGATCTTTTTTTCCTGGAGGAGAGCTCAGTATCATTGACCAATGAGCCTTATAAATAACAACATTAACCCCAGCACTGCCTGCCCCTCTGAGCATCTCTTCCTTCCAGCATAGCAGAAACTACATGTAGATGACAAAATACGAACAAGTACGTACAGGATTAAATAGAAGTTTCAAACAGATTCTTCACAACATACTTTCCAGACAGGTCAGAAAGAACACGATTCTGGCAAAAGGCACCTCTCGAACACACAGCTTTGATGCCAGACTGCGCCGTCTGGTCTGTCTGTGGGGCAGAAGCCGGAGAACAACCATCTCCGAACATCACCCGCTGCTTGCGCTGAGCCGGGCACAACAGCCGCGGATAAAGGCGAGCGAAGCCACAGCAGCCTTTTCCAAAATGAGCCTCCATGGGATCAAACTCCTCGGAACTGCCACTTCCCTTCAGCATGGCCTCAAACAAGGACAGTGGTTTTGTTAAAGCTTTGACCCTGAGCTTGACATGCCCAGCAGAGGGTACAAATCAAGCCGCCTGCGGGGTGACGGTGCCGGGCGCGGGGGACAGCCAGGGGAAGGCACAGGGCTGGGGCTTCAAGCTGCTGAGTGGCCGACCTTCTCTGCAGCAGAAGTTCACAGCTCATGAGAAAGGGTTTTCAGAAAGTGACAAACACTTTTTTTTTTTTTTTCTTTTCCTCTTCCTGAGAGAGGGATGAGCGCTGATTTCTAGGCCGCGAGTCTCGACAAGCAAGTCAAGCAACTGCCCGCTACAACGTGATTTTTATTGCCACGTCCTGTTTGCTACCTGTGCTACGCCAAACACGAACATCAGCAACTCTGACTTCATCTCGCACGGTCCCTTCACCTTTTCTCTGGCTCTTCAGCTGCTTTCTCGGTTAGAATGGGAAACCGACCCTCCCATAAACGTCAGAGAGACACGTTTTTAAACGCATCGTCCCTGTCTGCTCTGACAGCGACAAGACCAGTTTCTCTGAGGTTTGGGGCAATCTCAAGGAACGTACGTTTTCCAATAACATTGTGATATTTGTCCTCCTCTCCTATGCAGCGTTCCTCCCTCGCTCCCCGCACGTAGTTGTTTTGCCAAACTTCTCTGAAACCCATTTTTAAACGATATCTGAATGTTACCTACTCTTATTCTCTCCGAAGGTTTCTTTTGTTTTATAATGAAGCTTATGTCAGGCAGCTTCTTACTGTTTATCTAATTGCCACAGAAGAGGATAAAGGAAAGAGGGTTTTGCCTTCCCCCCCCTAAAAAAGTAGCTGAAAATGGTTTCTCCATTTTAGCTTCACTGTAAGCAAAGGTAATGGTTTTCGAGACACTTGCAAAAAGATTACTGTCAGTACTCTCAAAACACAAAGATACTACCACTTAACAGCTTTGCCTTTACACATTATTTTGTTATTTCTCCTTCTGCCGTCGTCTTTCCTGCACTTTGCAGTCTTCTGACACCTAAACCTTTTACTGCGCCGTGGCTGCTTTCTTCTGCTTCCTCCACAGTCTTCTGTCTTCCTTTCCCAAAGCCCACTGGCAGCCGCTGTTCTGGTCTGGACATTTTTGGAAGGAATGCTAGGCATTTTGAAAGAGGAAATTTTTTTGAAGCCTCAAGTGAAGTTCTTCCAAGCTTACACTAACTTATTTGATATGACAACTTGCTCGATATGACAAATCTCAATCTAATTTTAAGGCTGTGACATTAAATATTGTTATTGATTTTCTGCTAAAGGTTCGTTTCATAATGTCGTCTTTTTTTTTTCTTCTTTTTCCCTCCTTGAAAGGGAACATATCTGTTTTCATATATTCATATGACTGGTTCTTTCTGGTACATCATTGTCCCTTTATCTGAACAACACTAACATATTCCTCTATCTGTTCTACTGGAGTAAGTTAGAGAATTGCCTTGCAAAAACAATAAAAGAAAGAATTCCGTGTTGCAAACACTGATTTTTATCACTTTTTTAATGAGAACTTTTACTTACAACCTTAACCTGGGAATTTATGTGATTATGCAAGAATCCCAGCTTTGATTTTGTTTAAACATGTCTCTAATTCTTATAAGATGCTTACGAAGAGCATAAAAAAAGCAACCTGGAAATACTTAATGACTTGAGTATGGGAAAGGAAAAACTGTATATATGTATTATACGTATGTAAATAATTTCTGTTCCATCTTGTTACTGGCTGTTAGACCCGACCTGTGACTCTTTTTAGTTTTGGAAAATACATTTCTTTTTTGCAGAATTGTGCCAGAGAGGAAAAGTCATATACTATAGTTCAAATCCATCCTCTGAGTCAAGCAGAAGAGAAACTCAGACCAGGGCCTCTGAGATCCAGAGCAACTGCCCCATCCATCAGGCTTTTCTGAGCTCAGTGTCTCACAAACTCTTCTGCTGCAGTTGTTTCACATCATAGAAATAATTTAATATTCACCAGAGAAGCAACTTGAACAGGTCTCTCATATCCTGAGAGCCCCACCTATTTGACTCTGAGTTGTTCCAAAATGGAAGTTTCTCTTGCTGAGGAAAAGCTTTGGGGTATCTCAGTGTTTCATCGGACACCTTCAAGTTTTGAACACACTCATGGGATGAGAAAGTTATTTCCTTCTCCTTTCTGGTAGCAAGCAAACACAAGAAAAGGACAAATAAATCCAAAAGGAAAAATCTCAGGGAGACAAAATTAACTGCGCAGTCATACAGTTCTTTGGCAATTCCAGGTCTCAGATTTCTGTCATTATTTACAGCAGGTATCACCAAGCAAAAAGCACTGCGTCCATATTGGATGGGAAGAACTGAATTTATAGCGTGTTCTTCAGTGCACGCTTCGGATAGCGATTGCTATCACAAGAGAGACAGGCAGGAATAAATCCACAACTGTCTGAAAACTAAAGCTCTTTAATGAGTCTAACCTGTTAACGGTACCAAAAGGCTGAGTCCTATAAGTGCAGTCAGAAGAATGGATGACCAGAACTCCATGCCAAACCTTTTCGGTAGCAGAGCGCGTTATTTGCAACAGCAAATTCAGACCACGGCTTTCCGTTCCTTTGCTGTCAAGCCCCATGGAGACAGAACAATCAGTCAACTATACAGGCAGAGAATTACTGTTCTTTTTGATGGCTCCCGTATATGGGGCCAGAATGGCACCAAAATGCCAAACAATTATTTGCAGCAGAGAAATTACAAATTAACTGAAAAATCGACTCCTGCACCTCTGCTTCTGAGACAGTGAACTCCACGCATTTCTGTGCTTCACAGGTATGAAACTCACTCGTTGTCAGCACAAGTTATGAACACAGATAAAACTGAAATAGTTCTAGTAATTCACATTTGGTTTTTGTAGTCAGAGCACTTAGAACGTCTTAGATACATGTGTGAAATGGGGAAAAGTAATGAAAACTATACACTTATCATAATTGTTTTAAAAAACCCAACATTTCTCTTAATCCCCCCAAAAATTCTACAGAATTCCAAAGTGAAAAAAACTGATGAAGTTAATCTTCATCATGAGAAAATGAACTAAAATAACACTAGCCTTTTTTTTCTGGTTTCGTAAAACCTTGTTCTCTTTTTCTGTTCACTTACCACAGAGACAGAAAACAGGTAATAGTCTGGAGATTAAAATAACTCACAAGGTACACAGCCCCTCTTTCTCTGATACTTAATCCTGCCTGCCGTGCGGAGTGAAAGCAACATGAACGTCCTCCTCCGAAGGGTACCTTACACGGGTATCTGTTCTACAGAATTCTTAACCAGTAACATCTGAATTCACTTCTCTCTCAATAATTCCGTAGTAATTTCAGTTTTCCTCTTCCCGACCTCCGCAAATAAATAGGAAAGAGTAGACAAGCTGAAGGGCTCTCCACTGGAAGGGCTCATCCTTACAGCTAAAAATCTGGAAGTCAGTTTGTGGCTGTTTTGGTATTAGAGGAGTTGAGAAGTCCTTAACTGGCATTCACAGAAATCAGCAAGAATAATACTAAACTACAAACTGCAAAGCTGAAGCTTTTGTCTTTTTTCTTTCAGAAAATGCACTTTTCAAAAGGCCGTTTCAGTAACTGGTTCTGAATGCTGGCAGTCCAACAGCCTTCCCCTTCCATGGGCATGTTGGGAACCCTTCAAGAGCTGACTTCAGCCTTGTGGACATTATTTTAACAGCCAGAAAACCATGAATACCACTAGATTGTAAATCTAGTTATTATGCGTCTCATTCAAAATTAGTACGACAATAAATATACAAACAGACTTTTCCAAAATACTACCGTGAAAATAATGCAGGTGTTATAATAGGAGTTTAATAAGATGATGTAGAATAGTTGTTCCCAATTATCAATTATCTTTTATCCTTGTATTTTCCAATAACTGATACCAACGTAATTACCATCTATTTGATTAAATTTTAATTAAATAACTAAGCACTTAAGAGTCCATCATTATAAATTTTTTGGATGGTATCATTATACTAAACAAACACTTAGGTCAGAATTTTTTTAAAAAGTAACAGCAATTTAAGTTATGCTTTTATGTCTATATTTAACCTCTATATCTAGCAGGTGAATTTCAAAATCACTAGAAGTCAGGCAGCTCCTCTTGAAAGACAAAATTACTAGACAGTTTATTGTTAGGAGCTGAAGGATTAGACCTAGAAACTATAGTTTCTGAACTAGACTAATTCTGTTCCCAGCCCTCTTTTGCTATTTGAGCTTTCTCTGTAAAACTTTGAAGTCTCAGCTTTTGTAGACTTTTAAAAGTCATTAAATATATATTACAAAGTACATCTTTCACCTGTGTAAACCACTGGAAAATCCTTAACTATCTGTCTTCTGATTTCACAAGATTTTCCCTATAGCCAACATATATACACCACAAGAGTATCCATCAAGGGCATGAAATGCAATTAGGAGTTGACAACCAGCAAAATCTGGCAGGCAGGTACCTAAACCTCTGGTATGGTTTTGAAAATCTCTTCCTTAACACTCAGCCATATGCTATGGATTTAAAAAAAAAGAATTTAAAAAAAAAAAAAGGAAAAAAAGGAATGAAAGTAATCCTTTCCTAAAAACTATCTGATTGATCCTCTTCTAGTTTTGTGTCATTGAAATACGGTTAACCATCTCCAAGGACTGGCACTTGAACCTCTCCTGTCTTAGAAAGAAAGTGAAACTACTACAATGCAAAAAAGAAAACATCTAGTAATTCAGGTGACATCAACTATGAACTTGATTCTGTTAAAAAGAAATAACCTTGCTTTTTTTATTTATCACATCACACACAGGCAGAGAAAACTCAGCTGGAATATAAAGCGAGTGAACTAATGAACTTAATTAAGACGCGGAAAATAAAAGAACTACCTTGCAAATGTGTGCGTATAATGACACTGTTCAGCAAATGAACCAGTAGCGAGAACAACATTTTGTATTACTTCCTCTGTCACTGGGGTCAGAGGTATGAAAACCGAGTAGGAACCAAGCATTCTAAATCTTTATTGATCCTAAAATTAATTTTGTAAGGAAAAAAAAGTGCAAGCTACTTTTACTGCTCTACTGCGAGCTCAAGCATCAGTTCCACTGCTGAGTTCCACCTCCTGAGATCACTGAAAACCAGCAATAATACAACACTGTAATAGATCTTATCCTCCCTCTGCTGGGATGGTAACGATACTCCACGCACCGCTATTCTCAGAGCTCAGACACGACCACATAAATACACAATATTGGAGAGGACTCGGGCGCCGACTCGGACCACGAGACTGCAGCTGAAGGGTGCTTTACCTCCTCGCTCGGAACTGCGTAAAAAGAGCAGCCAGGCATCGAACCGGTGTCTTTTTACGTACCAAAATCTGTCCGCTTTCTAGCGGTTTGAGGAAAACGGGGTGGGAGGAGAATTCCTCTAAGTCTATGTGTCTGTTCCGGCTGCACATGCAGCAAAATCGTCGGTATATGGCAGCTCCAGGAAAGAGCTTTCCACTTCAGAGCCTCTTGCAGAGGTCTGAGCACCAACTCCACCGTGTTCTTCCCATGAACCGTAACAAGGCAGTTGGTATCTTCGGAAACATGCTCAAGCTCAAAAGAATTAAACGACCGGGAGACCGAATCTCAGCTAAGAACAATGATTATAAATGATTTGAAATTTCTTAATCTCCTCCTAACAGAAGACGTTTTCCTCTTTTTAATCTTTTCCCAATTTTTTTTCCTCTAGCAAACAATTAAGTCGACAAAACTAAAAGGTGGTTTAAGAATCACTTCAAATCCCATAACATCCAGTAACTCTTGCTGGGTCTGTGCTTGGCAGATGGCCCCTGTATTATTTTTTTCATCATGTTAAAGCCACACAATCAGGAGGAATTACTTAATTTTAAAGAGAGGGAAGCACAGAGACTGCGGCCCATATAAAGCAAGATGAGCGATCCTTTAAGACTACAGAAATACTGTGAGACAAGGCAACTTGCTGGAGCAACAGAAACTGTACTTTATCTTACATCCCCAAATACATTACTAGGCATGATTAAAGACACTAATAACACTTAGCAGCAATTTGAAAAGAGTCTTTCGTAACACACAATAACTTGAAACCATACGCAGCAAGTGAGAAAATCCCGGACTGAGTTAAAGGTTCAAGTACACGTAACCTTCAGAAGGTCATTTCCTCTAACGCACTAAAACTGCAGCTCTTGGTTCACATCCCTCACAGAAAAAGAAACTCCCAAAGCCCAAATACTGCCGGGTAAATCTTTAAAGTGAGCTCTCGCCCATTCTTAGTTTGGCAATTGCTCAAACATACAATATATAATGCTGACGAGTTAAACATCTTATCACCCATTTTGATTTATTTCTTTCAATTCACTGGGAATTTTATTTATAACTACAAGGTTTTTATTGGTGGTGCCAACAGATCCAAGTCCAGAGATAGACAGCTGAGTGCTTAGACCATTATACAGCATTACAGTATATTGATTAGAATACCTATAGAATAACTAAGGCCAAAACTAATGATGTTACTAAGAAAAATGCCCAAACAGAACCAAATAATACAGTTTGAGCACTGCTAGAGAGAATACCAGCAGTCTAAAAGATGAACTTCCAGTTATTATTTTCTTTAAATTGGTGTTTTTTCACAGTCAATAAAAATATTAATATAATTTTATTTCTCTCTTATATCAATTTTATGTACCGACACAATATTATCTATACTGTTCTCGAGACACAGAAGGGGACGCTGGACCAATAAAAAGCACAAAAGCACTTTCTTTATGTACTTTCTGAATTTCCAGAATATCTGAGCACAAAGAGCGCAGACCGGTGCCGTGTCACATACCGCTAATTGAAAGCATTCAGTCCTGTCTTCCACACGTCGGCCACGGCAACACAAATGCCAAAAAATTCCTCTTTGATAGCGGAATTATATACCCTGTCTATTAGATAAGCCTTCTGTCCCCTCCACTCGAATGTACACTATCAAGTCGTTCTGGCCATTATTTTATATCGAGCAGATGGTATTATGAGATTTTTTTGATAAAGAACAACAATCACCCAGCAAGGGTTGCGAAGGGGTCGCTGGAACCAAGATTAACAATTGATTAGCTTTAATGGACCGTGACAGTAATAAACAACAGAGCTCTACACCAAGATTTGATTGTCCCGTTAATGCTGCTGACACAAATGGCTTTTAACCGGCTTCCTGAAAGTGTTAATATCTTCAGAGCCTCAGCAAATGAAGGACTTTGACAAAGTGAGAACTATCCTGCAGTGAAAAAGCACTTACTGTAGACCTCTAAAAAATCTTCTATAAAGTGTGTTTCTGATTTATTCAGACAATAACTCCGATTTCTCCAAGCCTTAAGGTTCAATAAAATAAAATGCAGCGCACCTCTGCAAGGCTGGAACGTAACACAACTCTAAAACATCTGAATACAGAAGCCAGCATTCACTGAATACAGCAATAATATGAATTATCACTTTCAGCATGCTTATATTATCCTTACTCCAACACAGGCTGCAAGATCTCAGTATCATAGCCTTCTGTAAGTCCTTTTTTTTTTCCTCAGTCGAAAAAGTTCACTCTTGTGGCATTTTTCCCTTTCTGCACAGAAATCAGCAGTTTGCATCACATTTTTTAATAGAACAAAACGTTTTATGATTATTGGAAGTAGCCATGGCAAAATCTGAAAACAGAACTCGCAGATCTGTGTATCTCTTAGAGACAGGTATGGGGAAAAGTCCCTTAATGCTCAAGCTCAAAATTTAAATGGACATATGGCAAATATTCGCAGAAGGTTTTAAAATTAAATCTAGATAGCTAGAGACAGAGTAAATAAAAGTCCACCTAACGTGGCATTCAAGAAACCAAGGATACAGGAATTCAGTTACAAGCAAGGAGGTACTTAGTCATTTCAGTCCTGAGTAACACTTTTTATTAAACTCCCCATCTTTAGGTGAGATTACGTATTTTATTTAAGCAAAGGTTTTTCTTTTCAACATTTTTAAGTGTGAGCTGCCCCAGTGCTTCTCCCTCCCCTGTTATTCCCCCAGGCAAGGTTTTGAGGCAGTAATGGCCCGGCTCTGAGGGCTTCTAGGTCAGTGTCTCACGGACCCGCATCCGAACGCAAACCGCTGACACAAATCGAGGTCACACTAATCCCGGCCCCGCGGGTCCCCCCCACCTGCAACTCCAACCCTCTCTAGAACAATCCCTTGCCAGGGCACTGCGACAACGAAACGTGCTGCTAATTACTGCGTTTAAAAATCTTGACCTAAGCAGACATGCAGGGAATTTAAATGAAACCTCTCAAAGGGTAAAATCCACCCGCTTGCTCTCCCAACACACAAACACTAAACGCGTAACCTGTCAAAATACCGAGCCAGCCTTCATTAATTCCGTTTTCTGTAATCAGCATCCTTCTGTTACTCACATGCTTGGCTTTCTGCAGCAGTTCTTCAAGCAAGCTAATGTATAAACTATTCAGTATATTCTGATGATAAATATCTAAGGAAATGATTATCAATTACCTGTAAGTCAGCATCAAACTCATGTTTCAGGTAAGCATCTTCTGCAGCTTCAACAAGACGCTGAAAAAAGAAAAAAAAAAGACCCACTGTATTTTTTAAATAATAGATAACATCTTTAAATCCAAGTATTTCTTCCAGTGTAACAACAGGGATCATTTAAGAATTGTGTAATTAATTTTCACCACATGATATCTGCTATGATATTTCACAGAATAGAAATACATTATCCAGATTTAAAAAAAAAAAAAATAAAAAAAGAGGACCCAGTTTTTTAAACCCTCAGCATCCATGACTGGTGGTACAAAACTCTCAAAACAGCTCAACTCCTAATAAATAAATAAGGTAATTTTTTCCAGTAGTGCTTAACACCCTGCAGCTCCCATTCCAATGCTGATTTCCGAAAGAACAAAAAATAAAGTTGCTTTCACACTGGACCTTATTTTGCACACAGGAGCTCTTTTAAAAGCTTTCTTAAAATAGCAGATATTTCTTAATAATGCACTTGATTGCAAGCAACTGAAATAAAAAGGAATTTCTGAATAACACAGCAAATACAAGATTAGTCAAAGAGAGATTAGGTTTGTTTATGAAGCAGATTTGAAGTGCTGGACACACTTCCTTAACATGGGGCACACGAATTTTTGTGCTATTACAGAAGTAATATTTACTGAATGACAGCGATTGCGTAGTATTCTTTTCCTCTTAATAATATTCAGAACTCCCTGCAGTAGTCAGTCTGCCTTACCCCTATCGTCTGAAGGAAAAAAGGGCTTGCACTAGAACACAGCTACTTCAAAACACTTAATTCAGACAGGTGTTTGCTGCAGACCTTCTCTTGTGAAAAGTCATGATAAACTAAGTTTTTGTTTAGGGTTATTTTTATTTTATTTTATTTATTTATTTTTAATTTATTTTTATTTAGGGTTCTTTATAGTTCTGAATATTTTAACTACGGAAGTAACTTTCTAGTTTTTATTTGATCTACCTGAGCATTCCCACACGTACAACCCAGAACTAATCGAAGAATGATCTGTCACAGACTACTCAATATATTCGTTTTATTTCCTTTGATCTATCACACGCTGGTACACATGTATCTTTTCAAATATTTTGTACCAAGAACGCAGGGAGCTGCAGGCTCTCGTTAATGACAGGCAAAGCAAACGGCCACGCACACTTTTGCTCCCCTTTTCAGAACCGTATGCGCTTTTATCAAGTCTCTGGCTATCAATCAACATGTCATCAGTGTTCAGAGGGACCGCCCCGCCATTTGAACGAGAACGGAAACCGAAGTAAGGAAAATATTTCTGGTTGCCAATTCAGAATAAACGGTTCAACAAAAACCTGCCAGTTTACGGCACAGCCTCGTTGGTTACAGGGAGCGTCTGTGTTCCGACGTCCCCATGTCACAGCCCGTCTCATCACATCTCCGTCTCATCCCTGGAAAGGGTCTTCATGCCTTTTTCCTTAGCGCAGCCTTTCGCATCAGATCTCAAAGATCTGCTGAAAACCTGGAAACGCTACTGATGCCTACATCCACCCAGAAGAGCAAGAGCCAGCAGACAAAGCCCACCTTCCCACGCACATCCCTCTTGTTCGACTGTTTCCAGCTTTAAAAAATCTTGTCCTGTGCAAACCCAGCTGGACTTCACAACCCCTCTCGGCCTAAACTGGAATTGACCTGAAATGTTCCCATCCCAGGCAAATCAAACCAGAACTAAACTGAAAAAAAGGTACCAGCTCACCTTCGTGCATACACACACACACACACGCACAAGTACAACCACCAACAACCACCCACACATCGCAACAGGCTGCAGGAGAGGAAGCCAGGAAAAAGTACTCCAAATACAACAGTGAAGTTCTGTGGAACTCTTCTTACTCCTCCTGCACTGTATGAATAGCAGTGAAAACAGACCTTGCAACGGGAAAGGTTATCAAACATTAATTTGACTCACATTTTTTTTGCGCTTAGAATTTTAAAAGAAAAGTAGTAGAAACTATTCCGAGGGGGAAGCCTCCCAGCAACTGAAATAGAGTCTTAAACACTCGAATGGTCCCAGAAGCCCATCTGTAGCACGTTAGTCACCTGCTGAAGGTATTTTAGAAATCTAGCCCTCATTTCTTGAGTAAAAAAAAATATATATTTTATGTAAAATAACTTCTCTAATTCAATGCATTTCTGCAGGTGTGTACTCCTTTACATTAAAACCATAGTTGCATTACTACCCTGTGCACATCTAGTACAAAAGAGCATGACTGATGAGTTTGAAAGGAAAAAAGTGGAAGAAGGGCCAAAAAAATTCTTCGTACACAAATGAATAGAGGGAAAAGAGAAACATGTTTTTCTTTCTGTGCTGAAATATTTACTTACTCAACCGGAAGAAAAATTATTCTAGTATTTCATGAGATACCAGTGCCTTGATATTAGTACCTAGTGGGCTAGAAAAATAATTCATGGCTTCTTATATAGTTTGTATTGATCCCAATGTGTTGCAATTACATTTTTGTCTCAGTGAAATAAATTTAAACTAAGATTTATCCCCTCCATGTAAGAAACAGCTAGAGAAGCATGAGCAATAGTAGAAACATCTGGTTAGGAGAGCAGCTCAGAAATGAAAAGTACTGATTGATACTCGATTTATTCATTAGATTTCAGTTGTTACATTTTTTTCTTCTTAAAAAAAGTTCAGCAACATTCTCTATGGAACAAAAAAGTAAACAACCTGCTGACAGGTATTCTTCCTTGAAGAGGTAGACACAAATATTCATGCAAACTAATGGTTCATGCTTACACATCTAAAAAGAGAATTAAAATTGTGGTGCACTGGATGCAGGCAACACAAGCACGTGTCGCATTCTGTAACTAAACAGTCCTTATCCACAATTCGCTTTAAATACCTCAACACCATTATGAAGGAGACCATGAGAAGTCTGGGAGAGCTACAGAAAACATAAGCTAGTAAATAAGCCTAAAGCCATAAAATAACATATTAGTGGATCTACACAGATGATACCAGAATGAAAGAATTGTATACAAACGTTTAGAGGCTTTTTTTTCAGTCTTCTGCTGGGTTGGTTTGGTTTGTCTGGGGGTACTTTTGGTTGTTTTGGTTTGTATTTTTGTTTGGTTTCGTTTTTCCTCTGTTTGGGAGGAGGAGATGGGGTTTGGGTTTGTTTGTTTTGTTGGGTTTGTTTTCAAAAGAAGTCCCCAAAGAGACAAAGCGCGATGGAAGAAACTCCTTAATGCTCTGGAGGCAAAAATACAAAACCCACATGTAATACTGCAACATTTTTATATTGAGGCCAAAAATCCCTTTAAAAATATTTAAATGACTGAACAGTTCTCCAGCAATGATTCTCAACACAAGGATGATTAGCAATTTTAACATTTTAAGAGCATTTAGCTCTACATCTGGGAAGGTGTTTGCACGTGCATGTGCAGACGAGTCAAGGGCAGCATATAACCTTTAGATAAAGAACAATTTTCACATTCTATGGCACAGTTCAACTGAGTTTCCTCCAGTTAAGGAACTAATCCTTACAACTTTCCCAATAGCTGTAAATATCAGAAATATTATGTGACTTATCCATGCTACATTGTGACATGCTGGATAAAAACAAGGTATAAACAAGGAGATGGAACAAATATCACACCCCAAACCTCCCAAAATAGTAACCAAAACCACAATGTCAATGTTTGGTATTTTCAATAGTACTACTATCACAGATAATGCAGAGAAGACTGCGAGAAGAAAAAGAAATGTCTGTTTCCTCTCAATAACATTCTATTTAGAAAAAAAAAAAATCCCTGAGCTACCTCTGAACAGGATGATTTTCTTGACAAATGATATTTTAATTTCAGTGAACTGATTTTCCCAGATAAATTCTCATCCAAGTTAGGCTGTTAGAGAAATAGCAAAGGAAAGGTGAACAAAACAGAATGGACAAGGGAAAAATAGAATCCAACAGAAAGTAAAGGGAAAACGGAAGAGATGGGTAGAAAGGTGAAAATAAACGAAGATAACAACACTTTCAAGGAAAAACATCACACAGACATTCAGAGCATAGGGTGCCCATTTTAGCTTCAGAGAAGCTCTTCACTGTCTACATGTGCCTTGTAAGACACCATTCTTCTTCCTTAGAATCCTATTTTGAAGTTAGATTAAGTAAATTTGTAAGCGTAACAAACTTTGGAACAGTTTCTGAACTACTGAATAGCAGAGGGTCACCAACCTTTATCCATAAACGCTGAACAAAGTTATCTTCTCTCCCTCTTCAGCTATCATATCTTGAGGAAGCACATTTATCTTTCATTGTTTCCTTTCTATTCTTCCAAGATAAATCAACCCCTACACATAAAACCAGAAACGATGCTAGAAATTGCTCTTCTCCAAATTTTGAAAAAGGATAGAAGACTGCTCTACCTTAATTACAACTAGTAGCAACTAGGTACTGATATTATCTCAATCCATAACGTTAATAGTTTATATTTCAAAAGATCAATATGATAACTTTTCATTTCAAAATAGGGGGGAAAAAAAAAAAAACTTTAACAAAAAATTAAAGATTTGCTCTCTGAATTGTAGATGCTCCTTCTTTACTCGGTCGCAGGCTCATGCCTCACTACTACCAAAATAACCAAGAAGCACAGCGTCAGTTGTGATGGTTAAAAAACGTGAGCTTGTCAGCAGCCCTTCTACCAACGTGTTCTTCCCAAACTCATGAGACTCTGCCTTAACATTTCTTTCAGTAGATTACGCGAGTCCTGCCAGTTTGAGCCGTTACCTCCGTATTGTCTGGCCCAACGCAGAATTACCAGCTTAGGTCTACGAGAATTTCAATCCAGAGAACGCCTGACAAGGGCCACCAATTCTGACTCCGCTCTGAGCAGTGGGATATCATCGTTCTGGGATTTTTTTTTTTTAAAAAACAAGAAAAAAAAAAGCGTAGATAAGTCTGTAGGATCTTACATCCTAGGATTTGAATGCACTCAACCAACAGCAAAAAATAGCCCTCAGCCCTAACAAACTTTCTCATTGTTTTCCCATGGAATAAGATCTGTTTGAGGTTTACCTCCTCTACAAACTTTGTGTATGTCTTCAAGGTTGATTTGAGATCTGTTTTGGAAATAATAAAAAAAATAATTAAAAGCCATTCTTAATAAAAAATGGCAAAAAGCCTAAACCCAAGAAAACCTATGAATATACTGGACTGAAAGTTTGCCTTGAAAAACAACAATATGTAAGAAAAAAAGCCCAGGAATTCATATAACTTTAAAAGCCTGTCTCCCAGACTGCTATGTATGGAATTGTAACAGGAATTTGTCTTAATCAAACGTAAACCAACTTCGTCAATAAAGTTGGCAGGCAGGAAAACAACAGAAAACTAATCCCTGTTTTTAAGATCTTATTTCTGCCATATTTTGTAGCAAGCTTGGTACATTACCAAGCAAAACCCAGCACTATTGGGGGTATGGAAAATAACTTACAACTACCAACAGTTACACTTTGTCACCTGAAATACTCAGTGTAATTTTAATAAGCTTATTATTGATTTGTACGTCTAATTTCTAATCAAAATTTACAGTAATTGAGCTGTGAATATGCCAAAAATATTTCTTAAAGTGCAGCCAGCCAGATAACTATTTACAACATAGCTCAGCAGTTAAGTACATTCCTGGGAGAGAAACCAGAACTTGCATTTCAATCATCAGAGCAATTTTTTTCTTCACTGGCTTCTTTGGGAGAAGCCCCTGGTGCGTATGTGGGAGCACTCGGTAATAGATTACCAAACTTTAAAAACATTACCCAGGTACCTTCCTATGACTTCCCTAGTTTGGGGTTCATTTCAGAAGAGAAAAAGGGATTTCCTTTCCAGGAAACCTGTAAGGCTGCAGGTGCTTTGAAAACTTCTGAAAAGTTTGGGCTGTTTTTTGGGAAAGAACAAGATTTATTAGCATTAAGTAAGCTTAGGTAATATTCTGGCATGGGTGGTAATTCTGCCGCGAGTCCTCCTGATTTCCACTGGAGTTCTGGGGTTTGCTTCTTTCACAGTTCATTTAGTGGAGAAGGTAAAGAAGCCAACAGAGAATTTTGGTGTTGTTCATCAGTATCCCTGTTATTTCCTATGCTTGAGAACAGCATCGTATCACGTGGCAATGAGTGCACTGATGTGCAAACAGGCCTCTCGCTCTCACTATTTTATTACAAATAGCTTCACACGTGTTTGCTGTAACCAACAGAGCAGCAGTGTAAAATACCAGAGACCGATGCTGTCCTTGGAAGAATATTTGCCACCATCAGAAACACATGAGTTTTTAGGCAGGCCAATGACAACACACTTGTAATGAGGCTGGCTTTATATCCTTGAGATCTGGGAGAAGGGGCAGGGGGGACAGAGGGTTGTTTCAAAAAGCCCAGCAGCATATTTTATTTCCCACTCTGTTCTCCTTGGCCACGAGGTATTTTCTAGGAAATTCTGTCACTAAAATTGCTGCTGCTGTAGCTAATACGCACTGGAAATTATTTTGCTCCTGTTATCTCAATATTAGACTTCCTAGTGCTTACAACTTGGAACAGATATCAATCTTGCAAGTCATGCCACACAAAAAAATGACTGCTCTATGAGTAGTACCCAATTCCACGCTACAACTCACTAGACAACGCTCAGTCACAGTAAGTGCTGCATCAAAGCACAGTCAAAGCCCAAATTATAAATAAAAGATAAAAATAAATTAAAAGCCTAGCAATTTTTGTAAATAACTTCAATTATCCACTTATATTCATTCAAGACTGGCAGATTTTCAGGTCGATCGTTGTTAGAGTGCTAGCTGGTTTTTTGAATCAACATAAAGAGTTCGGCTTGGCAAGGAGCTGGACCAACAGAGACGAGACTGTAAATGGATTAAAGTACCCGAAACTCGCGCGTTGCACCGAAGTGGCTAAGACAATCCCTGGAGTAATTAGATGCATTTCCAACTTAACTAGGTCAACATTATATTTGGTTATGGCATCTGGAGATCGCCGTGGCATGGAAGCAAGGCTGCAGACGAAGAAGGTAACACGTTTGCCTTGTACCGAGCTCTGCTGTGCTCAAGGTTGCGCAAAGCCAGTATCTCAGACACGAAATATGCAGATTATCAAATCTGCTCCTACCATGTCATTATGTCTACCAGTGAGCAGAAAGGAATGATGTGCTAAATAAGGTTTTATTCCATACTTTTAACTCCGTATGTCCCAGTCATCAAGGAATCGATTCAACTGCAGGCACAGCTTAAAGCTGTTTCGGGGCTATTTAAAATGTGACTTGCCTGCTGGGGGTACAACAGCAACCCGCTCCTCCAGCCACCTCTCCTACCACAGGGCTACGGGGAAGTTTCTGCAGCATTTCACAACTATCATGTATGCATCCAGGGGGTTCATTAATTCTCTGGAAATACCTTCACATCTCTTTTTTATTCCACTTGCAACATGGCAACACAACTTGGAAAGTTTTGCTGTCAATGAGTAATTCACAACTGGCACGTTGCTCTCATTCACACGCATTTAAAAATCTATTTACAATGTTACGTTGTAAAACACGTTCCAAAATCAAGCTGGCCTGTGCATACATCTAAATATTCACCTGTGTGCACACATTTGTATACATTTATTCAACACTAACCTGTAAGTATCATTATGATCCTTATGCCTGTCCCCTGTACTGAAATCACTAGATTAAAACATCTAATTTATTAATCTTTTCCACACATTTAAGCTAACACAGGTCACACTCCTTACCTGGCTGTCACCATCACTATCCTGTTTGGATGATCATAGAATGGTTAGGGTTGGAAAGGACCTTAAAACACATCTAGTTCCAACCGCCTGCATGGGCAGGGACACCTCCCACTAGACCAGGTTGCTCAAAGCCCGATCCAACATGGCTTTGAACACCTCCAGGGACGGGGCAGCCACAGCTTCTCTGGGCAACCTGTTCCAGTGCCTCACCACCCTCGGGGTACAGAATTTCTTCCCGAGAGCTAATCTAAGTCACAGAATCACTTAGATTGGAAGAGACCTTTGAGACCATCGAGTCCTACCGTTAACCTAACACTGTCAAAAACCACCCCCAAACCACATCCCTCAACACCACGTCTACCCGTCTTTTAAATACCTCCAGGGCTGGTGATTCCACCACCTCCCTGGGCAGACTGTCTTTCTGCATTTGAGTACAGTGAGGACTTTGTGCCGCAATGTCAGCAAGAACAGTTTGCCCTCCACTTTAACAGCTCTCAACACCATTGCTGGAAGCTTGGCAGATATTGCTGAAGAAAGATTTGGGATAACTGTTTTCATGCAAGTTCATTTAACGCAAAATTCTCCATCAGTAGGATCTAGCTCACCTAACCTCAGGTATTCCAAAGTTAATCATCTCTCTATACAAGTTAACAGAGCAACCCTCATACAGAGAGACAGAAAACTCAAAAGGTGCTGCTTGTCCCATTCCAAAATAGCCCATAAGATACGGGAAGTACTTTGGAGCTTTTCCTTCACTCTTTTCTTCCTTAGGTGTTTATATATGAATGAAGTTAAGGGAGATGAATCCCACACCGTATGTGCAACATAATGAGCTAAAGAAAAATGGAAATATTCCCATGCTCGCTCAATAGGGAAAATGAGTCTTGAGGCAACGCTTTGTCCTGAGAGCAGTCCTGGAACTAGTCGAGGTGTTTCTGCTCTGTTTACATTTAGAAGCACCAAGTGAAAGCAATTGTCTTTGCTTCCCCCCCCCCCCCCTCACCTCTGCGCTCAGGTTCAATCCCCCAAGTTAATTCAAATTCAGCTTGCAATTTGTGGTCCGGTTCAACAAAATCAGCTACGATATACTGTCCTTCTTTCTGTTTCCAACCGGATTACTATCACACAACAACAGCAAAAAACCCTCAAGATTTATTGCTCAAAACAAAAGGTCAGTTCCAGAGTTTTCAGGGACTTATTTCCATTGCCTAGCCCAGCACTCAATCACAAGACACTGAGCCTTGTCTTTGCTTTCAAACCAAGAAATGAAAACAGTAGGTATTTAACTCTCCCTCACGTGAGGTCAATTGGACCATTGTTTTACTTCCCACAGGGTCAGCGTTTCAGCTGCCAATAGGCTAAATTAAAGGGAAAATCAGAAAGAAAAAAAAAAAAAAATCTGAGTTTTCTGCTACAAGCTCCCAACTCCCTGTTGCAGAATTCTCTAAGCAAGATATTGAGACGAGTATTAGTGCAAAGACGTGAAGAAGCCCTTCAGGAAGTAAGGGGGTGGTATCTCTTCACCACAGGGAGTCAGTTTAACACAGGGATAGAGTGAAGCTATGTAGCAAATATTACGTCTCTCACAATAACTGTCCTGAGAATTTCAACAAATCAGCATTAGCATTGTTCTATTTCTGTAATTTTAACAAAAACATTACACTAAAAGTTCTAATGCTATTATGGATGTAAAGCCAAGCCAAGCTAGCAAATGCCAGGATGAAGTTGCCTCTGCCTTGAGTCCCCAGTGTTATACTATCATTTTGTCCATATGATGTTGGAACACTGAAAAAGACCATCTAAGACCTTTGCAGTCCTCACCAAGAGTGGTGGCATTTGGTATCCATTTCTACAGATATCAGTAATGGACTTTGCAAGCGTTCAGTCAAGACTTCCAAGACAAGAAATCCAGTGTTACATCTCAGGTTATACAGGTACGGATTCTTTGACCCACTTCAATGCTGCAACGTACCCAATTCTGTCTTCAAACATGACCATGGCTTACTCGGGTTCCCTTCCTATCTGGCCATGGCCCCAGACCTACTCCTGTTTCTTTCCTATCCCTCTCTTTCACATGCTGAGCCTGTTAAGCTCATGCTGAATGTCCCAAATTCCAATGCTAAGATTTTTCATACTACTCTCCACCTCTTCTCTAGCACCTACCAATTTTTCTTCCTTCTTCTTTGTATCAGCCTTGGCGTCCAGCGCTGCCAACCATGTTCATGACCAGTCTTTTCCAGGCCCCTACCGACACCTCATTCCTCACTCTGCCAACCGGTATTTAAAATTTTCCCTCTTCCCTGTAAAATCTCATTGATCTCACCTAGAATATGTTGTACCATTTATATTTCTAAATCCCAGCACAGTCCAATCCTGCTCCCTTTGTCTCCTTAAACCATCTCATTATTCTCCGTTCTCCTTAATTCAGTACCTTCCTCAGCTTCTCACAAACCCATCCATTTTCCAGTGCCCTAACGTGAACGCGGAGAGAGACGAGACGAGAAATCTCTCTCCTTAAGCCTCCTTAATCTCTCTCCCGAGTCCGGCAGGCACCTGGATGCACCGACAGTGCCTGAGGACAGGAAGGGCTTTGCTTCCCCTGCCTGCTGCCAGCTCAAGCCAGCAGAGACTAATGGTGCAATTGCAGGAAAGTCTTGTTCAACAGCGTAGTGAAAAAAATCACAGCGCAAAGAACTCTCAAAGAACTCACTGACAGACAGTTATGCTCTGGTACGTTTCTAATGGCCATATGCCTCTCTGTGCAGAGCTTCCAAATGATAACAACTTGATCCAGCTGGAACAGGCTTTCAAAGAAAATCTTGTGTCAAGGCCACATCCCTGCCAATTTCAAGAGCTGGTTCCCAAGCACAGGAGTGCGATAGAGTCTTAATGAAAAGAACATCACTATTATTTTTAAGAGAGTAAACCAATGCATTTTTCCCTAGTTTCTTTCTTGGAAACACCTGGAAGTTCAAAGATAAAATTCCCAGCTTTTTTGGTCTCCTGGACCATACTTTATCATTCTGAAAACTCGGTTGCTGTTGAAGATGCTGGAATTAATTACAAAAGCAACCTTCAGACTAAGTGGTAATTTAGTCTTTTCATAATTTTGTATATTCTGGCAGGTCTGGTAAGAAAAAAAGGCTATGCTGAAGCTCTCTGGTCACACATTTATCTAGCTGATTAATTCTGGGCTCTTACGTCTACACTTAGTAACTAGACATTGGTTCCATGTACCTAGAAGGATTTTCTAGTATACCACAAATTAATATGAAGTGACAGAATAATATAGGGGTATCACTTTTCCAAAATCATGCTTATTATACAGACTTACAGGCCTATATATAGGTACAGATTCCACCCCATCTATTTTTTAAAAAAAAAATCTTTTTGTAATTATTAGTAGTATGTTTTGCTCTATCTTAAGAGCAATATTAAACTGTCCTTGTAATTAAAGGAAAATTGGCAAATTCCCAAACCCAAAGGAAAGGCTGCACTGCATAGTCAAAACCTTATCTGCTGTATTTTTTAAAGGTAATGAGTTCAAATCCAGTGGGTGCTTTGTTTTTTATTACAAAAAGTCTTGTAATTTGTATTCTCCTAGTAACTAAAAGATTGCTACGCTGTCACCTCTTAATTAGTTTTTATCAACTGAAGCATTCAGCATTTAATTATCTTATGTAGCTTTATTTGGAAAGCAAAGTAAAATAGGCAACACAGCACCTCATTTCCATTGTTTGACACACCTCCAGATTTTGCTACGACCTAGGAACTCCTTTCATAGAACACTTCCATTTTTCTTAATAATTTTTCCTCTCGGCTCTCAAAATACTTCTGAAACGCCCTGGGGGAGCAGTATCAGTCTTCACACAGCTGACTAACACCTGCAGGTTCAAGAAGTGACAACTGAAGGCTGCAACCAGGCTGGCAAAAACTAATACCTTATGTTTGCAGAGGCAAGGACTAAATTATAAAAATAGTTGTTTGCGTATTTTGGACTGTAGGAGAGTAGTGAACCACCCCCTGCTGCTGGCAAGGCTGAGCAAATCCCTCAGCCACCACCACGGGCACTTCAGCCATACATTCATTCACCCACAAGCAGCAAGTGTGCTCCAACCTTCCAAGCTCCCACCAGGAGAAAACCCCCAAGGGTTGTTTACGTTGCTCCAAGCAGTTTTAACTCCCAGTCGACTCCGATCCCGAGAAACATGCGCAAAATGCTTCCCCCCCCCCATAACAAACCGTGAAGCCCTAAAAGCCTGTAACTGCTGATGCTCCCTACCTTCTCTGGTTTTCCAATCTAAAACCCACACACTGATGTAGGAAAAACACAAAAATGAGAGACACAGAAGAGAAAAAGAGAGATCTAAGCCGGCTCTCTGGTTCCATATGGAGGGAGATTTCCCTTTTGTCAAATCCTTATCCTGTGAAATCGCCTACACTTTGCAGGATGAAGCCCCTGTGAACACGCTGACTTTGTGCACTCCAATAAACCCTACACCATGTGCTGGCAACAGCACGGCAGAAACCAGGCGTGAGAACGGGTGACAGTTCCTCCAGCTCAGGGCTCGTGGGGCGACAGCAGGAGCTGCCTTAAACACATGGATGTTACCTTCGTGCAACCCCACTGACACCAGCGAAAGGGGTTTATGACAGAGCTGGTGTATTTGTGCAACGTTAGATTGGGAAATTTGTCACCCATTGGTTATTAAATCTGCTGGGCAACCTCTCTTAACGACTTAGGCATTAGTCTTGGCTTTTAAATAGTGTCTCTCATTCCAGAGCGATAAACTGAATAAACTGATTTGCAGTATAGATCATGAAAAATACTGTTGAAATGAAGACTAAATGAAATATATTTTCTACAACAAAAATATTATAATTATTGTTTTTACTACACCAGGATACAAAGATGAGTCAAACACGCTCAGTAATTAGGCTTTCATCATAGACCCTTGAAAAACTAAACACTGAATTAAAATGAAGAACACTTCTGTGCAACACTAAAATGGTTCAGCATGTGTTCTCACCAACTGCATTTTTTCCATTTCTGACACACAACACAGGCCATATAAACCACGTAAGACTTCAGTTACATAAGAAGCCATAAATAGTAATAAAAATTACAAAACCAGACAGAGCGATGACTTCTTGCATCAGAAAATTTCTCAGTGGTCTACCGTAACTATTGGTAGAAGATCTGAAATAAGAATTGACTGAAAGGGCTTAGGAGAAAGATGCAGTGTAATTATAGAGAGAGTGTACAAAGATAGTGCATATATAATTAACACAAACAGTGATCAAAGAAATTACAGCTCAGTTTACACTCTTCTTTCCATGGTTCTGTACAATCTTCAATCGGTTACGAGCAATTTGCTTACCAAGTATAGTACTGGTAAGTTCTGAAAGTCCTTAGTTCTTCTCATTTTTACCTCAATGACATAAGGTCATTAACAAATGTTGGCACGTTACTAACCTTCCCAAGCTTTCTAGACTACTCGGATATTTCCTCGACTAACTGGAAGAAACCCTTGCTTTACTGCAGAGCCCTACCACAAAGCCCGTCCTCTCCACACAACCTGCTGGCCCCGAGAGCAGACAGGCGTCTTCGCAGAATTTTAGTGTGTGCAGAGGTTCCAGAATGTCACCTGAGAGCAGAGGGTTTTTCCAAGTTCTGCTCTTCCCTAATCAGTTCTTTACGGCAGTTTTTGGCACTCAGAGCCCACCCGTGGTCACGGCGGGGCTGCCGGAGGTGGTTCAGAAGGAGCAGGGACAGCGGGCGAGGGACACCACGGCTGTCGGGGGTCTCCATGAGGCACCAAGTGCCACGGAGACGTGCCCTCAGCCGTGACTGCGCAAACGCCGTGTACACAGTTGTGTACCATATCACTGCCCTGCACGCTCCCCAAAAACAAGCTGCGAGTTTTACCTGAACCATAAAGACAATAACAGTTTCATGTAAAATTTTGGTTGCTATCTACTCAATGGTTTAATTACAGTATCATAGCATTTTAAGTGGCTGTATAGGTATGACTAAAGGTAGTTAAATGATTGCAAGCTTGGAGTCTTTCTAAAATGAATAAAATCTTTTGGCTTGATGCCATCTCCAGTCATTTACAAAAAACCACAACACAACACAAAAAACCCAAAGTCAAAAGAACTGCTATTTAAAATACTAAGTATACAGCCAAATTTTTTTTGCAGGTCTTTAGCAAAGGCTATCAGTTATCATCAGGTACTTTTCTTTCTTACACTAATTTTTAAGAAATGAGCTGTGCTTTGCTGGGATCTACCTGAACGCTTGGAATGCAAAATTAACCATTGTACCATGAATTCTTATGCAAGTGGATTATTTCTATGCATTTCATCACGTTGACTGATGAACACGGCAACCTACTGATCAGTGTGCCAGATCCTAGTAACATCTCTAAAACCTGAAATACTTAAAGCACTAACTGAATCCGAAATGCACGTAGTTCTTGCTCATTAGCAGTCTACTTGTGAAGTGCCCTTTCCCCATCACTCCTCTCTTCCAAGCCTTGTTATTTAACATTCCACTCACAAAATAACATCTAACTATAGCTATGCCACCCTTAAACTTTCCAATATAGGGTTCTTTCCCCTCTATGTCTACCTAACAAGTAATTTATATTATCTAGCGTAGCTAGGAATAAATTCTGGTTGCAGTACCTAACATTTTCTTGACAGCACAGAATTTTGGGGACAAATACTGCCACCTTTTGGCAATAGTCTATAACAAAAAAACCCGAACTTTTCTTATGCAAATTAATACTGTTCTAGTAAACATTCAATTGTGTTATTTTAGCAACTTATATCCAGCAAACAGAGTGAAGAACAAAACACAAGGTTCAACTGAAGCCAACCTGAAAAGAACCCTACCTTTAGGATTGCTATATACAAGGTTTCTTAGCATAAATCAGAGCTAGGTTTTTTCCCTAGAGGACACCAAGAGTGGATAGTCCTGGTACACAATGTTGAATATGACACAGGAAAATTAATTTCTTTAAAGATAAAAAGATGAAGTAAGGCACATATGAATTCTTTCATGCACAATTTTCTTTTCTGCGTGGCACTGATTTAACCTTCCAGTAGGTCTGCTCTACGCATTAGGTCAGAAGACCTAAAGAAAAATTATTAAACGATAAACAAGTTTCTCATAATACAAATAATATATTGCCAACCCTAACTCTGGTATTTCCCACATTTTCAGTGCTTGACCTTAGAAACGATGATTTTCATTTGGGGTTTTGAGTTTGGTTTTTTTTTTAATTTGGGGGTTTTTAATGGTTGCAGTAAAGAGTAAAATCAAATTCCATCATACAGCATGACAGTACTACTGTCATGGTTTCAACAGAAAGACCTTTACATCTGGGTAACATATCTGATAGAAAAAAAACCCATCAGGGACAGTGGAATCACCATCCTTGGAGCTATTTAAGACACGTAGATGTGGCACGCAGGGACACGGTTTAGTGGTGGACTTGGTAGTGTTAGGTTAACAGTTAGACTCAGTGATCTTAAGGGTCCTTTCCAAGCCAAATGATTGCATGATTCTACATCAGTATTTTGCCATTGGAACAAAGTAACTGTAATAGCAAAAGACTGGGCCAGCATCAGAAAAGGAAAGGACAAAATAGATTTCCTAGTTCATGGATTTCCTGGTCATTTGCTGATGGCAGAGGAACGATCGAGGACTTACGCTGCATTCCCACTAGAATTGTTTCATCATGCTTCAAAGCGTGCACATGAATGTACAGATGTACCCTGGAATGATACTAGTACCACATCTAAGCATACCCTTATTGCCAAATTAAATCCCCCCAAGTTACTATCCGGGACCAAAAGAGCTCCAGGTGACCAGCCTAACTCCTAACCACCATCTCGACAGAGCAAGGCAAAAGACTTACTGTAATGTAGAAATTAAGAGAACAGATAAGCCTTTGGAGAATTTCCTTCTGAGAAATGCAAAAAAATACAGGTAGAATTCTCCTTTACAGGCAATCTAAAACACAAACAGAAATTCTTGGGGAATAACTAAGAAATTATCTGTGGCTTCAGAGGTGTACACAGAGGTCTCAGGAAATACTGACAGCAAATGAACAAACTCTCCCATAAGTATGAAATACTCTGAGAGGTGCAAAAGAGGTAACAAATACAGAGGACAAAGGAAGGGCCAAAACAGGACAAGAGGGGGCCTAAGGAAACTTTTAAAAGTTTGTAAGTCAGCAGCCTGAAGAAAAGAAAATTAACATTTTATTGTTTTTATTTTCACAAGCTAATGTAAAAGCCAGGACAAACTGCACAGCAGCAAAGATGAGCTAAGATAGTATTAACAAAGCAAGACTAATTTGTAAGGTTATCAATATGTGAAGAAATCACACTAATAAGTTAAAGAACGCGCACAGAAAAGCAGACGTATTTTGGTTAAAACAAATGCAATTATAGAAAGATCAAAAGAGCATTTTACTGAGCTCCTCGGTAAATTCACAAAAGCGAAGGACAATCGGCCTTCTTCCAGACAGCTGAGCCATTTGCAGAAGAATGAAATTGTGAAGAGCTTCAAGAGGCAATCACGGAGTGCGGAGCAACAAGAGCACCAGGTGTGAGTAATCTTGCCACTGAATCATCAAGAACAAGAGGGGAAAATAGCAAGTCATACACTTTACGGGACTATTTGGTTGGTTTGAGTTTGGGGAAAATTTTCAGGCATAAAAAAAAATAGATGTATGCTGTACTCCAGTTTTAAAACTTAAAACCTACTCATTTTGCAGAAAACTGATCTGATATTGGAGAACAGCATTTGGGGAAGGCTTAGCTTAAAACACCATTTTGAAAATCAGCTACATTTCACCAGCACGTTAAATACGTGTGTATCTTCTACAAATGTTGGAGGGGGTTTTGGTTGTGGGGTTTGCTGTTGCTGTTGTTTTTAATTGTATTAAATAATCTATTAAAATAGGAATTTAAATAGAACTCAGCTTCTGATTTTGAGAACCTAAGTATCTTCACAAGTAATAGCTCACCCCCTTTAAAGGCTGGCTGTATTGAAACCAAGTGACTAACCTCATACCACACGGAATTTCATTCATTTAATGGAATTTCAGCAGTATAATTCTGCTTTTCCTAGTGGGAGTTATGAAAGCAGCTGAAGGGTAGCAGAGCACAGCGGAGCCTACTACCTGTCTGGCACTACAGCCATCCCGCACAGATGGAAGAGGGATACGATACGGGCTTCCAGGCTTGCGCATCACACAACTCGCAGCTCTTCGGAGCAGTATGACAGTACGTTCTGCTTAAAAAGTATTTTGCTACTGTCAGCAGGGCTTCCATATGGAGCTTGCCGCGTTCCCAATGCACATATTACACCGCTTGCTGAAGAATGCGCCATTTAGAGTCTTTTCAAAATCATGTCCTGGTGGTCAGGCTTAATGTCTTTAATATCCTCCCCTTGATAGTTTTCAGCTGACTGAGGAATTTTTTAAAAAACTCTTAGATGTAAAAGCTAGGCCTAGGTGTGCAGAACAGTATCGTTACCTTGGCAGCCTCTGATTTTCTGCTGGTGTTGAGTTTTGGGGTAGGTAGGGGCTGGCTGGATTCTTGTGCTGTTGGGCTGGGGGCACGGGGTGGTGTTTGCACAGGCTGCTGGTCTCATTCTTACGGATCACCTAAGCCTCTTTTTTTCCCAATGGGTGTTTAGACTGTTTAAAAACGAAATTCAAATATAAACACGTATGCAAGATGTTTCCCATGAATCTTTAAGAAGTACGAATGATAGCTAAGTCATAAACCAATAAAAACTGCAAGGCCAATTTTATTACACAAACGTGTAACAGACCGTGTAAATGGTAATTAAATCCTCAGGTGCTGGAAGTTGTGACATTGCTTTCTTCTTCAGACATTCAGTGGGGATTTCCAAAAGCAGACACTGAAACCCAGAGATCTCCACCGATACATCTAGGAAAACATTTCAGTTCCTCATGAACGCAGTCGAACAGCAAAAGGACAAGGGATAAGCCCTTTTACGGCAGCAGAATAGCACAGAAAGTGCTGTAACGCAGCACTGCGTGTATAAACAGGGCTGTTCATCCACACCACATTGGGATACCAAGTCTGCACTGACCACCGTGACACTTAACTACCTGAGGAGATAAATAAACTACATGGAAGAATAGCATAATGTCCTAATTATCCTTATACATGTGTGTTGTATATATTAACTTTGAACATTTGCAAAAAACACAGTCACGGGAAAGTGCGATTCCAGCCCGTTTGCCCCGCACCCGCTTTGCGGAGGCACCACAGATCTGCTTGATGACCTCCAAAGTGAGAAAGTTATCGTCCCTTTGTATTTTACCAGACAGGTACTTTGTCTTTCACTCTATTTTCTTGTTCTGGTAAAGTGAATTAATGCAATAAAGCCATCTTAAAAGCAAGATTTTAAGGAAGATCGCTCGGATAGAACCTAACAGAAAGTCCCCATATGATAATTTTGAACATTTTCGGTCCCATTCTTATGAACAGTTTCAGAAATAACACTTCCATTGATGCAGACTATACTGCTTCGGGCTAGTTTCCCAAATCATTTACGTTGTGATTCAGGTTCGAACTGTTTTTAAAATAATTTTATCTCCATTTTAAAAGACTGAAAAAAAACTAAAGAAAAATTTACCACACTAAGTGAGCCAACATAGTAACAGTACTGTTTTGTTTACGACTCCCATCCCTATCTTCCTTTTTATTGACATTTTTTCCGATGCCATGGAAGTATCAAAGGATATGCTAATAAGAAGCCATGGTGGCAGTGACATGTAACACTTTAAAGGTGAAATGCATAATTCTCTAATAACCTTGGTAGCATTGTCACCTTCCCTGAAACACACAGTGCAAAGCCACTCTTTTTGCATCACATTACTCAGCCTCAGAAATTAAGAAATAAACCTCAGATTTGGGTCTTTTTTCTGTTTTGTTTTTCATCCATATAGAGCTAAAACTTATTTGGAAGTGTTGCTTCTTCCAAACAGACAGCGTTTTGTTTCGGGTAAAAAAAAAAAATACCTTTAGCACTGTAAGACAGGTAATTGTTTTCTGCAGGTATATTGGTAAAGCTGCACAAAAATACCTGCTCAGCCACCTTAAATTGCAGTATTGAATTCTTGAGATTTGTGTAGCAATTGTTATATTCAAATATTGTTTATGCATAAAGATCAGACCTTGAAAAATTACACGGTTTGCTCTGCTGAGATGTCTAACTATTTAGATCCCCAAAGTAGTTTGGAGTCATTCACTTCTCAGCTCATTTAACAGATTTTACACAGATTTCTTCCACCTCAATTAACATTGCCTAAAACATTACAAACTGTGAAATTCTTTCACGTTAAAGAGAAAACAAACATGAGAAGCATTTCCAAACAATCCGCATCTAACAACTATCACCTTTACATTACAAGATGAAGCACTAACACCTCTCCGCAGCATTTCACGTTTTCCAACCAGAAAGCATACTTCAACTCAGTCCGTTTTGTCTTTGCACACTATTGTAGGCAAATGTCTTAGAAAGCTTTTCTCTAGAAATTCAAAAGCAGAGCCCCGTGTTTCCAAGCCATATATTAATATTATAACAGCACAGATTTTTGAATGACTGCAAGAACGAGCTTACATATACTGACCAATTTGCGTTTAGAAAAAAACAACCTACAAGAGATGTTAATGGGTAGCAAAATAGCTTAATTTCAAATATGAATAGGCTCAAATTGCACATTTCAAACCTGAATTAGGATATTACACTACCTGCAACACCCTACAAGATTGTCAGCACGTTAAGTTCCAGCAGTACACCAGCCTCCCACTTGTCACAAATACGCCCTTTTCCTCTTCCCAAAAGATGATACATATGCACCAGTTCCTGAACAGAATCACCAGGATTGGAAGGGACCTCTGGAGATCATCTGCTCCAACCCCCTGCCAGAGGAGGTCACCTACAGCAGGTGGCACAGGACGGCGTCCAGGCGGGTTGGGAACATCTCCAGAGTCACAGACTCCACCACCTCTCTGGGCAGCCTCTGCCAGGGCTCTGCCACCCTCCAAGGAAAGAAATTCCTCCTCGTGTTCAGATGGAGCTTCCTATGTACTTACACAGGCTCCCAGCAAAGGCATTTGCCTGCCCCGTTAGCAGGCGGCTCTGCGTCACCAGGGCTGTGCAGCTCCTGGACGCGAGGGAGTGAGCACCCAGCTGTCGGTGTACAGACTGCTGCCGAGTCTTTTTGGAGAATTCGGTGTTGTTGGAGTTGCTTTCTTGCGTTTATTTGGGTTCCCTAAGGAGGTAATAAGTAAACACATAGATAAAGATTTCAGAGTGCTTTCTATGAGCTACCAGGATAACATAATAATGTGCGCAGACGCTTGGACAGCGCTGAGAGGAGCCAGTTCTGTCAGAGACAGAAATATTCCCACCTCGATTTCCCATCGAGTGTTAACGGGGCACTTCGGAGCAGGCGCGTGTGACCCAGCCAGCTCTGCTCCGGTTTCCGAGCCGTCTGCCTTCATGGAGGCTCCTTTCACAGCCACCTGTAAATTTCTTATTCAGAATACAGGCTTGCGGACTTCAAAGCCAATTAATTGTGTCCTTTAGCCTGAGAGAAAAATCACACAGCTTACTGTCTCTACAGCCCGTCTGAGGACACAGGCAAACAAATCAAAACCCGCTCTTCCTTCAGGGAGCGGAGAAGGCGCACGGTGGAAGGGGAAGGTTTAGGAATAGCACGCCTTAGTCACTCAACCGGAGTCAGGTTAACTCACAAATACATCTTCTGGAGCTGTATTCGGGGCATTACCAGCACCCAGCTCCAGAGAGCACGCAGAGATATGTAGACCCTTCCCGGCTCTGAGAGGGCCAGTATCAGCCAGAGGAGAGCTATGGGGACGGAGGAGACCACGGCTCACCAGCCTCTCCTCACGGAAGGCGGCCACCTAAGCAAAGCGGCGCGGCTACGGCAGGGAATGCTAATTCCGGGCTGGTTTATTATCTGCTCAAAGTAATGAAATGAGCCAGGGTGGCATTTCATCCTTGAGGTTTAAGGTTTATTTTAAAATCCAAAGAAAATGAAGCTCGGGGATACTGGGAACTCAGACTGCAGATTTCACACAGCTTACCCCAAAATTAATAAATGCCTTGGTGGTATCCCTTTCTCTCTTTCTTTAATTAAGTGATTTCCAGATAGAGTAGATCAGAGTATTAAAATTAAAGGCTACACTAAATCTTATTACTAGTTTTGCTGTTCTGCAACTACAGTGAGAATTTTCCCATTTCTAGAAGCTCTCCGTATTTCTGCTTGGTTCTTGCCTTGTTCCGAGGCAAATCTGATGCCAGTTCCAGAAGATGGGGAAAGTGCTACATGGAATTAATTTCAGCAGCAATTCCTATTTTAAAGTATCTCTTTGAAGGCAGCACATGCAGCAGATTTGATATTCTCAGAACATATGCATCACTGCCTATCTACTTTGCCTGACAGTTTAAGTGAGATATTTAAGTATTCTCTCTTGATTGCGGTATTCCACATTTCACCTAAGTCCCACAAAATCCTTTGCTGTCAACATTTCCTTGCTATATCACACAGCACTTATCATGACACATTCTGAATTATAAGGAACATCCACAGAGCAGAAATACTAGGTATGCCCTATGGCAGAAGTCCGATTAATTGCTAAAACGCGAAAGAGATGCAAAACGCTGCCTGGGGACCACTTTACAACACTCTCTCTTGCAGTCATCAAAGGCAGGGGTTTTTTTTTGGGGGGGGGGGGGGGGGGGGGAACTCCTTTATGAACGCTTGAAACTACCAGTACAAGAGCTGCACATACATCAACGCTGCCGAAAAGGAAATAGCCCTCAGGTTTAAACGCAGAGCTTGATAAGAACAAAACAAAAAAGCTGACTTTTGTCAAAAATTAAACTCGATTAAAAACTTGTCAGGTTTTGTGTGTGTATGCAAGAAGGCAACGGCATTTCTAGCAAAAATGAGACCTCTGAGCACACGACAGCCAACCAGTGGGGCTCTCATCCAAGGACCTGGGAAGCTGCGTTCATACACTCGTATTTGGGCATTGTGGATCCTAGATTGGAACTGACTGTACACGTCCCCTCCTACACCTGAGAGCAGGTACGTGCACTCAGATCACAGAGACCATCTAGACCAGCGTTCAATCTCACAAGCGGCCAAAAGAAGAAATCCAAGGAAGCACACAGTAACAATGCAAATACATATGATAACGCTCCCGAGTACTCGGCCAAGTTTTCACTCTGCCGCTCTGGGACTTCGGAGAATTGAGCACCCCACGGGCACTGCACTGGAGAACAGCGCAATTCTTCCTACCATTTATGACGTTACTGACTCCTCCGGTGTACACCATCCCTCGGTTCTCTTTTTTCCAGCGTGAGGAATCCACACCTACGGAATCCACTTGCAATCAAGTCATTCAAACCCATGATAGCCTTTGCTTCCCTTCTTCAAACTTGCCTTCCCAAGGCAGAAAGACCCAAACCACGCACTGCTGAGGGTGCAGCTGCATGGCCAGCTATGGTTCCCTTGGCAGACAGATTATAGGGGAATTAGGGAGCTCACAGGGCTTTATCACACCCAAAACCACGCGGTGAAAAGCCTCAGCATGAACCAGAGCGCAGCTACCAGGCCCACAAGGGAGGCTCTGAGGTCTAAACCACGATCATAGAGACTGACCCGAAGACCCGCGCCAGCTGGCTGCCCGTGCGACATCTCTTGTGAGGACCACACCACCTTGGCCACCACTAACTGAAACCTTATGGTCTTTCCTCTTACATCACTCGGCCATCACCATGCCATTCACCGCATCACAGTACCGTTTGCAGTCATCTAATAAAAACACCTGTTTTATTTTTTTTAAATAAAAATCTGCGTTCTAGGACTTCAAATGTCTTCTCTGAGTTTACGCTTCAATGAGAAATTTAAGAACTAAAGTCTGCATTCAAATAATTTTTTTTATTTATTTATTTCATTCTCGCCTCCAACTATGAATAAGCGTAAAACTTGACCATCTCTAAGGCAAAATGTTTGTTATTTGTAAGGTGGGATTTTCCCAGTATTTTTCACGTTTTATGAACATCTCTAGCTTTCTGGTATCCAACACCTCAGAAGCCTACCATTTTTAAAATAAAACAGCTGTTTTCTCTTCTGTGCTACCTATTTTGACATCAAGGGGATTTTTTTAGGGATGATCAGAAAGAGAAGCATGATTTCAGCAGACTGGTTGAG
The DNA here is from genome assembly GCA_013398295.1 of Chionis minor. NCBI lineage: Eukaryota > Metazoa > Chordata > Aves > Charadriiformes > Chionidae > Chionis > Chionis minor. Next base: position 552,597 of record VZSF01005553.1, on the reverse strand, counting down.
GCATTACGTGAGCTGAGAACATCACCTTCATTAACAATGAGATTATACTAAGTTGACAAAGTTAAAATCTAATGAAACTTTTATTTAACATTTATAGATGTTTTACTCATGAGCATAAACGTAACATTGCCCAACACTGTCTGTGGTATGAGGTCTTAGTGGGGCACGTTTATTGTTATTTTATTTTTAAGAACTACAAAACTGCATCTTAGTTCGAAATTGCCAATACCTAGGAAAGAACAAGTTTATTTATGCTGGAATTTGGTAGGACGTGGAGCACCTACTCAGATACTGCCAAGTTCTGATTCACTAAGCAGAGTCAAGGTTAGACCCAGATGCCAATAAAGATTCATTAAGTATGAAATATGGTATCAGCAGTGTCTTTGTAATGACCTGAACGCTAATTTTGGCTCAGAGCACTCGAATTCCCCAATGAAAGAAAGACAAAGGGGAACAATTTAACAGCTTTTAACCACCACTGTGGTAGCATGTAAAACATTTGAAAATCTATTGGAAGCCATATAAAAGTCAGAGTAGGTAAGTCATACAAAATGTTGCAAATTAGTAGTGCTTACTTAGATTTTTCTTTATTATAGTGCAAAGAATTATTCATCTTCATAGTTATTTTAATGTTATTATGATTACCGCACCAAAACAATACCTTAAAATTTTTTTCACCATCTAATTGATAGACCATGCCACACTAGAAAACTAAAACAGTTAGCTAACAAAATAGTACCTAGAGAAAGGAATAAAATTCATGCATAATTTGCTTGTTTTCAAGTCTTCATAAATAAATAGCATGAGAAATAATTAACTAGCAAGAAAAGAAAGGTTGAATTTTCCAAAGAAGCAGAACCGTGTGGAAAGAAATACTGAGGTTGATATGCCCTTTTAAAAAGAAAATGGAAATAAATAAAACAACAAAAAGAAAACTTACAAAACCGGTAATTAATAGCTTTGTGTTTTTATTAGATTTTATAGGCTGTTTTCATGCCAGTAGGTTATACTTGCTTGCCTCCCAAGAAGCATCATAAGCAACCAATAGTGAAATCAGACCGGACCAAACTTCGTCCTGGATAAAATTTTATGTTCTTTTCGTTTAGACTGAAATTAAGTTTTCAGACACTTTAGATTGAAGTGCAATTAATTTCTGGAGTAACAATCACCGAACCACTTTATTTCACTTTTGAAAGCATCAGTGCATTAGGGGGAGGGAGAGTGTCAGATGTTAATACTAATGGGGCCATCTGAATGGTAAATTTTATATACGGCATTTTACATATGGCATCACAGGCAACCCTAGAGCTTCAAACCAGCTTTTGGAGGATCACAAATCAGTGAATGTCTGCAAAATTATTTTACCTTTTAACCTTTTACTCCAACAAATTAATATTAACCTGAAGCCCAGCGCTTATTATTTTTATTATGCCATATACTTACCTCTTCACACTGGGCATTTCTACACCATGCAAGAAGAAGTGAAGTATCTCATCAACACCGCTACCCTCAAGGATCCCAGCTTTGTAAGATTTGCACGAACAGCACGGAGCTGTCTTGGACGGGAGCAATACAGATGCAGAGGTGCGCGGCACAGAGCTCCACGGGATCGGCACTAAGTTCTCCTTGAAGAAACGCACAATGTTTATAGCTACTTGTAAATTCCATGTCTTTGTCTGAATTCTAGAACAACCTTGCCGAGCTGGTATTTACAGCTGGAGTGCTGTGCGTCCTCCCGAGTCTGTGCTCTCCAGCATCCTCCGAACCATGGGAGACCGGCTGTCTTTTTTGACATGAAGTATGACATTATACCCTGATCCTCAACTTTTCTGCCGTGGAATTAAGCTATTTAAGACTGCATTTAACGATGCGTAATATCTGAAAGGCATCTAATTTTGACTTAGCTCTGTCATTTTAGTTGTCATATTTCAGTTATGTCACACGGAAAAGCTAGAGTTTGTGCTGACTATATCGAGATCTCTTTAACACAGGGAATCCTCAACAGGACCAGCCAGACTGCTGCGGTTTTGCAATCACTAAGATAATGTTTCTCCTATACCTGCCATGCTCTCTAATGACATACTAGCAGTAAAAACATATATGCCTACAGATTTACATAACAATGTGTTACATCAGAATGTTTAAAGAACATCTGATACAGAAGTCATTACTTTACTCTTTCAACGTTTCAAAAGTATACTCTAGGTTGATCAACAAAGGCTGATCTTGTAGGAAAACCAATCTTGTTTCCTGTGCCGTGGGCTGATTGTCTCATCCGGGATCATCCTGCCACAACTGCATTTTTTCCACCTATTCTGCTCTAGTATTCCCACACATACGCAGAAAGAAGTCTTGCAAAAACCAGCCTGGGTTATACCTGAATGATAGAAACTGACTTTCAGAATCTAGTCATCAGCAAATCAATCTTCAAAAATATCCTAATAAACTTTATTCCCCCTTCAGTTCCCAGACCATAATAATCCTCAATCATTTTTCATAAAAAGTGACTTGTTTCACTGAGACTTTTCAGACATGTGGCAGCACAACAGTTAAGTAATTGATGTTTAAAAATGTGCATCAATATACTCAGACTACAAAACAAAATTGAGATAACCCAGTTTTAGGCACAGGGAGCGTGTGACAGACTAATTTTAACAGCTAATTCTACCAAACTAAACCAAACCACTGTGCCTCAGTCTGCAGTATTTTGCACAAGAAATACTGAAATTCAAGTAGCTTCAGCTACCATCCATTAACTTAACTGGTTTCATTTCAATCATCATTTCCAGCATCCTGAAAAGGTAGAAGCCTTCTTTTCAAAGCCTTACCTTCAAAATAAATACCTAATTTAAACACAACGCACACCTTGTGACTGTTTCCATCTCTTTCATTGTTACCGAGAGTTGTAAAGTTGCTGCTGTCTTCATTTCTGCACAGGAAAATACCTGTCCTGCAAAGTCACGCGCTGAAGCAACGTGCCTCACCCAAAGGGCTCACAGCCGTCGCTTCTTCAGCAAACACTATACTCAGACTAGAAGCATCAAAAGAGAAATGAACATTATTCCTGGAATTTCACCTCAGGGTAATCACAAAAGAATTACTTCCTGTTTTCTTACCTGTTCCCAATGAACACAGAATTCTAATATGATATATTATATTCATAAATACAACGTACAACTGAAAGATGAAATAATAAGAAAGGCAATGCTGGTTTTATTAGGTTTCCAATGGCAAAGATAACTGGCTGAATTATGGGAGCAAGGAAGTAGTACACCATCACAGCTTTAAACCCAGCCAAGAGGCAAGGCAGCGAGTGAACGGAGAGAACGCGAGAAGCAGCATCACACGATGGGTAACCCAGCAGTGCAAAGTCATCCCAAGCACGGCTAAGAAAAAGTAATTTAGAGGACCAAAGAGAAACACGGAAGTCAGCCAACAAGTAGTCCAAAATAAAAACATCCAATAAAACATTAGAAAGGCCAAAGAAGTTCTTCAAGAAGTAGGAAGCATGTTGGCAGGGCAGCAGCCAGACCACAAGGGATCTGGGAAGAAAGTCACCAACAGGATTGATAGGGCATGGAAAAAGGGAATTAACTGCCTCAGATACAAAAGCCACAAAACAGTGACCAGAAACTTTTTTTTTTCTTTTTTAATGAGAACATACACTTAAAAAAAAAAAAAGAGGGAAGAACCCAGTTAATTAAATCATTTATATAAAACTCCAAACCAAGAATTACAATAGCTGCTGGAAGTCTATCAAGGCACTGATAATTCCTTTGCTGCAGACTGTCACTTGGAACAGCTTAAAATAATTAACTAATCTCCATTCCTATGGCTTCCCAACTACCACACCATCTCCTTAGTCATGAAAAATGGCAAGCAATTCTGTTAAGCGTTTGTGTGATATATTGCATTCTACTAATCAGGAGAGAAATGGAGTAATAAAATGTATTTCTACCAATTAATCGTGTCCCCACTGGAGAACAGGGTACTGGAGGAAAAAAGCTCAAAACTGTTACCTGCAGCCAGGAACGGAATTTTAGATAGTGCCCATATTCTCACACACAGGTAGATCTGGTTGAAACAGGTGAGCAATATTTTATTATAATTACAGTAAAAATATACCTCTTTTTCATCTGTCCAAGTCGATCAACGCTCACGGTACTATTAACAAAGCTCAGTTTCAACGTCCAAAGCGAAGATGGAAAAAAAACCCCAAAGACCTCAGCCTACTTTTAAACCAAAGGCAGCTCTCTGGTTTTACGTGTATGTTTTTATACTTTGGGGTTGTGTTGATCTAGTTCTGAGAAACTTTTTCTTCCCTCTTACCGCACCATAGCCCAGGTTTCTCCTGAACGTTGCTCTGGGTTCGCACGGAGAAGCCAAGCCAGGGTCACCTGCCTGGTCACCGCTCCCTCTAGGCACAACGCAAGCTGCAGATCCAGCACCGCGCACCACCCTCAGTGAGCGCAGGAAACACGGCGATGAACGGGGAGAAGACGAAAGGCAGAAACATCTGGCGCTTTGTAAAATGAAATAGAAGTCTTCCGTTGGAGATTAGACCAGCTCACAGAGAACTGTACTGCAAGCTCAGCAAACTACTTCGTCTTTCAAAAGCAGAGCGTTCATCTAATAACTTAAGTTCATCTCTTCAAGGTGTTTACAGCAACGAGTCTAAGTTATCACACCACATAACGTCAGCACGTAAGAGACAGAAGAAAGAGAGCTCCAAACCTCTCTCAGCAGCGCACGCTGAAGAGGAGAACTTAAGGAAACAGGACAAAATCCTTTTTCCCCACCCTCCCCCCCCAAGCAGACCATTCCAGCTAGCGGCGATCAGTACTTTATGGACTTCTTGAGTTAAAGGTTGTCCATTGGTATATTAATTAGCCACCTATGGACTCATCTTTTATGTATTTATCCAATCCCTTCCTGAACTTCAGTCAAAAATAAAGATCAAGAGGTTAGTGATTTAATTTCTAGATCGTGAGCATGGAATTATCTAAAAGCAAAATGCAAATAACTATTCTCATTTCTATCATGATTCACAGTGACATTTAAATGAAAATTGCTTAATTCACAAATCAAGGCAGTTTTTCCATTTTTATATGTCAAAAATATTTGCATTAAAATAAGATAATTTAGTCATCTTAGACCCATCGCAAAAATAACACTGTAGAAATATTTTTCAAGTGTAAAAAAGTGAAACTGCATAAATATCCATAAATGCAACACAATTAAGATAAATGCAAAATTAATGACTCTAGAATTACTAATTTACTGGCACATTTACAAAGTGCTAAATTACCATCTCACCACAAGATATGGGAAGCGAACGATAAAAATATGATTTTCCTAACAAAACTCAGTTTTCTCAATATAATGAAAAACTACAATATAAGCCGATCTTTTTTAATTACAGATTTGATTCCAGTCTGCTCTGTGTGTTAAGGGAGGACAAAATCCCCTCATTGTGCTAACCCCGAAGGGTACTGAAACCAACAACCCCGCTGCTGAAACAAGGTGAGGTATAAACTATAAATAAAAATGTTTACCGGCGTTCTCCCTTAAAGGGGAGCCTGAAGTACCATCAGAATTTGAGCACGAGGAGATTCAGGCTCCAGTGGGTTATGTCGTTCCCGGGATTGTGAATCCTGGGATTCCCTTTTGCTTAGCAAATGCTTCAAACCTAACAACCAACACTTGCTGCGTTCGAGCCGGTTTGCCTTATTCCCCCAGAAAGTTCCAATCTTGTTTCTTTTCCTCCTGAAGGCCTAGAGATTCAGGTTGCTCTTTGGAAACGCTTTTGATCAGGCATCTCCAGGTTGAGCTCAGAAGCCCAACTTTCTGCAGCCAACCTGTGTAAGAAATGGATTATCCGCAAACGGGTCGGAGCAGATGCTCCCCTGCGGGAGTAGGGAACACAACAGCAAAACAGATTGAACACGGCAACACCTACAACATCAGCCCTGAAGCACCTCGTTTAGGCACAAGCAATTAGACGACTTTGAGAATCATTTTTATCATGCCAAAAAGAGACTCAGTGATACGTATTTACAATATGAAATAAGAATCGTAACTGAAAATTAAACACGTGACGGTTGTGCAAGTGGAATTAAATTTTAATTATAACACGCCACTATTGGAAGTGACTAGTTTAAATCACACTTTGAACAGCAAGCTGGACAATATGACTATTTGTGTTAAAATAATTAATGTTAATGTAAAATATTTAAATACGCTAATACCCTAAAACTGCGATAAGAAAAAAGGATACAGGGGGCTAATTTATCCTACTTCACTCTGCCAAAACCACTTTACTGTTTTCTTCCTACTGTGTGGAAAGCTATTTTATGTTGTCGATGGCAAAGACTGAATCTTATGTACTTTTGCAATGAAGTCTAATACAAGAATTATTCTGTGAAGTGGCTGGTTTGATTTTTCTCTCCGCCTGTATTTTCAGATAAGTGTTCTATATTTGAATGTGCTATCTTTAAATACTTTTCTTTTCTCAGCACTGAAGATGAAACCGTCACAATCATCTCCAGCAGCAAATGCTTCTAGGTCTCTACAAGCTTTTATTTCCTTTTTTCTTAAGAATATTTTTTCTTTTTTCTAAATTTGAGCTTCACAGAGAAATTGACTCAGTTTGCTAGGAATTACTAGGCTGTGTGGACTTTTTTTTTTTTTTTTAAAAAAACCATACAAACATGCCAGAGTTTTAAAGCCAGCCAAAAATCAAAGCACAGTTCAAGTTGCTTCACTTTTTGTAAATACTTATTTCAAGCTGTACCAAGGCAATGAAAGCTCCAAATTTGCAGAGCCAAAACAAGTGAGCATTTAGGGAACATTAATCCCTAGATACTGCATGTACCAGGTTACACACATATCTCTCGACAAACATCTCTCTTGAAAATCTTGACAAATATATATCCCTGCGTCTTCTAAACACGACCAACATGAACTACTGCCCCTTCCTCAAGAAGTGTACCTGGCAAGCTCCTTTTCTGTATTAAAGATCTAAGACATATTAGTACTAAGATACCTAAAAAGAGAAAAGTCATTATGAGTAGAGAAAAAAAGGTTGATTTACAAAATCTTTCGGTCTAATTAAAGTCTTTGTAAGGAAGGCATTCCTGAACTGTTAAAGAAATTTTTGTTGGTTTTCTTTTTATTCTGTGGAAGTTAAACACTGAGAAACTCAATACATGAGAAAAAGCAACTGGGTTTTTCAGGTTTTGCCACTCTCACCCCACCTACTTAAAGAACAGCTTTCTGTAGACTCAGCTAACCTGGATTTTAGGACACAGAAAAGTTAGATGAAGATTTAATCAATGCACTTGGGCTCTCTGCTATGATTCGGAGAGGTCTACAGACAAAACTCCTAACTTCCATTAAACCTATTTATTCCATTACGCAGGTAGAACAGGTATGAGACAAACTGGTTGCACCTTTTCTCTTTCATTTCTTTTCTCCACCAGTAACGTGCCTGAGGACATGCTGAGCACAATGTGATGGGAACGAAGGCTAAGGATAAGAGAAACCCACGCTCCAATAAGAATTTTTTTTCCCCTCCCCTTCCAGAATTCATAGCAGGATCTGTTTACAGATACACGTATTTCTTGGGCAACTCCAGGAACCAAAAAGCAAAGTAGCAATGTGCGATCTAGCTGACCTGCGCTGGAAGAGGTCCTAACCGCTACGCATTTGGCAACAGCAACCCGTAAGTCCAGTGGCAATAAGTATTTGCTGTGCCTCTAAATACTCTTCAAACTATGACTCTCGAGGTTCTATGTTACGCTGCTGAATACTCCACTGACTGTCAGGAGATTACTAACCATGTTTTCTTTTTCCAGTATAGTCCAATTTGCCAAAAAGTAAATAAAGCTCTTAATGCTTTCAAGAAGAGAAATTCATCACTTACATATGGAGACCAGTAGAACTGTGAGCAAAATTCAAACGATACCAAAAGTAACTAGCAACAATTACAGGTAAAATACTAAATGTTCACACAAAAATATTGCTGAAAACCTTTAATTTGTTGGCAGTAATTAACACAATTGTAGCCATCTCTCCTTTATTCATTAAGTCTTTATTCTGTCATTTAAAACTATTTATAGTGACACTGGGTTGGTTCACCGTAATTTCCTTCCACCCACAACCATTTATAATTTTTTCCTCCAGTAATTTTATAAACATAATGGTTAGGGGTTTTTTTGCTTCCATCTGCTAACAAAAAACAACCCGTCTTGCTATATTAAAAAAAATAATTTATATTCATTTTCCTTCCTTCTAATTCTGCAGATGCAAATTTGCTCAATAAAGGAACAATGTGGATAGTGAAAATGTGTTTATTATACATTTAAAAACAGTGAGCCGAGCAAAGTAATAAGTTTTGACTTTTAAGACCTTTCTATCTTCTATTATACTATATGAATAGGAAATGTAAATGATTATTTGCTTCTCTTCTCAAGAATTCCAATCTCAATCTAGCCTTGATCAAAGTGATAGGAAATCAGAATAAAAATACAGTGTAATAAAATACACAGTGGGCACTGAAGACAGCGTACGTTTAGAACAGTCTCAGAAGAAAAAAGAAACAGTTCAAAATTCACCTGCAGTATTCCTCACTGTCGTCTCATTTTTTCTTTAGGCACCGTGGGAAGCCACTATTCTTCACCTTTCATGTTAACAAAGTAAAATCTACATACTAAACGCCACCATGCAAAAATGTTCTGTCCTCTTAATTGGCATAACGACATGGCGTGACAATCTCAACCTCGCTGATTTAATCGGTGTTACAAAAGTTCTCCAGTATGCAGGAATGTAAACTGGAAATTATACTCCAGCCACTCACAGATTGTAGGTGAAGAAATAAAAGGTAGAAAATTATGCAGATGGCTGTTATTTTAAAAACCTATTTAAAACCATAGCGGAAGGAGTATCAAACAGATTTCTTTTTTTTTTTTTTTGTATACATAATGATGCCTGCGCCAGGGACGCCTGGGTGTGCGAAACCAGAATACACAATGAACCTAGGGCACTGGCTATGTCTTGTAGCACGTTACATTTTGATATATTTGATCTTTGATACAAAAGTAAGATTATGATACCGCTGGCAGGTGTTCTCAGCTGTAACGTACACAAAAGACCCAAAGCTTTGCAGGTCCTACAGACGTCCAGACACCAACAACGTGGTTACCCTTGATCAGCTAAAAACCAACTCTGGTAACGCTGCGGAGCAGCACTTCCGCTTAAGAGTCAGTTAAATGTTCCTTCAATACGATGCAACACGGTACATGCCTTAAATGTACTTTCAATACATGTATCTCCAGAAGTGATGTGGATGATGGCATCAAGTGCACCCTGATGACACCAAACCGAGCGGGGAAGCGGACACTCTGGAAGGGAGAGCCACCCTGCAGGAAGACCTGGACAGGCTGGAAGACTGGGCTAACAAGAACCTTATGAAGGTGAACAAGGACAAGTGTAAGGGCTTGCACCTGGAAAAACAACCCAGGAGTGCAGCACGGGCTGGGATCTACCTGGCCGGGGAGCAGCTCTGTAGAAAGTGAGCTGGGGGTCCTGGTGGACAACCAGCTCAGTATGGGTGAGCAGTGTGCTGCTGCGGCAAAGCAAGCCAGCAGGATGCTGGGTGGCTTCTACAAGGGCATCACCAGCAGAGAGCAAGTCCTTATCCCCTACTCAGAACTTGTCAGGCCACACCTGGAATACTGTGTCCAGTTTTGGTCCCTGCTATACAAAAAGACGCGGACAGGCTGCAGAGGGTCCAGAGGAGCGCCACAAAGGTGACCAAAGGTCTGGGAAGGCGGCCATACGAGGAAAGGCCGAGAGAGCTTGGTTTGCTCAGCCTGGAGAAAAGAAGGCTTAGAGAAGACCTGATCATCACGTTCCAGTGTTTGAAGGGTGGCTATAAAGAAAATGGAGACACCTTTTTTACAAGGACTCACGTGGAAAAGATGAGAGGTAATGGGTACAGGTTACTCCAGGGGAGATTCCGATTGGACACAAGAGGAAAGTTTTTCCACAACGAGAACAATCAGCCATTTGAAAATTCTCCTCAGCGAAGTGGTGGATTCCCCAACGTTGGACACTTTTAAAACGCAGCTGGCCAGGAACAGGGGGGTGGGCCATTCTGGCTAGACTGTGCTTTTGCCAAGAAAGGTTGGAGCAGACCATCTCTGAGGTCCCTTCCAACCTGATACCCTACGATTCTATGACTATCACCCTAATAGTGTATGAAAGCAGTCTGAAGACTGGTGAAAAAAAAATAATCCATTTCTCTTCATTGCAAATGTTTGTTAAATGTAAACGTTGATATTCTACTCATCGGAAGAACGTTTGTCTGCATGTGGAATTTCATGATAAAAAGCTTTAAAGTCCCAGGTTTCTCTAGATAAACCCCACTGGCTTACTGATGCATGAATGCACTGAAATTGAATTACTGTACAACAGCAATTACTTTTCACAGTAGAGTTATAATGAGAATCAGCTTCACAATGAACACCAGGTAGCTACAGTAAGAAAAGCTAATAAAAAGAAATCTTTTATTCACATTTTCCACTGCAGCAATGGTAGTTGCCTTAAAGAAAAATAATCCTTAACACTTCATTTGCCATCTTACAAGTAAATCAACAATAACTTTTACAGGATTCTCCTTACTTGCAAAGAAACACTAATGAAAATAGAAATCTACCTGCATAGCTAAAGTTTAAATAATAGCTTTCTGAATATTCCCTAATAACTTATTTATCTTTCATTTTGCTTTCTTTTTAACTTCCCTCTTCACTGTTGATTTTTTTCCTATTATACCACGAACTGGGAAACATAAAAGCACCAAATAAATAGTTTCAATTCCACCTCTTTTTCACTATCAGGTTGCGGTAGTTATTTGTTATTGAGCATGTCATCATTGTGCTCTACCCTCTTCAGTTTCACATGGCACTAAAGTATCGTAAAGCCTTCTAAAAAAATGATTAAAAAAAAATAAAGCTAACTTGAAATTAAGACTGATCAAGCACATTTCCTACGAGCGAAATCACAGGAAGTCCAGGAAAAACAACTGAAGCAATACCGCAAGTGACAGCGGCTACACAAGGCTCTCAAAGGGAGCATTTGCATTTGGCTGTAAAATTAAACCCACCACTGGACAACGCAGGAAACGTTTCCACTTATCCCACCTTATGGGCAGTAAGATTTTTCCCAAGTGGAATGTCATAGTCTCAGAGGTAAATGGGTACACCTGCATTTGTCACAGCTAGAAACAACGCTGCTGCTGAATCAAAACTGCTGTTCAGTGGCTTTAACTTAAGTCATGTCACAAATACTTCAAAATAAAACGTGGAGTTGCCTCTCTGAAAAATCAGTCGAGGAGTGCAGTATTGGGAAGGAAGTGGATAAAAAGGAGTCTCCTGAACTGACAGAAACCTCAGGTGACCGGTGAACACTGGGGCAGGGGAGGGGGGGAAGCTGCTTGCAAGGTTTTCCATCAGTAAGTAGGTGGCGAAAGGTTATGTAATTGGTTTAGCACTTTCAGTTTTCCATTTATTTTATGTATCTGACAGCACAAAAATAGGGCATTCTGTGATAGGATAATTGCATTCTGAAGGGTAATTCAAACAGGGGATGAATATGATAAAAATCACACTGAACCAACTAATCACTGTGAAAAGTGATGAGACAGAGAAGATAAAAATTCAGCCAGACTATAAAGGGGGAGGAGGGAGAAGAGAGTTCAAATGTGATTAGTAGCTTCGAACAAGTTAATGTGTTTGAAAGCATAAAGCAAAACAAAAAAACCTAAAGGCCTTTCCTATTTCTATACTTCCAGGTCTTTCTTCTTGGCCTTTTCTACAAATTAAACATTTTATATACTATGGTTTTCTGAATAGTTGTCACAGATTGCTACATCTGCAAGAACATGAAAAAAGTATGCTGATTAAAATGTTTTATCTACGAAATATTTTAAATTAAACCAGGGATTGTGATGCCTACTTGAATCTAATTCAATGAGCAGTGTAGGGTAACATTTTCTGAGCACTTGGATTTGAACCCTTGCAGTGGTCTCCCCATTATTTCTAGGGCTGAGAGGTATTTTGTAGGGTAATCTTAATTTAGTGCTTAGCTCAATATTACCGCCAGTGTATCTAAACAATTTATTCTGAATTCTAGGTTTCAGTGTTCTTTGTACAAGTTGCCATCAAAAGCTTATGAAAAAATTCTGTTCTGTTTGAGGCAAGGTGATGCAGTAGTACTTTGTCTCAGCGTGGAGCAGAGATCTTACGCCCATATGAGCTTTGTAACTCCTATCTCACCTCCCCAGATATGAGGAGAAAATTAGTGATCGCATACCAAAGGTGGAACTCCTGCAAAACCTGCACTGCACTGAAGAATTTTGTACTTACCAGAACATAAAATACTAAGCACTACTCACTAGCAGAACATAAAAGGTCACTCACGGCAACCATCTAGCAACCAAGATTGACCTCATTATGTGATTATGCAAAAAAGAATAACGTTATTGAAAGGTACGCTAAACAGATCTTTTTTTTTTTTTTTTTAAATAAGTGACCCTGTCCAAACCAAGCTTCTAGCTTCCTTTCCAAAGATGGAAAGCTTCCAAAGACGACTCTGGATTTCAGTCCGTTCTTCCAGCACTAAAACTCTTTCACACAATACTATGCACACAGTTAAACTTCACAGGATTTGGGTTTGTTTTCACTCAGAGCATGGTGCCCTATATTGGGTCTATATTTTTTTTCTACCTTCGACAAAAACACCATCTGTATGAAGAAGCCAAACCAGCGTTAAACACTCACAAATATGAGAAAACATGCATTGCAAAGCTCTCATCGAGAGCCAAACTGCTCTTCCCCAAGCACACCCCGCGCCGATAGAAGCGAGCTCCGCTCTCCTGGCGTGCGGCTCGCCGGTCACTCCTGCCTCTAAACAAGGGCTGCTCCAAGAATGGGCTTTTCACCTTATTATGACCTCGGGGCAGCAGTTTTCTCTGCGAAGGAACAAGGAAAACAACCTCCCCCAGAGTCAATAGTCTGCAGGCTTCTAGAAGCCGTTGCGCACATCTTAAAGTGCAGTTTTTCTCTGAAAAACAGACTGTAAATATAGCATTGAAGGTTCCATGTTTATTGTCTTTCTCTGCTTCCCTGCCAAGTGTGCTCAGTTTGCAAGCTGAAATATGTTTTACTTTGCTGCCAGCCCAGAAAATTCAGCCTCTAAAGCACAGCCAAATTCCTTCCTCCCTTTTGCACCATAACAAAAAGGAAAAGGCTGAAGGCGAAATTGTATGTGCCGTTACACAAAGGGAATCCCTCTCCTTGGGAGATGCCTTAAGCTCCGCAGTTGAGACACAAAGACCTTCAACTCAACTGAGGAGACAAATCTGGCTGAAATAGAATAGCTGGTGGTAAAGAGAATCACTGTAATGTCCTATTAGTCTGTTGGTACAGATGAGGTAACAGGAACTACTATTACAGGCAGTCACCGAAATCTCTAGCAAAGAATAATGCAAAATGAGAACTGCAACAGGAATGCCTGTCAGTCTCTGGGACATACATGTCACAATTGAACTCCTGCTCGATACAGTAAAGCACAGGAGTCATAACTTTTCCTTTTTTTATGGTAAATCTAATCTAACAGGATGCCAAAGCTACTACAAAAGAAGGATCAAAACGGAGATCAAAAAAAATCCCCAAAACTTACAGATGTACAGAAAGCTCAATGCAGCTACTTGTTGATCACTAGTAAGTTGCCTTTAGAGTGCTGAAGTACTTAGCACAACGAGAGGAACTTTGGATTTACTTCTATTTGAGGCATTGGCATTTTCTTCTAGATTTGAACTAAAGGACAGTTAGTGAACTCAGAAGACACCCTGCAATGCTATTTTTATAATAGCAAGCAGTGAAACGGAGTAGGTTTGGTCTGACATTTTAAAATGTAGAATTTTAATGCACAACCGTACGTAGTTATGTTTTACAGAACACAAGCGATACCTTAAAAACTCATATGGGAAACTGGTAGTCCAAACCTAGTCACTCTCTCTTGCATTCATCTATCGAAGGTATAAGTAATTTATATTTATTCTCTTGAATAATGATCTTAAAGTACTTCTGAACGCTTCAGCATTTCCACTTCAGCACCTTCAATCGCTAGTAGAGCCTTCAGAGCAGAGCCTAAATTATATACTGAGTTGTACATCACAATGAAATAGCAGATTGATCTGCAGCTTACCCGTACAGCTTCAGACTTCTTATGAAACATTTCTTCCATATTCTTTGCTAACTTTTTCACAAGCTGAAGGCCATCAATTTCCTCTATTGCAACATCCTTCTCGTATTCTTTGTATTTCTAGAAGAAGAAAAAATGAAGAAAGAATTAGGGAAAAGTTATTCACAGTAAACCAGCTGAAATTCTGACAACTAATTATTAGTTTCATATTACACTCTTGCTGACATTCTTCATTTATTTGATGTTTATTTGCGTGACAGAAGGCTGCTTTGTGCCAAGATGCTGTCACAGGGATAGAACGACTGAGTTAGAACCAGAACTCCGTTAAGAAAATATAACAGAAATATTTATCTTGTGCACTGTAGGAAAATGATAATTCCCCTTCGGAGCACTCAAATTACCCCTCCCCGCAACTGAACAACAGCCAAAAAAACTAGTGAAAAATCCTCAGCTCCCATCCAAAAATCACTTAAAACCAGTGATACGCTTGGCAATCCACTGCAACGTAAAATCCTCCTCCTCCGCTGAACTTGTAGATGTCTATTTCATGAGCTTTATACAATACTTACATTATGAATACTTATATTACAAGCTTATGTCAACATTCTTAACTTTCCATGCAAAGAAAACCCTGAATAAACTGCATAAACATGAGTCTTTATCTGAATGCAAGCCTGAAAGTATCCTTTCTTTATACAATATGGATGAGCATTAGCTTATGGTCTCTGTTCACAGTGTGAATAACTCGAAGACCGACTAAGCACTAAAAAGACATTCAAAACAGTTTTTATCCTCTATTTTCTCATTTTTTTCTTTATCAGTCTTTACAGTGAAGCTTGTAAGAATATAATATACAAAAAAACCGTAATATTCCGTGGAGTTACTCTTCAAAATATTTAGTACTGAGAACACTTCTCTTTCCTGTGTCATTCCACTATAGCCTGTACTCTAAGAAGTGATGGCTTTCAGTTTAGTTACTGTTCGTCTATCTCTATTTATCAAATAAATAAATATTCATCTATTTACCAATGATGAGTTGTGATCATTGCCCATTACAGAAGCCCTAAACTACGTCACGTAGTTGTACCCCCGTGATACGGCGAGGACCTGAAGAGCAGACCTGGCTTCTGCCAGCTTTAGCCCTACGTGCAAAAAAATATCTTCTAAAGCTCTAAAGTAGCCTCTTAGTGCAACTCACACCACAATATGCCCGTCAATAAAATGAGCTGGTATTATTAAAAAGATTTATCAATAAAACTTGCCGATAGAATTACAATTATCTCCAAACCTTATATAAAGCCAGAGAGAGAAGAGAGAATAACAGCATCAAACACAGTGGCTCAAAGCACGTGGATGAATAAAATAGTCAAAACAGCGAATAAAGTCAGGACCAGTCACATCCTGGCTGGAGACGGAAGGAAAGACTCTATTGTAAGCCAATGCCTGCACCCATTTCTCCTGACAAAACTGATTTTCAAGTCACACTTTGGACTTGCTTTAATCTTTATACTTCTCCGTAAAAACTTCTGTGAATGTTCTGATATGCAGAAAGCGCTTGATAAAACATCCTTTGCAGACAATTTCATATGAAAGTTAAAATATACAGCATTGTCGGCAAATATGTAGGATGCTAAACTTTTTGTATTCTGTAATTTTCCCATTTCAATAATAATTTCATTTTTTTTCTAGTTTCCAGTTATGAGGCTCTAGTCTAGTTGAAATTTTAATATCAGGCCAAATAATCTAAGACACCTCAAGCAGACCACCTGCATTTTGCCCCCTGGAGGCAGGAGGGGAGATTTGGTTTTTCCCCTTCTTGGTCTACATTTTAATGCCATAAGCAGAATTCTGATTTCAACTCTGCAAGCACATTTATACCATTACTAAACTCCCTACTCAGAAAAAAATTAATTTAGGATAACACAATTATTTGTCTAAAATTCTATTATTCATTTTTTTTTTATTTACTGGAGAATCCATAGAATGAAAAGACAAGAACACAGTAGACAAGAGAGACAAACATTATTGCAACAAATACTAACTGTGATAAAATGTAGTAAATTAAAAGTAAATTGGAAACATTCCCAGTTAATTAATGATGTCAAAGTCTCTTCACATCCCACAGGATTCGAAGCTTTGGAAAATTTAAAACAAATGAAACAAAATGCAGTGTCACGAACAACCACCATATTTATTATGTCAACAGATCAAGTACAAACGTGAATAATCTATTTCAAGCTTCGCAGATCATGTTCAACATATCAAGCTCTGATAAAAATGGTTTCCTTCAGACTTGACCTTTGAGTTCTTAGAAAGTATTCTAAAAGGCATCACTTCAAGAGACTTGTTTTCAGGTCATCAGATTTATTGATTTAAGCTTTGCCATCAAGTGAAGAAAACCAGGACATTATTCACTGCATTTGTCTGAAAACTGAGCGGTACGGTTGAAGTTCACAAGTTTTCTAGGCACAGAGAATCATATCATATACTGTATTAGGCTGTTGTGAGAACCTATTAACAAGTCACCCTTCTTAATTTTGAGTAACTGGTACTTTTCAAAATTAATAACAACTTGCAGTCAAAATAGATGGGAATGATCTATTAATGATAATTCATGATTTTATCATTATGCCAGTTCGTAATACAAAAATTCATTTTTTTCCTAATTTAAATGCCAAAGTTCCAACATTAAATATCTTCTGTTTCCTCCAACGTTTGGTTTTTTTTTTTTTTTAAGTTCTATTTGAAAAGACCACACATTTGGCACAGTGCACGTCTAGTCAATTGTTGGAAATCTTCAGAAACATTTACAACAAACTATGAGTATTTACTTGATCTGTGAGACCTTGGCAACCAAGAGGTTTACATAATAAGAGGTTTACATAATATGTATTTTACATTCAGTATTTCATTGCCATAAAAAATACTTCTATTATTTTTGCAGCCGTTAGTGGAAGGTTCCAAAACAGGGGAAATTATGTGGTTGGAAAAAAACACCAGCTGTTTTTAGTATCCTTGTGCTCAAGTGATTGTGTCTGGAGGGAAGAGGTGCCAGCTCAATCTGTGCCAGTCTGTGCACTTCCTCACTACTCCATGTGCGTGGAGCTGGAAATTCAGAGTCAATCTAGAAAGCGGTTGATTTTATACGAACTATAAATGCAAGAAACCTGAACCACAGCAGATAGTGAAAAAACAAAACCACAATAAAACTGTGACAAAGGACATCATTAATAACGGATTCTCTTCCTTTCACTGCAGAGGCTGTACGACCTCCAGGCTTTCATCATTTCCCCACCACTAGATTTTACATATTAAATTGGGGTTTAATTTAAATAAATTACCTAAAAGGAGCAAAGACACAGTTTCTTCAAAATAAATTTTGAGATAGTTCTTTAATTAAATTATTTATTTTCTTTTCATGTAATCTTGAGAACAACAGCAGTGCGCCGCTAGAATTGCAATTAAGCAAAATGCTACCCCAGACAGTGGGGAAACCCCCGAGCTCCTGGGCCAGGCTATTTCTATTCCAGACTTGCAAACCACCTTCTAGCACAATGATGCTTTAAATAGCCATTTCCCTCCACCATAAAAAATATGAAGTTGATGATATAGTTTTTTGGGTTGTTTTTTTTGTTTGTTTGTTTGTTTTAAAAACAAAACAAACGAGAAGATGAAACCCTCGTGGTTTTTTAATATTCTATAATTTTATTCCAGTAAGAGATACTGAAAAATTATCAACACTTGTAACATACCCAGTAATACATTTGTACTTTTATTAGAAGGAGAGAAAACAGCCTTAGCTTCGCTATAAGTAATTCACTTGCATAACAAATGGGTATGAAAAGTTAGTCACAGTTGGACATTTCTTTAGATAAGTGGATTTCCGATTGTCTGGAAGATCGAGCAGATAGAAATTCTGATTTGCTGCGTTATAAAAAAAAAAAAATACTTGAAATGCTGATTCTTTCTGCTTGCAAAAATCAGCATTTGGTAAGAAGACAAGAACATTTATCATTTGAGAAAGCACACAAAAATACATTATTTCTTCAGTATCTGTTTTGCCAGATCATTTCACATAAGCACTAGGGAGAGACAGACAGTACTTCACTGCTGAACTTTTAGTGCTGTTCAACGGATTTAGGCGTGAGGGGTTTTTTCTTGCATGGTGACTGATCAGCTGGAGCTAACAAACCAGAAAGCAACCTAGAAAAAACTCAGGTCTGCAGCATTTAATGCAACCCAAGTATTTGGGACTGTAACGTCAACACACACACAAAAAACCAAACCAAAAAGCCACCAAACACAAACAACCAGCAACAACAAACAATAAAAACAGAATAAATAATAATATTTTTTAAAAAAGAAACAAAACCAACAAACAAACAAACCCACCAGACCAAAACCTACGCAGTTTGAGTGACCAAGGCAGAAAAGGACATACCCTCTTGAAGCAAGCCACTTCAGAAAGATGCCATATTTTATCTACAGTTTGATTTTTTTACTCATTTTTACTGCATTTTTTTTTAAGAGTTGGTTTTATTTTGTTGTCGATGGCTGGTGAAGATTTCTAAACACAATTATTTTACTTCAGAGCTGGTACAGAATTTTTCTTAAACAGAGCTGCAAAGACTTTATAAAAGGAGTATCCATGATAATCTCCATTCTGTACATGAGGATATTGAGATACAGAAAATTCAGCGACATGCCCAATGTCACACAACAGTTCGTAACTAAAAAGAGAACAAGGTCTCTTGGTTACTCTTCCAGTGCCATGCCCAGTAGACCACAGATAACTGTGTTAAGTTCAGGTTGATCTGCATGGAAAGATGAGTCACAACGGCGTATTTCTTCTCACCTTGACATTAGAGAACTCCTCGATAATTGGTAGTTTATGTTACACCACATTACACACTCCTATTAACCTTTACTGAACCTCTCTGTGTTGATGAAATCCATCAGCAATGACCAGCCTGACGGCACACTCCTTTTCTGCAGAGAAATTTTTATTCCCTTCATCAAATGCCTCGGAGGAGCTCGGCATTAGCCTGTCACGTCTGACTCGTGGCACACACTGGTGTCTCAGGAACTCCTGCTCACTCAAAGTCCTGCGAGTTACCTCATAAAACACACGCTGAAATACAAAATACTGAAATATTTGTTGTATGCTATATTACTATGATTAGCTACATAAAGCTGTACCTGGTGTATTATAGCCAAAGATCAGTTATCCTGGGAGATTTGTTGTCATCAGCAGACTTGACCAGGATAGTTACTGCTTTCCTTGCAAAATAACCTACACACAATGCCACTACCTTACAGTCAACACAAGGGCACCATATGCCCAGCATATTTAATTTTTACAAAGATATTTATTCCTGACCTATTTTTACCTCATTGCTACACACAAGTGCTACAAAACCAAATCAATTTAAGCATTACGCTGAACAGTAATCGAAACCAAACCAACCCCAGTACCTGATTTAGCAATACTCCCCTGCCATGCCTGCAAAGCGTGTCCACACAAGACGCCGCCTCAAACCTTTGCACAACTAGATACGTACAGGTATATCACGTAAACAGCAATGATGGGAAGAGTCTTGAATATATACCTGGATAAAACAGCAGAGCTACTCTGGAAAGATACAAGCTTTGTAGATACCCTACAATACAGACTTTTTGTCATCACAAATAAAATTTTAAAGCAGCAGTCATATTGGTGATGCATAAATTAAAATATTCTCTAATAAATAAGAAGATAAGGAGCCACTCCAGGAGCTTCAAATGTTTGCTAAGACTAATTCAGTATTTCAATTTTTACTTGAAGTAGTTAATGAGCCTCCACCTAAAAAATGGGTGATCCAAATAACAAGCTAGTCAGGAGATCTAATTCTAAGCAGTCAGAGGTCAGGAACACGCTCCCAATCTTTCCCTTTAACAGAGCTGCTTCGGGTCGGGGCTAACCAGAGTACCAAAAACCTTCCGGAAGGTTCCCCTCGCTGCTGCCCTCGGCTGCCAGCAGCAGGGGCTGAGGAGACTCTGGACTCTTGCAGAAGAGTGCCAGCTCGCCATCCTTCCCGAATATAAACCCAACCATACCAAAAGTGGTTGAAAAAGCACATTACTGTCTTGTAAATTATTTCAGACGTCTGACACATCTTCACGGGCCAGCATGGGTGCTTTAAGAGCCAGTTAACCAAGGCTATTAAAAACGGCTTTAGAAATATATTTTACAAAAGTTATCTGTGCAATTATGTATACCTTTGCTTCTATTTCAGACGATAAGATAAAGCCCTCATTTAAAACAAACAAAAAAAAACATTCGTGACCTGCCCTGGAGACTCCTTTATCCATAAAGGTGTACTTGATACTTTTGAAAACCCACTACAGTATTTCACACGAACTGCTTTAAACAACGAACAAAAAACCCTGTAAGCCTCAATCTGGGGAATCACAGTGTGACCCAGAGGCTGTGTTCATCCAAGGCAAAGCCATCACTGTATTTTCACGTGAAAGCAAGTATATTAGAGGCTTGTACATCTAATCTGGTCCTCACACACGTCTGAAGAAATGGGAGAATGCAGTCCTTTAACCCTGGAGAGCATCCTGAGTCACTGCAGATTCAGAAGTAGGGAACCTGACAACTTACTGTTTTCACCCATTTCTCAGCTGGGATGAGACACTACAACACCTTGTTCTGTACACCGAATGGCACTGGCCTTCTCTGAAAGCCTCTGTGCTTACTGGAAACAAGGACGACCAACAGAGACAGCCTGCTTTGTGCTGTACGGTCACAGGATACATCCGCAAACGAGTTCTTTCAATCAGACTTTCTTTACAATGTTTTTTCTCATTACACTGCCTTACCTCACTGTGTGTCTCTGTCCCTCCTTATTGTTCCCTTTCTGGGGACCTACGCCTGCCTTACACCCAGCTCTGGCTGCTCTGGGTTTCAGTATTTCAGTATACTTTTATTAGACAATGCTCACTTTCCATCCCAGAAAAACTAGACAAATATCTCCCCACCTTCCAAGGTTGCTTCTAAATGAGCACTAAAATAAAACGGGCGACAAAGAAAGCTAGGGACAAAGCAGAGCATAGACACAAAACCTGAAGTGCATTCTGAAGACAAACCTTTGCTTAGCAATACCCGTGTCTTGTGGCAAGATGTAAAAGGACCGCTCATTTAGATTATTAATGATTATTGTTCCTCAGAAAGAGGAACATGTAACCTCATCTCCTTGGGACACAGACTTTGTTGGCAATACGCAACGCTCTCTAACACCCATCTGCCTGGAGAATGCTTCTAAGCCTTCACCCTCTCCATTGTGTGGGACCTTCAATGTTAACCCTTAAATGGGATTTATTTCATTGTTTTTCACTATGACGGACATGGCATTGATCCCTGCTGCTATATCTCATCATTGCACTTTTCTGTATCCACCTGATAAAAGTATTTTTATCGATTTTTGTTGGGTATCACAACAGTATCTATCAAAGTGGACTTCCAATAACAAGACGCAGCATAAGATGCAAATATCTGAACTCAGGTTCAATTTAAGCTTCCAATTCTTCATTTCATCACTGAACGTTAAAAACGATTATTTGTTTTCCCCAAAAAATTTAAACTCCCCTCAGTCCTATGAAAGCCAGCAATGTCAGCACGTTCTCATTATCGCTGAAAATCAGCCCGCCTGCACGTGGTCTGCACGCAGGCGTCTGGAGAAGAATTCAGCAGGCTGACCAGAAAACAAAAAAGCCACGAAGACGACTTGGAAACCAAACTCTAGTATTTGGCACTGCCTGGAAGTGTGAAAGCACATTGGTGTTTCTCCCTTTCATGTGGGACACTCAGTCATTTCTAAAACTCCACAAGAAACAATACAGCATGACGAGCCTTTCTGTACAGCGAGTGGTATACTCACCACGGTTTCCTTCAAAGCCTCGCGAAACTTAACCAGTAAACTCACAAGGAAAAACAAAGGGTTAAAGTTTGATTGCCAAACCACATTCAATCCAATATTTAATAACTGTATTTGAAGACTGTAATAGGATATAAACTAATGTCCTGTACAACAGAACTGGCCCAGATCTTTTTCTCTTTGGACCATTGAGCTATAAAACATATCTTCTTAGACTGGCACCTGAAATACTGGCATGCTGATGCTTCTAGCTGCCAATGTTTTATCCCCCCCACCCCGAGCTTTTTAAATGAAGGCACTTTAAAAAATGCAACCTGAAACCTATTTAAGAAAAAGCCCTGTATGTTAGACACCGAACACATCAAAACTACGGCCAGAGCTCTGTAGCTCTTGCTTTGTTTTTTTTAATGAAAATGGGATAAATAATCTACAGAACAATGGCCTTTGGATCACTTCACACCCATGCTATACCATAAGCAGGTATTCCAAAATATCACTGCAAAGAGTAAATAAACATATTGAGCAATTTAAAATTTTGCAGAGAGGAAGGTGAGGAATATCACCCTCAGTCTCAGTCTTTAGTTTCCTCTGAAACTGAAAACACCAGATATGTTATTAAAGTGTACATAGCTCCCTAAGGATATCACCTTCATCAAAATGTATGTCAAAAACTAACTAGATTTATACCATCTACTTAGAAATTTGCATAGTCTCATGCCTGTATTACAGTCTTGGCTTTTTTTTTTTCCACCTCTCAAAAAAAAAAAAAAAAAAAAAAAAAAAAAAAAAAAAACAAAAAAAAAAAAAAAGAGAAAGAAAAAAAGACCAAACAAGAAAATAAGCTGACTACCAAGCTAAGACAGCTTTACTTACATGGCATTATTTGATCAGATTGAAAACATTTCAACAAACCATCAGCTTACTGCTGTTTTTGCAAAAAAATAAAAAAACTTTTGCCCAAATTTAACCAAATTCAATCTGAACCAAATCTATCTTAAGTTAAAGTGCAGGGGGCAGCCTTTTTCTATTATTTAGAGAGGTTTCTACATGCAGTTAGTTGTATCATACGTACACAAACACGGAGATGCTTATTCAGCTTTTGTCTGATTCTCAAAGGACTAGAAAGCTTTTGCAATTTAGGAATTCGGTACATTATCAGAGTTCAGCTCGCCAAAAAATAAAGCACATCACACATAGCACTATGATGGGTTATCATCATAGCATATAGAAATAAACTACCTAACTCAAGAGGCTGTAAGAGAATGCATAAACTAACACATTTATCTGAAGAAGTATGGAGCTTTTGCACTAAAAAGGACCCAGCAACAGCTTTGTTTTGCTTGGTCAATAGAACCACTATTAATGATAATGTATCTATGAATTAAAGATGCATCAATCTGCATAGCAGAGAATAGAAGCCATGAATAATAGCCAAATCAATACTATGAAGTCGTAAAGAAATACAGTGTGCTCTCCTGCAGGCTGATGGTAATTAATTTACTTTTGCTCCCTTCACACATGAGAGGAAGCTAGCAGAAGAACACTTTAATCACATAAAAGTTGTTAATTAGAAAAAGAACACATACGGTTATCTTCTTACTGTATCCTTTCTGTTCACATGCTTATAGCGCTTAAAAGAAATAACACTTTATTTGCACACATCTAGAGAAAACAGCTTGTGTTTTAGGACCATATGCATACACTGGCTGATATTTTCAAGTACTACAATTTGAAAGTTTGTTTCTTAAATAAAAGATCTTGTTCTAGTTGGGATGTTCGTTAGTATAAACAGATGATGGCTAAAGTCACATTTCTGCAACACAAACACTGTACCAGGGAAGATACGTGTAGAAATATTTTAAGCCTCATAAGGTTCATTCTAGCGTAAGGGAAAGCCTTAGCACTGAAAAATTGTTTGCTTATGTCGAGGCTTAGTTTATTTGATCAACTCTACTAGTTAATTAAATAATGCCTCTTTTGCAATTAAAAAAAGACCAGATTTAAGTCATCAGTATCTAATGGACTTCCCCTTCTTAGGGAATAAAGAAGATTTGGTGGTCCTATTACTCGGAGGGAATGGTCCCAGATCAGCAAGCCTCTAGAAGAGGAAACAAGATAAAGCTCCGGGTTGTCTGGTTTTAAAAAGAGTGCCATCGCTAGCTAAAGAACAGAATTTTAATATTCATTGTGTCTGAATTCTTTTAAGTACTATTTTTTGCACAAAGTAAACTTCAAATTGCTACAATTAACAGTACATTTTCACAAAGGCATCAAAATTAAAGTTTCTATATTTAAAATACATTCTTCATTATAATGTTCAAAGTGCCGTCAGTGGGCTGCTGCTATTTCATAGCTTAATAAAAATACACAATTTTGGTGAACCTCAGAGCACCAGAGCCGCCTGAATCACAGGTTACTGCTTATTGCTAAACTCCTCCGCTCCTCACAGAGCCATGACCTTCCTGATAAACTGCCTCCGAGCCTCTAAGGCAGCAGAGTAATTAACATATACTTAAGTTAAAATCACAAGGGGCCCTACTGAAGCAGGCAGAACAAGTCAGCACTTAAAGCCGTTTGTGTGTGAATTAGGGTCCCAGTGGTCATTCCTGACTCTCACCAAGTCCTTATGTCGTTTTCCTGAACTCCAGCTCAAGAGGGAACTTCTGCGACGGAGCTCGACCGTCGGTTGTTTACCAGCAACTGCGTGAAAGAACCATAACGTAGGGTGGAACCTCCATCTCGTGAGCTTCCGAAAGCAGTTTTGCTGTGAAAGAACACAATGCACACAACCGAGGGCAGAATGCTCTCTTCATTTCCAACAGCAGATTAGGTCACGTTAACCTGCTGAAAAAATTAGGAGTTGTTTAGATTCTTGTCAAACTCCATCCTGCAATGTAAACACCCCGGCTTTGCTCGCAGGTTTCCTCCTTTCACAAAAATACAATTTGTCCCTTATCATTAGGAATTAATTATTCCAAAGCACAGTTTACATCAATAAAATGTAATTGTGGCAAGCGGACACTCTGGGTTGGGAGGCAGAGCAGAGCCGCGCAGGGCTGCCAGGGGCGCGCATCTGCCGGTGCAGTTCCAGCCCAGCGGTTCCAGGGATGAAGTATCACCTCATTACAGAGCTGCCATGTATGAGTGAATTTGTGGCACTCGCCCTCCTCGCAGGCAGGCAGTTCTCATCTCCTCGCACACCCCAGTGGCAGCGCAGAGATGAAGTGTTAAGCTTATCAGGCCTCATCTGAACCATCACCTACTTAGTTAAGCCCGGGCCATCCATTTCTCTGTCATTTCTTTGTTGCTGAGCTGCCCGAATGCATAATAGCCCCTAGCAAAAGATACAAGATACCTTTAAGGCTTAAGAAAACACCACCTACTTTTTTCTTTTTTTTTTTTTTAAAGCAAACTGAAAACAATTCACAAGCACCGTTTTCATCATCAGTTGCACTACCCGCATTTTTTTCTTACACTAGAATTCTACCTTGTACTACCACGCCACAACGTGTTACAATACTACTATTCATTGATTTTATATTAGCTTTTAACGTTGGCATAGAAATTCCTACCTCTGAAAAAGCCTGTATTGCTATTGCAGTCTAACAGTCGGGAAGGGTTCTGGTAATTGAAAATCTCATGGCACAATAAAAACACATTTGTGCTCAACTGTTCTGTTTGGGCATCATCAAGCAAATCAATAGAGTTTTGTTTCAGTCACAGAATAAGGATTGTTCTTCAGTGGCTTTAAAAAAGGGCATCCAAAAAGACTGTCTTTAACTCATTCAAAATAAAGTTCCCTTTTAACCATTTCTTTTTAGCAACACAACTCTGCTCTGAAGATCATGATACCTTATGGATTTTTATTTCAGAAATAAGGTCCAAGACTTTACATATGAGCAACTCCACCCACAAGATACTCAACACTTGGCAGGAAAAACTTGAAGTGGCCTCTAGTGAAGTGCTCCGAGTCGGGCAGAAGGCTCGCGCTCACATCCGAGTCACTCTGCTCTTTCAGGACCATCTCAACCAACGTAGTAACCTCTTGGCATGAGGTTTGACCGCAAGGGAGTCCTCTTCCTAAGCACTTTTTAGAGCAAAGGAACAGAGAAAGACAAACCTCCAAGGTTCCTAGTCACCAGCTGAAGGAGACTTCTCTCCACCAACTATGGCGGAAGGACAAGTAAACCAGTTTGATTAGTCTAGTTCACAAGAACTGCCCACCACATCATCTTCTGGTTTAACACGTCTGCCAGATTACTGTTACAGGTGTACAAGCGCTACAGAGAGACGTGCCTGAGGAAGCACTAATGCCATTCCAGAGCCAATGTCATTGACAGCTATATCGTATCATATCATGCCATGTCATTGACAGCTATATCATATCATATCATGCCATGTCATTGACAGCTATCAACCACGGACAGGAAAAGATCTCTTCCAGTTGTGTCCAGTCTTCGTGGTGTTGGGAATAGATGAACGGCATGTTGCTTCCCCCCACGTAGCCCTGTACGAACAACGCAGCAGCATTCTCATCAGATTACTTATTTTCACCAAAACTCATCTAAAGGGATTTTGAAAATGGAAAAAGTCCTTTTGCAGGAAGAGCCCAAGCCTGCATGCAACACTACTTCCTATCTACAGAGCCTGTAAGGATTCCTGAGCATTATTTATGCTTTAAAGGTATTGATGGTGCCACCTTACATGTCTAGATGTCTCTAGAACACCCAAATCAGGCCTACGCTGAAAGATGCTTTAGTTGAAATGGGAATGTTTCCCAGCCTTTAAAAGAAACAAAAGAAATACACTGTTCATCGTCAGCGATTTGCTTTTCACTCATTCTTCAAAATTTTCTTGTTCGAACTGGAGATTAAAAGTCAAACCCCAAGAGTACTGCCAATCACTTCATCATTAGCTCCTTGCAAGTCAGAAAAACAAAACTATACGTTTGTAAGAGAGAGAAAGAGAGAGGGAACATTTATTGCAGTAAATTAAATAATTTCACAATAACGGTTTACATTAAAGAATGTTAATCTGATTCCTCTTAGTTTTACAGCTTTCTGTCAATACTGCATTTGAAAAAAACTCAAGGAATAAGCATGAAAATATTCCAATCACACTCCAGCCCATTTGTATCCTTGCTTCAAAGAGGTTTTGGTGATAGCCTTAGAAGAGATATGTGGTTGATGGAAGCTCACTCGCAAAACAACATATAGAAAATTGCACAAACCCACTTGCTTATGTAACTAAAAAAAGATCAGAGCTTGGGTGCCACAAGGTGTGAGATAGCATACACTACGCAAAAAGCCAGTAGGAGCCCCAACACGGTGACATTACTAAATAAAACAGTGGAGCAGTAATTGCAGAAGATGCAGGATATCTAAACGTGCTCTTTCTAATCTCTGGTCCTCAGCAACAGATGTGAAAACATGCTTCTAGCAAACTAACCCTTTATCATATATTCATGCTTTCCAGTAAAAACTAACAACCAGTTACCAGACTTAGAACTCTTTGATGACCTTGGTAGCTGGGAAAATATCCTCCACTATACGTTACCATCTCCTGCCAAAACAGCCTGAGGACATCCAAGTCACTACCACGCACTTTTGAAGAGTGACTCGCTTCACCGTAAACTGTTTATTTCACAATTAGTGGTTAGCGAAATCACCCATCCCCTGTCACTTTTGGTCAACCATTAACATCCCACCGAGAATACCAGCGCTAGATTATTGTCTTCTCCCCATCTGGTTCTGCTGACCCAGTGTGTCAGATTACTCTCTGGGAAAGAAAAGCCACAGGGGCAGAATGAGGCATGTTTCTGCGAGGCCCTCATAAAAGTCTCTGGTTACTGTGGGGTGACAAAAGGAGAAGTGCCAAAGCACACAACAGCGCAGCTGACAGGAAGATAATGTCCCGATGCAACTGTTCCTGGGTATTTTACTGTTATTGCTTCTGTAATCCTCATCTCTTTGTTCCGTTAATTAGCATGCAGAGGCTATAATCCTGCCCAGAAAAAGTCTTTGTTCCCAGATAATCATTTCTCTAACAAGCAAAAACATTTTACAAATTTTATTACAACAAATAAGTCAAGGTTACAGTCAGCTGGTCATCTTTGGCTTTCCTCGGAATTCTTCCCTAATCCATTTTCCAAATAGTATCAGTTAACTACTTACAACGTATGGAAGGATCAATAAATTTAGAAAAGATATCCGATTCCATGACTCGTAGAGCTGAACTTCTATCTGTTGTCCATAAAAAGGCAGTAGTTCCCTTCTCGTCTGGTTTACGTAGTTGGAGATGGGTTTATGGGTCATAGATGGACAAAAAGAAAGGATAAATATGTCCTCTTTTTTGCACAGTACACTAAGAGTCAGAACAAAGCACTTGCTAAATGGCAACTGGGAAGACAACACAGATCTAAGGACTGCGGCTGCCTCCCCAGCACTGCAGCAGTCTTCCGAGGGAATTACTGTAACTTCTCTGGCTCTTCATTTCCTCATTCATAAAACAAATTTAACTTGTTTTGCAGGAACAGTTTGATGCTGAAATTGCTATAATTCTTCAATATCCTTCTATAGAAAAGATGTATAAACATTTAAAATATATAATTCATTCATCCACTAAAATAGTCACAAAGATCTTCTGAAGATGTTTGAACTTAAGATCTTCTGAAATAGTTTAAGAGGAGCAGGTATCAGCATATATCACAGAGCAAACTGAGTAAGAATGAATAAATATCCAAAAGTAGCGTTAAATTTATTTCTTCTCCAGTACAATATCTTAAATAACCAGATCTTTGAAGCTGTAGCTGAATATTGAGTTTCCTTGAGAATATTTTGGTAAATAAAATACTAGCTTTTTTCCTAAAACAGCGTACTTGCATTAAGTGTACAATCTTTAAGGTTTTTTTAATATTTCTATTTCTTTCCCAATAATTGTAGTAAACACGTTTAGACTCCTAATTATTTACTATTCTTCTGGTTACTGGTCGTGGCTTGTCACCCTTTACCAGGGTTGAACTGCCAAAAAAATACCACATTATTCCACCGTTTCGTTTCCCGTGTTGCATTTGAAGATATCATAATTTTGCTCTATAATAAAACATCTTCTAGAAGGGCAGCATATACTCAGGCTTCATTTTTTTTGTCTTGTGTATGAGAATTTTAGTTCTTTAAAATGAGATCTACAATATAAATCGCTTGAGTCAACTGTTCCTCTACAGAGGCTTTACATTTTAGAAAGCTGAAGTGTCACATTATTAGTAATTTCTTAAGAATTCAGCTTTTTTTACAGGATTTTACATATAAATTTATATTGAGAGAATAAATACATCAAAACTATGCTTTGTAGTTCAAATGTGGCTGAGATAACATGATCTGTCTAGTTTCAGGTAACGGCTACAGTAAATAATAAAGCTATCTGTAATATTAGGGGACAGACAAATGGAAAGTCTCACAGACAGCACACAGTCCTACTATTTAAGCTTAAAGATGTTTTGAAAAATCAGTTATTTTACCAATAAATGCAACTTAATAATAGTCAAACAGACTTTGCAGAAGCCGTTTTTAACTCCCTTGTTATTTGAGAGCAACTATGGAAAATTTAAGTCAAAAGGATTTTGGTTTTGCAGTAAAACTAGCATAAGTGAAATTTGGCGTTATAACGAAGGCGACATTCTTAGAGAAAAAATAGTCTGGTGGTTGAGATATTAACCTTGGACGCGAAAGAATTGGGCTCAGGTCCCACCTCTTCCACAGAGCTTTGCATAACCTTGAATTAGCGGCTTAATTCCTCGGTGCTTCTGTTCTCAAGGTATTGAGCAAGGATAATAATATTTCCACAGTCAGCTTCACCTTGCTCTTAGGCTTAGTCTTGCAAATTAGGCAGAAAACAAAATCTGTGAAAAGCCCCAAGAACAATCTGTTCCAGGGCTGAGAATTAGCTTCTGTTCTGAAGACTTGGCATCGGTCTCAATTTGCATGGTGTAATCCCAATCACCATCAAAAAACCCCAGGAACCAGGGTAACAGAAGCAGTCACTAGTAATAATACTCCAGCAATAATATTTATATCATAGGTACCTTACCTGCATAAAATGCAAAGGCTTATTACACTGACTGCTAAAAGAAGCTAGCTAGCTAACTTCAAACCTAGTATCAAAAGTCAAGAGACAAATAACAGTTGGGGGTGTTTTTGTTTTTTTAATATATTACTGTATTTTCAGGGCTCTGTGCGTGTACGTTTAAAAAGTTAATAGAGAATTTTGAGTAAAACTTGAATCTGATGGAATAAATATTACTTTGCATAATTCACATGTAAAGAAGATATGCACAGACTAAGAAGCAACGCTCCTCACGTAGCAAGAGCACAAAATACCTGTCATTCTGAAATACTGTGAGACTTTCAAACTAACATTAAAAAAAAAAAATCTTTGCGTGTTTATCTACTGCGGAATGTTTACGCACATAATTTGCTACACAGTTTGTAAAAATAATTACTTATCATATGCTCATGAAGTCTATAACTATCATGGCAGATCTATCATCACAAGGACGTTGTATCACTTCAAAATAAACCAAATAGTTTTCAGTAGGAATGTCCTATTTTTATTTCCCCCATCAACAAATAATTCTTAAGAAATACATTGCATGAAAATATTTTCCAACCGCTGAAAACTGTGCAAGAAATAGAGGCTCAAATAACTGCAGTTAGAATCACAAAACACTTATTCTCTGTTTAGATTCCACAAAAAACACGCACTTATCAAGCTAAAGTTTCATCAAACACAACGTCAAAGAATTTAAGAGACGAGCAGTCAAGCTTTGGACATTTAAAAAAAAAACCACACACTAAAACCATTTCAACTATAGCTTAGATGTTGGTTTGCAGTAGTTTGAAAATGAAAGCTGTGACTGTTCTGTCCATAAGCTTGCAAGAAAAGAAGAAGAGAGAGAACGCACGTGGGAGCTCACGCTGCCATAGGACAGGAAGAGACAGGGAGACACTATTTAAAATTGGAAAGGAAGTGAGGTTCGTGTGTTGAGCAACGGAAGAAAATCGTGAATTTGAAATTATTGAGCTTGGAGCGGAAGGAATTCCTCTGCCGGGCTGCAGGGATGGAGTCTCATGAGCCATCCAAGCTTTGCATGTGAAGTGCATGTCATCAGCAGGACTCCTCCGTGGAATGAGGGGTCTGTAATTCACAACTGGCACTATTTATTCCATACATTAGGGTTGCCTGGATTTCATTTGCACAAAGCATGCACTCATTACCCATGGACCGTTACGTACTTGCATTAATCATCGTTTCTTTTCTTCTAAAGCGGAGTGTGCAATCCATCCCGATGGAGAAACAACAAAATCTGACTGCATAAGCAATTTTCTCCTATGTCAGATTTCTCTAGTCCAAAAATAATATGGAGAGAATTCTACACAAACTACTTGCTTCTAAGAGGTCCCACTCAGAAATGCAAAATGTCTAGCTATGCTCAGTTTCTTGGAAATTATAATAAATAAACCGAACTGGGACAAGATATTCATGGATTCTACCATAATAAACCACAATGTTAACAGATCAAACTTTATTAATCACAGGTAAAAACCTCTGTGAAAATGAGGTACAAAGGTAAAGCTAACGTTATTAAAACGGTTTGAAAGAAACCATGCTTTCTAAGCACTTTTGTAATGTTAAAGTGGGGAGAAAGGGGAAGGAACAATACAAAAAAAGTTATTTGACTAGCCTAAAAAAAATTTCTTGGGTAGGAATGGATGAATCTTTTTTTTGTGTGGGTTGTTGTTGCATTTTTTATTTTTTTTTTTTAAAAAGCCGGAGGGAATTTCATTGCTTAATGCATTAGATGCAAGCGTTCAAAATCATTTTAAACTGAAAGAAATTTGCACACAGCATATGATAAGTTCCTGCAAACCCTCCTTCCGCCTACCTGATCTAATTGACATCCGCACAGCTCCTGCGTGTGCAAATACTACTCACAGGAGTAGGAACTGCCAGACCGAGATCTTCAATTTAAAAGCATAGACAAGCATGAAATAAATAGTCCAAACCACTGTAAAAGCGGTGTGAAATATAAGAATCTATAAGTCCAGCAGCAGCAAGAATCAGACTTATATACAATATAAATGCAATGCAAACAGCAAAATACTACTGCAACGAAATAAAAGCTGCGAGCAGCCTAACCTGAAGCCCCCAAACCTGCAGAGGTCCGGCAGCAAAGCAGTACTTTATAGCACTTCCCAGAGGGATAACAGGAATATTTAATACTGGTTTTATTTGATTAATATATTGATGCTTTATCCACCTCATTTGAAGTTTTTACTTACTGCAGCTTATGGAAAAAGGGAGAGGTTCCAAAATACAGTTACCCAACAATATCCTATGACCAGAGGACAATTCGGTATTTCTGCTAAAACTAACGGTGTGCCAAGCAGTGCCCTGATGTGATCGGCGCCATCAATTTCTATTAATCTAAAAACAAAGCACTCCAAGAATCCCTTACTGCATTATGTATTACGCATTTGTGTTCTGTTTACTCAAAACATAAGAATTAGGTTTTTTACTCAAAACATACGAATTAGTTTTGTCACCATTTTAAGAGCTCATTCAACAATTAAAATTCACCAGTCAGGAGCTGCTCCTGTATGTCCCATTCCTACAGTGCCTCCAACACTCTCACCAGTAATTTTATTTGAGGACTGCAGGTCTGAAAGCGTACCAAACCAGTCCTCTCCTTGGAAAACCACTGAAAATACAGATTCATAAAATTCTAGCTCGAAAATTCAGTCATCTGTATACAGACACTCATCTATATTTACTACATGGAGCATTGATCCAGATCCAAAGAAGTGACTACATTTTACCATGACGATTTGGCGACTGTGCCTGTTCAATAAATCTGCCACTGGGATTTTTTTTGTTGGAAACAAGTTCCAGCACAGGGACGATGGCTGCTTTTCAAAACATAACAACCAGGTTCATTTCCACATACAGTTTGCTTATATATTTCCTCAAATTTCCCATGTAAATCGTCCATATCACGCGCTAAGTCTTCACGTTTTCCACTCCAAAAAAAGGAAAAATGGTGAAGTCTCTGTTTCGGATTATTTTTAAACCTGCAGACAAAGTACATTGCTATACTAGAACCTGCTGCACTGTCATTTTCGGCTCCGATACCAAGTACATGAAAGTAGTAAAAATTTTCAGCTTATGTAGAGCAGAACACCAGGCCATGCACATTACCTCCAGCTAGAGACGTACAAATCAATCGAATCCAGGGATAGTCAATGGTAAACTGGATTAGGAGGGAAAAAAAAACCCCAAACACCTCAAGGTAGTTGTGTGGCACCGAGGTTTTCCACTCTACGCAGACTCCTGGAGCTGCTGACTGGGCTCCGCTCCACCCCACCGGCCGCCTTGATGGATGAGCCCAAGGTGAGGAGCCCTCACCCCCCGTTCAGCGCGTGGGGAGCCGTTCCGAGTCCGACCGCTCACGCCTGGCCGATGGCTCCGGCGGGCACCAAGTCCCTCCGGCATCTGTGCTACGTCTGCTCCCGGCTCCTGACACGTTCCTGCTAGCTATCAGCTCCGGCTCCGGAAAACACAGTGGGAATTTTCAAGCACAAAGCTGAGGGTCTGTCCTGGACGCCTTTGACAATGTGGGAACGCCTGAGCACGCACGACGTGCTGTGACACCTCTGAGGAGCTCCGGAGCGGAGGGACTGGGTCTCAGCGCCCCGGGACAGGATCCCCCAGCCAACGCGGACCCACAAGTCACCCTGCAGACGAGAAGCTGGTTGCTCTCAAAAGACAGCCTGAAAATAAAGCCCTGGAACGAAACCGGGAGCAACACACATTCCCAGGGCAGACAGACGGAATGTCAGGAGAACACACCAGTGTCCGTTAGGTATTGCAGCGCTAACGTGTCCAATCACTCCTTTGTGTCTGGTTTTCAAAATTATGTCACTTTAGTTTTATTCCCCAAAATGCTCTGAGAAAGAAATAAAGTAACTCCTACTTCCACACTGAGCTTTAGGTAGCCAGGCAATTGGCGGTTGACAGTGGGTGTTTTGTGGCCGTGGCAGATGCATAACCAGTACCTGCGCGGCACAGATTTACGATGGTTGGCTCCAGCGAGCGAAAGTAGATTTTTGATCCATTTTTCTAACAAGTTTTAATCATACAACATGTTACACACGCCTGTATTTATATTATCCAGGATTAAAGCGCAAGGAAACCACAATTTCTGAAAACTAGCTTATCAATGCAGGCATACAGGTTTTTTAGAAGAAGTTCTTTCCAATTCCAAAACAGATAAATATAATCCTCAAATCTGTTAATCTGATCAAAGCAGGAATATACTGAGCACTGGCTACTTCAAACATGGCTGTTGGGAATGGAGGCAAATTACTGGTTTCAGAGGTAGCCTTGGGTTCAGTGTCAACAACACACTCAAGTTTCCTAACTCTAGCAGCTCCCAAGCGTCAACAGCCACAAAGCCCCCTCTGGCCCAGTTATTTCCCACTCAGTAGTACTCAGCTGTATTCAGTATTTCTTTACAGCCGCTTCCTTTATTTTTTTCACAGCCTCTTGCTCTGAGTAGGCAGTTTGTTATACCAGAAGGGTGAATTTCTACCCTGCATCAAAGTGCAAAATGGACTTCAGGGACAGTATTGCCATATGAGAGAGAAAGACGCCGAGCTACACACCCGGGAGAGCTCTTGGACAGAGAGACTTTTTTTTCCTTCTTCTTTGATTTATCAATTGGCTCCGGACATTACAGGAATAAAGCAACATATCTCACAGTTTCAGTTTCATGTAATATTTTTGTTATGATCATATTTTACACAGATAAATATGTAGCTTTCACTGTAGAAGAGAGATGAGAAGTCAGTACGTAAAAGTAAGAATCAACAACTATTTAAAAGCCTAGAAGAAGCTGGGAGATTTATCACATGAGAATTTACATACGTGTTCTGCTGGTCGTAACTGCATTAACACTAGCTACAAATAATAACAGAATTTTTACGCGGCAAGCAGCCATTAAATAAATAGAAGTTTTAATTCTGGTTTCAAGGAAAAACAACACAAAAAGCCCCCCAAAAAACAAAACACCACAAAACACAGCCCACCCCCAAGGTACAAAGGTAAATAGGTCAGCCTGCCAAGGCTCAGAAAATAGCAAGCTCTGTTTTTATCATGTCTACGTTTGTTTCTATTTTCAATTCTTAAAGAGTCATAGCCAGTTTTTGTTAAAACAATACATATCAACATTGAGTAGTAAACGAATACTGTTTCTTTGTTTTTAAAAGCATACTGGAAAGCAACCCCCGATGCACACTTCTACACACACGGACAGGCATAAAACCCTGTAGGAAAGGGACCTAGAAGCAGTAAATGGGCTGTGTAACACTGCTCACTTGCACCCCCAAAGTGAGCATCTCAAGGAATTTCAACAAGAAAACTTCTTTCTGCCACTCAGAAATGGAAAGCATTACTTGAAATTCAAGCAGGGGCATATGTTCTCTGCCCAGAAACTTTTTGCCTTGATGGCTTCACCTGAGACTGAAGATAAATATCTGTTACCGGTATCTTTGGGGCAACACCACCACACTTCAGCATGCTCGGTCCTACGTACCTCTTACTCTGCCCTGCAACCCTCCCCCTCCCCTTGATCTCTAAAGGCAACCCATGTGCTTTTTTTTACCCGTGTAATTTTCTTTTTCTGCTTCGTGTAGCTGATAATTCTTTCCTGCGAGAAACTAGAGTTGCAAGACATTTATCAAGCAAGCTGCTGAATTTCTTCTCCTTACAATTTAATAAAACAAGCTAAAAATCAATACAGGTAGAAACAATCTTAGAACTGTGACTGGGGGTGCATTATATTTGATACCATTGATAAAATAAAACTTGAGTGATCACAGGTCACAGACATAATAGCAACAAACAGAGAGGGTTATGGTAATTAAGAAGTAGACAGATCAATAGAATATCTGTTATATTTTGGAGAGTCAGCAACTAGCAGCGATTTGAGTTTCTGACCTAGAGAACATCCTGATACATTTTTTGTTGCCCCAGCATAATCTATCTTCAGGGAAGAGCTTTGCTGTGTATTTAGCCTAGGGATGAATTAAAGATAAACGTTAAATTTCAACGGGTTCGTTGCAAAAAACAATTACATTGGCGAAAACCAGTCAAAGCTCAACAAAAAATAGTGACCGTCAAAAAAAAAAGGAATGAGTTGTGTGTTTGTGGGAGGGTGCGGGTTTTTCTTTCCTCTCTGGACCTGCTGCTACGCGCTACTAACCTCCCATCTGCCTCTGGCGCACTCACAGCAGTATGATGTTCCATAAATAGCCCGTGAACACTTGAAAGACATCTTTAGAAAGTTTTTGGTGGATTTAAAAATAAATATGGAATAAAGTTTTAATTAAATGTACTTTCAATTATTTGCTTTACTTTATCGTATATATCATCCTTATTATAAAACCATCCTAAAGAAACCCTTCTGTTAAGAGTGATACACAGGCAAAAGAGCGGCAGGGAAAGAACGCAGATGAACACTCTTTGCAGGTCAGTTAAAAATTCCAAACTTTTTTCCGCGTAATGTCTTCTGCAAACAAAAGTTCGCTCCCAGTTACACCTATGTAACAAATGCAACATTCGGCATTAAG
Source organism: Chionis minor (assembly GCA_013398295.1). Lineage (NCBI taxonomy): Eukaryota > Metazoa > Chordata > Aves > Charadriiformes > Chionidae > Chionis > Chionis minor. The sequence continues at coordinate 515,729 of VZSF01005553.1, read as the reverse complement.
CTCTTTGCATTTTATTAGTTACAAGGATTTAAAACGTACAGGAAGACAGCGCATTAACGCATGCAGCTCCACACAGCGTAAGTCAAGCAGAAGCCCACCTCCTATTTGATGGGATAGCTATGCACCCTCAGCCTACTTTTTATTCCTGTCATATTTTCTAACATGAAGTACTATTAATGACTACAAATACCAGCTTTGTCATTAGAAAAGTGCTCCATCAATATTTTGTAGAACACTTACTCAGGAAACGCCTTTTCAGCAAAAGCAGAGATTTTCAGTCACAAGCAATCCCCATCTTTCCAGGCATTTTACACTGGATCATTTTCCTTTAATGAATCCTTGTTAACAGAGATGTCTTTAACATCAACAGGAACAGTAGAAAAATGCTAATTTAGAGCATCAGAGGAAAAATAAAACAGCTAGAGATGTTAACTAGAAGGTAGGTTTAGACAAGGATCAGAACTAGTGGATATTATTTCCTCTTATTGAATTTTCCCCGAGTACCATACAACATTTACAATTATTTCCTCTCTGTCATTACTTTCAGGCATATACAGTTAAGTTAAAAAAAACCCAAACTTCCAAATTCAGCACTACAACACCCACTCTTTGCTTTTATTTTCATTAGAAGCCCTTCCATTGACATTATAGTCCAAATTTGGAGGCCAGGCCTGAAAGCCAACCATAAGCAGCCTTCCAGCAGCGCCAGTTCGGCAGTTGTCCCGCGGTGCTCCCCGGAGCACACCGGCTGCTGTCTTACTGGTGTCCACCACTGCCTTTCCCCCACTACTCGGCACGGCCCAGCCTAATTTCAGGAAGAAATTTTTCACCACGAGGGTAGTGGGACACCGGAACAGGCTGCCCGGGGAAGCTGTGGCTGCCCCATCCCTGGAAGTGTTCAAGGTCAGGTTGGACGGGGCTTTGAGCAACCTGGTCTAGTAGGAGGTGTCCTTGCCCAGGGCAGGGGGGTTGGAACTAGATAATCTTTAAGGTCTCTTCCAACCCAAACCATTCTGTGATTCTGACCCAACTTAAAGGTTCCAAACAGGCATCAGCTCTAACCTCAGTCACTACAAGAGCAAGAGGCACGTACACACGCGAAGATTCACTGTGACAGACAAAGAGCAGAGTCGAATGGTACAAGGCGAGGTCAGATGGATTACGTGGTTCAGTGAGATACAGCATCTGTGATCTCTGTGGATAGATGCTACTGAGATTATGAGTACCTAATAATGCGGGTACTTAATCCATTAGAATAGCACGATGCGTTACAGCGTTTCTGCTCATCACCAAAGCATAAGGTGTGACACATGTGGAAGATACAACACGGGGCGTAGAGGAGGAAGAGGCCCCACAGCATCAATGTGGTGAAAGCTGTTAAGAGTACAGATCAAGTCCTTGATGAGCTTTGGTGGGTGAGAAGCAAAGGTTTGACTGTTAAAGTGATATTCTTGGGGAAAAAAAACCAAAACCCAACCCATCCGTTCATCTGCTTAGGGTACACTAAAAACTTGTTGGTAATGGTCCATCACTAAAGATTCCCTGGGAAGAAGACGGTAAGAAAGCAATGCTGTTGTAACACTGAAACAGTTGACGTGCTTTAGAAGTACAACCTCACCACCACCAACGTTCTACACAAGGTATCTTTAAAGCACTGAAGTTACCATCACAAAAAACCCACGATGGTCAACTAGATAAGCAGTATTTAAAAAGATTGACCATCTCCTGTGCTGGTGATGGCTTTCAGATGGGGCTTTCCCCCCCGAATAAGCAGAAGAAACATGAACCTTTATATTTCTAAAAATAAATCAGGGACTCCATGCTGGGCTCTTCAGTTCTGCAAGAAGGCTGTTCCCAGGAGCTCAGAACAGAAATATTCGCGTCATCCTCATACAGACTAATGGACAGGACGGTAGATTGAGAAATGGCCAGTGATTTCCACAGCTATTTCTTTATTTTCCATATTCGAATCAGTTTACTCATAGCCAGTTATAACTTTGTTAAAGAGATGCAGTAAGCTTACTGACGCACGGGTGCCTGCACATCATGCCCGTTTATAATAAACAACCTTTGCCTTTCCATCGAGAGAGAAAAGCTCATATAAAACAGAAAATGACAAAACAGAATGGGATAAAGTTGAAAAGCTTTACGTTCAAATATTTTACTAGCATGAATATTCTTTAACTAAACATAAAGCTGAAACATAATATCCTTAAAGTAGAAGCACACAGAGTATTAAGGGGAACACAATTTTGTGAGCTGTAATAGTACACATCACTATGTTATCAGTGTAAATGTTGTATTACTTAGCTTCCATTACTTAATAAGCCATTTGTCCTACCAACCATCAATAGACCATAATGGTATGGCACAGTACATCAATATTTATGTTTCTAAAGACTTTCTTTCACTGAATGCAGTCCCTGTTTTTCCACCAAGGCAACACAAAGATAATATTTTCAGTATAAACATCCATTAAAAAAAACCAACAACCACAAACCGGAATGATGCGGTATTTCAAATGAGGGGGGGAAAAAATTTAAAAAAAAAAAAAATCAGCTTTCAAATATTATCTCACTCTGCTATACTTTCACATACAAGGATTTGGGATTTTCTTGCCTCAGTGTTACTCCGGTATTTTAAAACCTTTTGATAGCTCGGACCATAAAGCCTATTTTTCTCTTACCAAGATATGCAATTCCTTCCTCAAAAACCTGAAAGGATATGAATTTTGTCAGAGCCCTTGAGTCATGAATTCCTTTGCTTATGCTTAAAAGGGTGAAAGAACCGATGTTGTGGGGAAGAGACAAAGACCAAAACAGCCCCACCTGAGCTGGCAGCGGGGCCGCGCGGCTCCCAGGCTGCGCCCAGCAGCAAATTACTCTCTCAAAAGAAGAATGCAGGTCTTACATGGAGTGGAACAATTAATTTCACGCTTGTCAGCCCAGTCTCAATAGTGTGTTGATTTGAATCAGATATTTGTGGCGCGTTACTGCATGCGGCGGACAGTCCTGATGCCTCCTGAGCAGACGTATTGCAATGATGACTATCATTGTAAAACAATCCATCAATAAGAGTAATTACAGTATTGATCAAACTGGCTCCTTGTTTCGTATCGGAATCAATTCTCAGGAGTTGCCAGAAACAGAAATATCTAATGGACTATTCCATCACTGCAGCAACTGAAACAGCTAATATTCTGGAAAGCTCTTAATAATTACTCATTGACTCTAGATTTCTGCTTCAGTGGTTAACTATACCCTGCTTGCTGTTGCTTGAAAGTCAGTCTTAGTGGTGAAAATAAGATTCCAATGCAAATTTATAAAGTGCTAACATCTGCAAAAAAATCCAAAACCACCTTATATAATTTCCCTGCGTTCTGCTCATCAGAGAATCTAATTGTATTCCTTATTACATTGTTTCTGGGTGAGAAACTGCATTCTGGATGCCGACAGCTCATTTTACAGCGGCTGCTCTGACCGTGCTCCGCAATAGCCAGGGAGGAATGCATTGCGGCTCGGATTGTAAACAGCAGAAAGCATAATACCATTAACGGGATATTTTCGTCCAAGTGTCACTGCCTGAATCTACAGGTGGTGTCGAGATAGCATTAGCTCGGAATGCTGCACTATAAACCCCAGAAGATATCTTCATAACGCGTTCCTGTTCCCTTTCAGATTTGCCTCTCCTCACAACCAAACAGTCCTGCTACCCAACTGCACGTCATTAAGACTACATTAAAATACATTTGCATGCTTACATAATTTTAAATTGCCAATAGAAACGTATTTAAATTAATAAACTGGCACATTACACAGGCATTGCGAGAGACAGTATTATACCCTTTCTAATAAAATACTTCTATATAACACATTAGCATTATCATCAATTGGAAATCACTAATATTTCCTCTGATGTTTGCTGAAGTAGCATTAATTATGCTCGCTTTCTTTTGGTATTCATGTACCATCAACATAATTAATTTGGAGTTTACTGAAGTGTGAAATGTTCTGCCTGATAATAGATTTCCCAGAACCTCATAGCAGCAGTCGACCTTACGCAGCCCAGTTTTGCTGTGGCTAAACACAGAGGCTGAGTCCAATAGCTCCGGACCCTCAACGGTAAAGCCGCAGCGCAGGAAGCAACAGCGATCTGGAAGCCTTGCTTTTAAAATATTTTGCTGCTAAGGTTAGCTTAAATAATTGGGTATCTCAACAGATGGAAAAGGTAAGCTGAAACATGGAAAGGCAGCAATGCGCACGGCAGGGGTGATTCTGACTGCAGGGTGAACACAACTAGCATCGCCTCAATTTTCAGATACTCAAAAGAGTATCTTCTGCAAATCACTGAAGGTCTGGGGGACTGGACATAACAACATGGAACATTTTCGAGCGGTGATGCTTAGGGCAAAATAAAGGAAACTTCGCAAAGTAAGAACTGGAAGAAACAATTATTATATTAAATAATGGCCCCCATTTAGTCCGTCATTGATGGTGATGAGGAAACTCCATAGGCTGATATAGGACTTGTTTTACACCCCGCTGAGTGGAGAGGAATTTTCTTTTTTACCCCATGTGGTTAGGATAAGGTTTTATAATACAGTTCTCTCCATAAATACCACCACAGTGAGAACAGCAAATATTTTAAATATTTAGATTTCTACACATTTTTCTCCATATTGTTCTATTTGTGCTAAGTTGTGCTCCACTTAATTCCACGTTACTAACATTGCCTTGGGTTTTTTACCTCAAAGGGATTACATTGCCACCCTAATGATATCATCAGAAAGTTAATCTACGCTCATCCAAGATGCTTTAATCATTTCCTGCATCCAACAGCTGGCAAAGGCTGTCGAATGCAATATTAAAAAAGCCCAGGAATCTTATTGCATGAGCCACCTGACACTACTACTGTCACAGTTTTGGGAAGTTTAATCAGGAAAGAACTACAGTTGCTCAGATGCTACCAAATCACTTCTGATAAATACTAACCTTTTAATATGCACCGATGTGGTTTTTTTTTTAACCCTAAAAATCACAAGGATGAACGACCAGCAGTTTGGACTGTTCCCGTTAATCTTGCTTCCTTCAGCAAAGCAAAGCTTGGAAAAAACGGAATACCTAAAATTTACAAAATTAAGTATAAAAAAATATGCCTTAGAAATCCGGAATGCAAAACCAGACAAAACAGACAGCACGTCTTCTTTGGAGAACAGGTATTTTTCTTCTGTGCTCTCCGTAGGCACATATCTGCGCTGTGCCCGGGGTGCAGAGCGTGGCTCAGTGTAGCAGGACTAGCTTTTACAAGTCCAGGGTCTAAATACAGGAATAAAACCAGCCTAAACAAAAAAATGGTTCTTCTGTAAATGCAGGAAAATTTTATGACAGTATGCTTTCCAACTCTGACAATAAAGAGTGTTTGTGAGCTAGCTGTAAGTCACAGAACACTTCGAACCTACAGGGAAACCCCTGCAAATGCAGGTCTTCTCTAAACCGAATGCACGTACTGCACTCCAGATATATATCCTTATGTCTTCACAATTTATACTTTTAATTCATCATAACATTATCTTTTTAAAAACCTTCCTTGAGCAAAAGCTACGCGCAGCTGGTGAATGTCATCAAATCCTTGCCCTCTGAAAACAGCTGACGGAAAACAGCTAACAATGCCTGGGGTGTCTGCACATCGCCGTTAACACAGAATTAGTCCATTCTATTTCAACGAATCATCATGCTTTAAAAAAAGTAATTTTGAAATGCCGGAGACATTGTTTGCTATGCTGTAGAAAAAAAACCCCACAAAAACAACTGACTTCCCATCGTTGCTTCTATCACCATCATTTAAAACTACGTATTAACAAACATAATTAAAATGCTGACAGTGACATTTATTATCGATAAAGACAAATAATGTTATTAAGCAGGGAGATGCACTTTTAGTAATTTGCGGTTATCATAATATTTCACTGTGAGCACAAGCCACCTTCACTAAGCAGCAGCAAAGGAACTGAGTTTGTTTCAAGAGATTTCAAGCAACTCTTTCTGCCTCACCGTTCCCAGGTTTTTTGCTCATTTCCAAAGGCCAGAATTCTTCTCAGGTAATTAAAGCTTAGAGACAAATTCATGACGTTACTACCTTCCGCTAGACTGCGTTTCACAGAAGCCAGCTTAAACCAAGATTTGCAGCACGTTATAAGGCACCTATTTACCGTTTCCTACTCGAACGTGTTACCCACAGACATCAACCCAAAGCAACGGAGGCTACAGAGCTCCTCGAAGCCTCCTGTCACACGCCACACTAAACGTTCTGAGAAGCTCCCACCTACAGTCTAGGGAAAGCTATGTACAATTTGTGGCAAATAATCAGATAAATATAAATTTAATAATTCTTAAACTTTTTGGACATCATATTATTCCAATCAATTGCCCTGTTTCTACAGATTTGATATTAGATTGTTTCATATTGTTACTTAGGACAAAACAGACGTGGTTTAATAATGGTAATTTTATCTTCCTACAACATTTTCTAGATTTAACCTTTGTTTAATGACATAGTTCCAGTAGAGGCACACACACTTACACTGACTGCTAATTTGGATTTAATGCTGACTAAACAGCAGCTTATTACATGCAGAAGAAAATCCACCTCACTGCATGAAAGAAGTTGGTAGAAACCTGCTTCCTTCCTTGAGGCTCAAGACATACAACAGGAGTTTTGTCTTGCAATAAACACATGTTGTTAGAGCAAGATGGCACGGCTGACGCCGCTCTGCTCTGCCACGGCGTAAGCACCCTGCGCCACAGGGAAACTTGCCGGCACCATGACCGCGAGCACCGAGACCCAAGCGTCCTCTTTGAAAACAAGAGCAGCAAAATTAATCTGTCATAAAACGGGCATGAAAATACCACTTACACGAGAACTGAGCTGTGGCACAAGGTGAAACACTTGGCACACAGCTACACCACCGCCGTATCCGAGTAAGAGCATCTTCCCTGGTCTTGTTTCACCTGTCCAGCTATGCCGGACAGTGACGAAGAGGCAGGCGAGGGATGACCAGTGCTTCCAAGAAACCAGCAAAGAAAAAAATGTTTATATTAAAAAACTAACGTATTATTCAAACCTACGCAAACACTAAAATGCAAAGCCACCAGGATACGAGATCGCAGGTACACAGACAGAAACCTACTGGTGGTTGCATCTGAAATACCATCCATTGCTTTAGCTCTCTCAACTACTCACGAGAGCTGAGATTGTGCACACAATTAGCCAAAGACCGGGACTAGTTTTAAGTTCTGTATCACCTTATACTCCTTCCAGTCTGATTAACACACTTTCGGCATACTTACCACAGATTTTAAAATGCGCATATATTTTTTAAAAGTCTATTTATACTAACGAGTGCAAAGCAATAATGTTAAGAAATACTTTGGCAATTCTTGCTTTGTAGGCATGGAGCAAACCTTGTTGACAAAGCCTGTCGACTGTAGGAGAGATGCAGATTTTATTCCCTCCCCCATAGGAAAATTAACTAGAAGCAGGTGCAGTAAATGCAGTTGTGAGATATCGCTCAGAGCTACAAAAGACTAACACCTATTGAAAGTTTTTATGCAAAAAGAGGGATCAAGTTGTACGGTATTTCATTCTGCCCTGAAATTTGTTAAATATCATCCTTCTCGATTCGCCCGTTTCACTTTATTCTTATAAAAACCTCTACCTTTTTAAGGCTGGCACACAAAACTACAAGAGAAAAACTATTTTCGGTACCAATAAAGAGCGGCAAGAATTACTTTTAGTTTTTTGAATACAAAGATTACTATATAACACACATTTTTCTTTTTTCTTAAACTGCCTGCTGAGATGATTTTTTTTTCCCTCATCAATCAAGCCTCTAGTAAAGATGATGGGTTCGAATCATACAGTTTCACTGGAATTCTACTGAAGTATGCGTAACATTTGGGCAGATCTGTCCATTCTATTAATTACTCTCCAATTATAAAGGCAGCTGTTTAGGAATAAGAGGGTTATAAAATCCAATCTAAGCAGAAAAATTCTGAAAAATAACTTTAAGTTAGCTTATCTACAAACAACTCATGATGCAAACCCACTGCTCCCTTTCTAAGTTGCAGCACAATTTCAATTTGGAAGTTTCAGCTCTTCAGTGTATCTGCAATTTCAAAGCCATTTCTACCTTTTCTTTGCAAGGTAGAGAAGCTTTCACTGCTGTTTACTGTGCAACAGCAGTTTCAGAATGGACCAGCTTTTAACGCAAGCATTAACATTTCTTTTAATGCAAATACATACCTGCAAATCTAAGCAAACGGGGAGAGAGATGGGAAGATTCCATGCTTCCAGAAAACTAACAGACTTGTCTAAACGCCTAATTAGACATGCAAGCATACTATCTAAAGCATTTTAATTGGTAAACTACTAAACTAATAGTAATTAAAATAACGTGCTTAAGGTAAACACTAACAGGAATAGTTATCAAGAGTCATTTACGTACCTGGTGCTATATTCTGAAAGTGTAAGTCTTACTCATCGTCTATACAAAAATTGCCTAAATTCAATTGCAAAAATTCATGACTAAACTTAGCCTTCACCTGACACAGAAAAATATGCTTTTTTCCAACAACAGCATAGGCCATAGCCAACCCAGGCACCTCTAAGTGTTGCACTGCAACCTCCATCATACCACGCATGACAGCAAAGCTTCGCTTACAAGTTAGTTTTTCCTCCTTTCACATCCAGAGCATTATGTTAAATAAATTGTTCCATCACATTTACTGTAATAAGTCTCTCCGATTCCAGTTTTTACCATATGTGTTACGACAAAGCACACATAAATGCAGATTAACTCAGCCACTTCAAAGAATCTTGCTTCTTCTAAAGACACGTAAGAGGATGACAATAAACAGAACTGTTTATCTTTGGACTCTCCTCAACCTTTAGCCACTAATAATTTCTCATTTACCCGTCTGACAAGTAATAAATTCACTCGTAAGCTTTAGGACAGTAAACCAGAGAAGCTAAACTCATGAATGTCTAATCCACTTTCAACTTTGCTTCATATTGGCGAGACAGCTGGTGCGCTGTGGCCACTGCTTATTACGCTCATGACAATTATTTCCCTCTTTCCTCGAGCGGCTGTGCTGCTGCAGGGTCCAGCTGTTCTCTCGCACGTTACGTTTAGACCGCAGACTTCTGGGGCTAGAATTGTCTTTTCATTGCCCATATGTAACTAAATACAAGTGAACTCTGAGATGCTCCAAGACAAACGCGTTAAAATAATTCAATAAAACACACACAGTCTGAAAGCTTCATGATTTTCATTCTATCTCGGATTTGGGGCCAGCATTGTTATTCACATTATGGAAGGCATACAAACAATAGACTTCTCAGTTCAGTGGCTAAATAAATTACTTCAGCTTGGGTCAAAATGAGTTATCCCCTTCTTGTCCTTTCATTTATGAGGAGGAAATACAGATGTCAATTCTGAAAACGCAGTTTGAAGGCTGAATTTTGACTTTTCCAAAACGTTCTGAAAACGCCAGAATTAAAAGCTTTGCATTTTTAGGACACCATCCCACTACTGAATTTATAATCCCCCGGCTACAAATAGGAAACAAAATCCTACTGCATAGGAGGAAAAGAGAGCAACCCCTATGTTTATTTTGCCTAAATGAAAAACAAGTGTTGTGATCCTTCCTATTCGAACTGCTGCTGTTTGCTGCAAAAGCTGTGGATATTCTCCAAGGACACAGAAGAGGCTCCGTGTTGTGCTGGTTTGCACCAAGACACGACGTGTTAGTACTATGGGAAGAGCTTCTCCTTTCTCTTCCTTGGATTTGCCAAAAGCATTTTACTTTGTCACTTTTTTCAAAGTTAACACCGGAAAATGAAAACTGTAGATTTCTTCAGCAGTGGCTACTAAGATCACCAGCAGCCCCAGCAGTGCCACGAAGGGCTCGGGAACACCGGGAGGGACGAGGGCAGCTGCGGGAAGGGCAGACCGAGGGAGACCCGATGCTCCAGGCGCCCGGCAGAAGCGAAGCGGCAGAGACCACCGCAGCGTAACGCCCCGGGCGGCCGCCTCCTCCATCTGTTCTCCTCGGCTAATCGTCTTCTCAAGCCACAGGCCACAACCATCATCCTAAAGATTAAATACTGGCAACCAAAGCGGCCAGTTAGAGCCACCCATCGCAAAGGGCGCTTACAAATGGAAACACGGGAATCTCGGGCTTTAACCTTAAAAATGAGCAAACAAAAACCCCCTCAGGGAAATAACAAATGAACAAGCTACATGAAAAAAAAAAAAACCACAACCAAACAAAACAATTTAGCTGACAAACTCAAGCACTTGTAAAGTAAGAAAAGCAAGAGCTGGATGTACAGTTGCAAAAGCCTTTGAGTTTGCCCATACAAACCCTGCGTGACGCGCACCTGACTCCGCTCGTCCGCTTCTCCCACTGCCGCGACCTGCAGGGCACGGATGGTCTCGCAGTCTCAAATGTGCAGTTTTGCAATTGTAATGATGCCTCTTATGCAAAATTATTATATTTAATTGCTATTTTATTCCTATTCAGTTCTAATGTTTTGCATCAAGGAAACATTTCTATGGATGCAGCAACATTTTATCACTCCAGATGTAGATCTGAATCATTAACAGAACCTCAGAGAACCAGACACTAATTCCAACAGCTGAAAATTACTGTGGATAAAAGCAAAAGCTGCAATCCTACGTACTCCTATAAACCTCTTAAGAAAATACATCCCCCTAAAAAGACTTGCCTTTGCATCTTTGGTTTGAAAAAGAGATGCTTAGTGCTTTGATTCTACCCACTGAGATAATCTTCCCCAATTTAACCTGACTTTCACAGAAAGAACTTTCTACAACCTGTATGAAGGTAAACAGTTTGAATCTTCCATTTCAAAGGACGACGTGCGCAACTCATCTGAGAATGTAAAGATGACCAAAAAGCGGCTTTGTGCTCTTCAAACCCCGCGCTCGACATGCAAACTGAGGGTGACCTCGTTTCTGGCTGCTGTCTCCCAGTTCAGTGGAATAGCTCTGTACTGGCAGAACTGCAGAAAATGCAACTTTAAAATTTCGTACTTGTACAGTACCACAGGAAACGCCAACAGGGTTACTTTGGCAAGTATTGACGCTCTCAAGGTACTTTTGTAAAAAAAACTAGAGGCTTCCAGATTTCCATCCCACTGACAAACTGACAGAGACAATCAGCTACAGCGACTTTATTATTTAAACTAAAGCAAAAATCTCTGTGTTAATGAGATACATTTGGGAACTTGGGGTCAAACCCTATGACGGTTAACACAGTGAAAAGATAGGAAACATCACAAAGCACTTGAGGGGAGTTCCTCACAACATTAATTTTTAGCCTGGCAGAATAATACTCATTATAAGATCCCACAGATGAAAACTAATGTACTGTGAATTTTATACCACTTCATTATAATTCAAATGACTTTTTCTTCCTTCTTGCCTTTTCATTGTTTGATATACTAAAATGCCTCTGCTCCTTTTATAAAGCATAGGAATAGTATCAGTGTTCATCAAATAATGTATTAAATAAGTAATATTCAACAACTACCTATGGCTGAATATTATTAAACTGTGTTATGCTACAAAATTGTCATTTCATATCAAAATATGACTTATATAGCAAGGCAAAAAAACTAAAGAGGCAAGTGTTCTTTTCAGGGGAAGAAAAATCAAACCTTTTATATTAGTCATGCACTGTTTTAAAAATTGATTTTTATGCTAAGCATTTCAAAGACACTCTCTGACTTTCAACACTTCTTTTCAAATCCTCAAGTCTTACCTACAAAATAAGCACATCCAGTACATTAAGTCACAACCCAGCTTTTTGTAAACCACTGGTAAAAATTAGCCCGCTACGTTTTATACAAATTCACAGACTATCATACTGGACCAAGTACTTCTAGATACCTGATAGTTACTCAGCACCTTCCTTATTTTCACAGTAAAAAGTCAGTTTTACTGCTCTTCAGAAACCAGAGACATTTTAAGTGTTGGTTTCTTTTCTCTCTTTAGACCTCAGTCTTCAATGTAGGCTACAGTCTATCATAAAAATATTAACCTAATTACTATAACCATAAAATTAGGTTGACAAACTGTTTTCCTATGCTAATGTACACAAACTCAACTGTTCCCTCCCAGTCTCTTGACATTTTATGCGAAGAATTGAAAAGGTACTGAGTTTCTTCCAGTGCTACTGAAAACAAAACTGCCCGTTTCCTTACAGGCAAAACCATTTCTGTATCACACCATGCAACAGTTATTTTCTTTAACCTCTTAACTTAAAATCCTTCATACTCTATTGCTTCCCGCTTTCCCATGCTTACTGGAAGCTCTGGGATTTTCTGTACAAAAGTAATGTCTTTCATATCTCTTCAAGTGTATACAGTACATTTCTGCCCTTGTTTTTCAGGAAGTCTTTTTGAGTCATAAATATAAAATAAATTTACAAAGGAAACAAAATATAAGTTATCCCAAAACTATGTGTTTCTTTTCACACTTTTTTTTTTTTAAGCAGGTCAAAATCTTTTCAATGAGTATGGACAACTCAGTTTTCTTCCATCCCTAGAGTCCCTGCGTGTGCTTATCAAAGTCCCAGTCTACTTGTGAAACTTTGCTGGCCAAGACAGGACCCAGCCTGACTCCTGCTCAGTCGTACAAGATCCAGCACTTCAAAATAATTCTCAGTGCTTCCTCTAAGAGTCTGCAGGGGACAAAAGATTTGCAGCTCAGCGCTCCCCTTGCGCACTCCCAGTTTGCCTTTGAATTCCAGCCGATCCAGCCAATGCTCCGCTCCCAACCCAGCCATGCCTACCGGCATCATTTCCTCACTAAGGGCCAATGCTCAGGGCTGCGGCAGGAGCGCTGCTTTGGGCAGGCTGCAACCTCCATTTACAAGAACGCCCAGCTCTGGTGTAACCTGCCAAGGGCTGGAGGAGAGTTTGGGGAAGTGAAGGGAGATGGCTCCTTTTCAGAAGGTCGTGGGGCAGCAGCTCCAGAGGTAGCGAGTATTTGCCTGGAGGCATGAGGTGGTCTCAACAAAGAGCTGGTGGTCTCCAGCTTAACCAGAGACACTGCTGAGAGAAGGCCATGCCTTAGTTCACAGATCCTTTAGGGAAACTCGTAAGGGGAAGATCAACCCATCAGAATACTTGCCAGAGTCCTATCGTAACGATCTAGCTAGAAGTATTAGGAACGTCTTGGTGATTTTGGAGCCATCTGACTGACTTGGGAATGTCAGTGCTGTTGGGGGCTCAAAGATTCTTCAGAGGCAGCTGATGCCCCTGTTGTGGCTCACGTCTTGGTTTGGGGAGGTCATGGATCAAAGCAGGACATGGGATGCGGAGGAGAGACACCCTCCACGGAGGCACCGGAGTGGAGCACACGGGCAGCTGAAGAGCGGGGCAGGAATCACCGAGGGAGGAGAAGGAGCTGCGTGAACGCCACCATCACCGCAGCTCAGCCCGAAGCAAGCAGCAAACGGGCACCTTTGAAATTATCATCTTCTACTTCATAAAACTCCTTTTCTTGGAGCTTCATTTTCCTGCGAATTCTTGGAAATTGCTTTGTTCCAATGGAAACGTCTGCTAGTGACAGACAATCCTCTAAAATATGCTGACCATGTCATGAACTTCATTTGCATATTAATAGATCTTGCTCTCTCTCCTGAGGGATTAATTGCCTTCCCAGTAGAATCACACAATCCCATTTATGCAGGTTTATTCTGGCTCTGGGAGGGGGGTGGGGATGGGCAGCGCGTTGACTGCAATTCTATTGTTTCAGAATTTGGGATTTCTCAGCACTTACCTTTTCATGTCCTTAAACACTTCTCAGTAATCGTGGGCAGTATGACATAGAGACAGACCTTTTAAACCAAGTTCATCCAATTCAACACTGGTTTATACGCTGCAATTATTCAATTTATGATTTTTAAAGAGGATGGCAAATTAAATCATTCAATTATAGAATTCTACAGAGTGGATAAATTGCACATTACAAAGTAACTGATACACATTATTATAAATGTAAAAACTAGAAATTTGAGCACAGTGATAATCTAGAACTCCTTCCTTTACAAAAAGATAGGTCTGTTGAGACAATATGATGCCGGGTTATTCTCTCACACAGGTTATTCTCAACTAATACATGCTTAACGAGGCCACATGTTTGTAGTCTCTCTGACAGTCAGCAAGGAGGAGATTTTAAAGCACCCTCACAGTATACTGTGACTGAAATTATCTAAATATGCAATAAAATTCATTTGGACCAGAATCCTGGCAACCATGGAACTCAGAAACCATCTAGCGTACGCAGCGGTCACGTGATGGGAGCTCATTAGTGAATACGGTAGAAGCTGCAGTGAATTTCTACGCTACTGCGGTGACTTGAAATACAAGAATATGCTTGGCAGATTTCAGATTCCAAAATCCTTTCCCAATGATAACCCATTTACTTTTCCCCTAAAAGGGATAAACGAGGCGAGGGGGATCGACTGGAGACCTATTTCATTTACACACCAAAACCTTTTCTATCTGAACTATTGTAATAAGCTGCAATAATTGTAATAACCAAGAATTTATTACAAAATTATTGGGAAAATATGTATTTGTCTTGGTTTACAGTCTTCATTCCTCCCCCCAAAGTATTTTCCCCACTCACTCCTCTGTTCATCTTTTCTGTAAATAGGTACAATACCAGCTGAAACACTTTCTCAAATACACAGACAGAATTTCTAGAATATTGTGCTTGGCACAGCTGGGAATACACTGTCTTTGATGACATTCATCCAGTGCTTTTTGGGCCCAAGGATATGCAGATAATAATAGCAGAAAGTAGTTTTAAAAAACCACCATCACTATAATTACCACATCCTTTTCTTGCACTACTGCTGGTTCAAAGCCTCTGTCTCTGCTAGTCAGGGTATTTCAGAGGAAGCAGATAGTCATAATAAAATACTCTGCTCTTGCTGTTCTGAGATTATCAATGAGCAACTCTCATAAACTTCATAAAAAACCCCATAAGATTTTAATCAGCTAATAATGAAAGCTTGGTTGAGGTGCACTTCATATTTATTTCAGATAAACCAAGGTTAAAATATTTCAGGGGATGAGGAGAAGTCGGCATCCAAAAAGAACGTTATTCAAGATTCTAAACGTAACTCCAGCATCCCCCGCCCAAAGCTCTACACCACTTACCCAGTACCAAGGGTACCCTATATGGATAAAGGGCCAAAGACACCGTCCCAACATTTCAGGAAAAGAAAACTTTTTTTTGTTTTTCCCCTTGAAACAGGTGAGATGTTGCTAACACCATTTGGTAGGATATAAACACTTAGACCTGAAAACTGGACATTTTCAGGACACCCGCACCACGCCAGACCTGATTCTTGGATGTTAACTGGGATCTGCCAGTTCCTCAGAAGGATACAAGGCGAGTTTTCTCACCAAGCATCTGCAGAGGACGGAGCCAACATTCCAGAAGGCCTTTTCCCCTCTCCCTGTTCAATGAAGCAGAGCGTTTGATGGACAATGAACAGTTTGATGGACTGTTCTCCTGCCCATCGCACTCTGCATCAGCTGGCGTTACTTCCATGCTTTGTAGGATATCTCAGGGTTATTGTGCAGAAGGATTTTATAGTGATTTTATAGTTTTAAAGTAACTTTTAAAGTCTGCCTGAAACTTATGAGCAGAACTTATGTGGTCAAAAGGTGTGAAATTTCACAGAATACTAATTTTATGATCTCTAGACTTTCCATGGATTAATTATCTGATTTCTCTTCATAATTGTAATAGGAAGCTTTTCAATCTGATACTTTCAATATACTCAGAATTTCAATACTAGAAATATTGTGTTGGGATATTTCCCTTGGAAGGGACGTACATAAATTTCATCAAGAGACTGCAAGCGAAATTCATACAACCCTTTTTGGCTTTACTACAACTGTAGCTTTAGTGAAGATTCAGAAAGGCTTGAAGCTTCTGATCAAAAAAAAAATAAAAGGATTGTAAATCCTATTAAAATGGATTAAGGGAAACACTGCACATTGCTAGAAATGCCAAGCATAATTTAAAAATCCTTCAAATGTTACCATTCCTTTACACTGACAATATTTTAGCAAAAAAATGCTAAAAAATAAGTTTTAAAAAAAAAACCTAAAAGGAGAGATGGGTTTCAATTTAAACTTGTATTTCACATGGATTTTATAGCATATATCATCCATCCTACTGTCTCGCCAGCCGCTGTGCAGTTAATGTTTCATCACCAGCAGCTTTTTTCTGCAGGTTTCCAACTGTTCCACAATCACACATCAAAGAGTTGCCCAATGTTAAAGACAGGGGACTCCCTCACCCAGGGACCACTGGTGGGTTACTAAAAGCTGAGTGCCCTGGGGAAAGCTGGGGAGCCTGAGATGGATCTTTCTAACAAGATCCAGTTTATATGCTGGTTTTTCTTTTCCTACTTTTTGCATTTCCTTATTTACATAGGAAATGCAACACTCAATGAAAACCAAAGGCAATTGTGTAATAGGTTCATTTTGTTGAAATCAATTCAAGACACAGTAGAAAATCTCTCGTCTATTGTTACTTTACGTTGCTGTTCCTCATGATAGTGCCTGCATGGTTTCCACACATACCCTCATCTATATTGGGCTACAGAGCATTTGATGGGGCTTTTCGGAGGGAGCCCTATGTCTATAGTATAATTATTTTTTCCACTTATTTTTTCCAGAGATCTGAGATTTTGGGGTTTAGGTTATTCTAGGACTTGTTTTACGTTGTAATTGCTTAGGATTGATTCACAGAATCCAGGTGCTTTTACGTAAGAGCTGACAATGCTCACACTAGCTTTTCTGGCACCACGCAGAGCTCTGTGGCGACTGCAGCGCAGCCTGACGGGTTCCACCAGTCCCCTCTCCACCAGTTGGGTCACCAACCCCGTCAGCATTCCTGCTGGGGCAATGGGACCGTTTGCGTTCAGAAAACTCTGCATTTCCACCACTGTTTATGGAACAGAATTTAATATGTAGCAGTCCCAACTTTCCTCTCATTTAAGGTAGGGATAACTCAAAATATGTCTAAAGATTTGTTTACACTAGAACTCTAGATACATTAAACATAGTTAATCAAGATATAGGGAATTATTTCATTGACATGCACTTTATATTCTGATACACCCCAAAACTATTCATCCCTTGAAAATAACCACAGGCAAGCTTTGTCACCCTACAAAATACGCTGAAGGCAGCTACAAGATGACAGTCGTGAAACACTTAAAGCCAGGCCACCCCCAGCTTCTGCAAGAGAACAACCTTAAACAGACGGTGTCTCCATACTATCCTCCAAACACAACGTTCTATTAGGTTGGCACCGCAAGCAAAACTTTCAAGAGAGAGGATCAAAGTGATTATTGCTTCCAGCCACCCGCTCCGTTCCACTACAGAGATACTGGACAAGACATTTAAATGCTCTTCAACACCGGAATTTACATCAGATTTTTAGTGTGGGATGCAAGTCATCAAGTTGCTCAGAGGGGGTGTTACTCCCCTTCCTCTCTCCTACCTTGCAGGAGCTGCAACTTCCAAGGAAAGCTAAGGGCAGGGGGGCAACAAACATGCAGCAATCTCAGTTTAATCTCGCACTGCCCGCAAGCGACTCCCGTGGTAATTAACAACTTTGGTAACCTGCATCAACACAGTGAAGATGACTTCTGCAGAAAGAATAAGATTATGCCACTTGGTGCTAGTCACAGACTTTTGCTTGAATGATACTACATTGCTATCAGATAGATCTGGAAAATTCAGTACTTGTCAGGCATAAATCAACAGTGTCAACTAACCAGTAGCAATTGGTTAAAAAGTCGAGGCATTAAGGACTCTAATGTACAAACAAAAAAATTCAGAACAATTTTTTTCCTGCGACGGTTTGCAGAAGTGAGTGTCCAGCCGGTATTCAGAATCAGAACTAGTTGGTTAAACTCATCTCCTGCTTAAATACCTTTTCCACCAAATACAGCAAAGACAGATGCAGGACACGTGTTTCCCAAGGAAGGAGCCCACCCACCAAAGAACGGGTTTAGCCGCACGGACTTGGAGTGAAGTAGGAAGCTCATTCCTTTCTTCGGAGATGATGAACGGAGCAGCAGGGAAACAAAGAGCCCGGTGCCCGCGCTGCGTTACGGGGACAACCCCTGCCCGGGGACAGCACAGAGATGCTCGGCATTTCGGCCACGCTGTAGGGCGTCCGCCGGAGCCAGCCCCCTAGCAAGGGCGGAAATCACAGCGTGAGGGAGAAATTAAACACGTAGCAAAATAACATTGCGTCTTTCATAATACTTGGTCTGTGCTGCTCTGTAGGCAAAACACCCTTGGAAAAGTTGTTTGCTTTTTTCCTTTAAAGTTAAACCCTGAGCCCCATTGATCTCCTACTTATTTCTGCTGTAACGCTGTTACAACAGGATGCTTCTAAAGCCATTTTTTTTGCTGGGATTCGGGCTTATTTCCCACAGTCACCAAGACGGAGGGAATATGGGAGCTGGTCAGATGTGGGCTGTATGTGGGATGTACGTGAGCTGCAGCCGCCCCGTCGCAGCGTCTCCTGAGTTCAGCTGCGATTCCGTGAGCGCGGCGAGCGAACGCACACATCCGCGGGAACAGAAAACGGGAAAAGGCTGTTATCGTCTCCAGACAGACTCTTATCAACGCTTCCATTAAAGCACAGTAAACTGCTACCAACGATAAAATTACCAGTAAGGAATTTTAAATGCATTATTGATGTACTCGTGGGGGGGGGTAGAGAGAAGTTAACCCTTTGTGCTCAGCATAAGCGTTAACACCAAGTGAAGAGAACACCACTAAGCTGATTTTTTTCCATTTAAAATGCCTGTATTTTCATTGCTAGCCAATAGTAGGCATGTTTCCAAACAAGCATCATGCTGGGTGACTTCAACATCTTTTAAGTAAATGAAAGTTGAGAGTAACCAGCATCTCGTAACTTGCTCCTCAGTATCTCACTACCTGCGGTTCTTGGGGTTGTGTTCTTGGTTGGTTGGCTTTTGTTTTCTTTTATTTTTGTATTCCAGTATGTGGTATTTGTGTTTGGTTGGTTGTTTTTTTTAAACAGAGAAGTAAGAGACTAAACTTATCACACCTCTTGCAGACGTTTGTTATTTTCAGCCACAAAAACGTCATTTGTCCTATTTCAAACAAATAGCACACGCAGTTACTTTCTGTCTTTGCAACTAGGCTTCTGTTAAAGCACAAATTAACCATGCACGATAAATTACCAGGCTGAACCTGTAAATATTGATGGTTGTTTAGCTTACAAACCTTACTGTAATTATTACTTGGTGCTGTTTTGAATCACCATGCCCCCTGGGTCCATTACTTCACCATTTAGTTTTAAAATAATTTTCCAGATAAAGCACCTCCTAAGCATTTTAGTTTTCCCTCTAGATAAATCATTACACTAATTGTTTATCAGAAAACTGCAGGCTGCCACTGGATTAGGAGAAAACAGAGAGGCCATATTTAATTCTTTTTGATGGAACTCACAAGGGGAAAATATTAAAAAAAAAATAATCAAAACTAGAAGTTCCATATACCTTTTCTTCTCAGGATCAACATTTAAACAGAGTAAGTAGGTATACTTTGTAAAAATCATTTTCCTGAAAGAAGACAAATTCTAATAAGCAAAGGATGAAGTGTGTCTAACTCCCTTAAAACACAGAACGGGTACAAAACTGACTTATGGTCAGAATATTTAGTTCGCAATGGTTTTTTTCCTGCAGCTAGCTGCAGAGTGAAGATCTAGAATCACCTGAATTCATAGCTTTTAGGAAATGATTAATGAAATTAGAACCACAGTGACTTTTACTGATCAGCATGCTCAAAACTGTCTTTCTTGACTGTTACGACTTCCAAAACCCAAAGACCACAAACTGAGAAAATTAAACACCCCCAACACCCCTTTTTTGATTTTTCCCAGCAAATTAAGCACATCTGACATGAAATTCAGAGAAACTTGGGGCAACGGTAGTCTACAGCATTTTTTATACTGTAGCAACACTTTAATACACCTACTTCAAAGGTCATCACTGAGAATCTATAAAGCTAACACCCACTTCGCTACTTCCCCCCCACCCCCAGTTACGTGTACTTTGAAAAAATAACTTAATAAATTGCATGAACAGAATGACTGACTGGTTAGGGAAAAGATAACTAGTGTCCTCTAACGCTCCACTTCTTTCCTCTGTAATCAGGCTCCAAAAATGGACTTATGTACAGCGCTGTAAAAACTGATGACTGGCACAAAATCTGTATACTTTGATACCTAAATCTGTAGTATACGTGATGATAAATAGGCCATCACGCCATTTGAAACTGAAATCCAGCATACCATCCATTACACTGTATTCATCTTTTTACTAATTCTAATTACCATGTCGCTAGCACCAACTGTTAACCCCCGCTGGCTGAACTGGCTTTTCAGGATGGGTATGAAATGCTTTCTACAGTCCAGCAGGTATTTTGTTCTCTATTGTAGTGTAGTTCAGGCTTCACAAGCATTATTTTTAGTCGTCTCTGAAATTCAAGCCAGCCAAGTTCCTTCATTTATGAAAAGATCACAGAGAATGAAAACATTTGAATAGGTCAAGTGACGTGAATATGCATGGCCAAATCATTATCTGTTCTTCTCATTCTTTTGCTAAAGGGGTAGAGGAGGAACATAAATCATTGCCCAGCACATGTTCAGCTAGCTCCTCTCGACTCCTACCTGGAGAACACACACCGCCGCCGAACTAGCGCTGCGTACAGGAGTTAGACTGTTACCCACCAAACCAGACCACGGCTGCTTCATTTCACTTGTCAGTTTAAAGGGTAAAAAACCCCAGACTTTAAACCCATATAGAAATTTATCCTAAAATTAAATCAATTTAAATTAGAGCTGCTCTTTTCCATTTTCCCCCGCAGATTTAAATGCTAAGCATTTAGCCCTCTACCCCTTTTAACCGAATAAAATTCATACATTAACATTACTTACAAAAGCTCTCCTGAAATAAATATATAGCTTAGATCTGCACCCAAATTGTATACTCTTTTTACAGAGCAAAAGAGCAAACTTTGCAGAAGAAGCATCAGTTCTCATTAAAGAGGGAAAACCAAAACTCCTCCAAAAATGCTTGTCACACAAAAGATACACAAAAGGGTTTTCAAACATTTACTTTTTCTTGCTAAATACAAGGAAGAGAAAGGGGGAAGAGCAAGTTAATCAAGTGAAAAGAAGAAGAAACAGTAACAGCTTCCAAGAATAGGCTAGTTAGGAAAGTTCTCTGATCCTTAATCTGGTATATAAATATCTGATGGTAGAAGTATATTATCCCAAAAATTTCTTAACCAAACTTTTTCCACTTTCTTCCAATTCACTTTTTTTTTTCCCTTCCAGACATCACTCAGAAACATGGTCCATGTGAACTGGACAAATATTCCTGAACGGTCTCGAACACGCTTCCAGCATTTCTCCATGCGCACCTCCCTTTGTGGGCTTTATGAAATACCTTCTTCAACTAAGTGTGGAGAGAATTTTCCTGGGATTAATTCTCCCAGAGCCACATGTCATCTCCACATCCCAGCACTGAATGTTTTACTGCAGATCCAAACGCGATGCTCAAAGAGCTACAACCAAGTGCACTTTGCTGTCCCAAACTAAGTGAAAAAGGTAATACAGAAAATGTATCAAAATAAATGTGAATGATCACGTAGAGCTTTAAAGATGCTTCAGTTTGAATAAATAAGCGGGCGTGCTCTCCGTAAAAAATGCAGAATGAGACCTTAACACATAATTGCGAGCAGAGCTTTAAAAATGGTGCAGAAGTACTCTCGCAGCATGGGAAATATATTTTGCATGCTAAATAAAAACTGATAAAAGATGTATAGCCCACATGGGCAGCATGTTCGCTGCTGCCAAAAGCCAGTCTGCTGTCAAATAGATTATGTTCATTTGGCCTTTGGGAATGGTGGCATCTTAGAATTTCAATTTCAAAATATAATTAGAAAAAGGAAAAAAAAAAAGCCAAACACAGAAGCCCACAAACATTAAAATGGTTGGAGGACAATACCTTGTATAGAATACTTAATTCAGGGTCGGATTTTTTATTAGGTATTTTACTAGAAACCAGCGAAGCACCTAGAGACTGGAGCACACGAAATATTATGCCAGTACCCGTTTTCCTCAAAAGGTCAAGTGTTTCAATGGAAATAAATGCAATAAATTGTGCAAGACAGGGCACAAACTAAAGCACCAAACTTTAGCCGCAAACCCACTCAATGAAGAATCGCCACGCATACACGGAAAATATTTCCACACAACCACACCGAGGAAAAAAAAAAGGTTTTTCCCATACCAAACTCTGCTTTTCAATTTCTCCATCTAGGTGATGACTGAACTACGAGGCAGGTTATCTAGTAACGCACTAATTTTTTACCTCAGAAAGCAGATACAAATGTTGAAATATGTTTTAAAAAAAACAAAACAAAACACACAGATGGCTCCAAGTGAATAACAGATTCACTTAACCAAACATTTTATTTCCTGTATCTTGAATAATTAACAAAAAAAGTGTTTACCAACAATTATATAACAGCTTTTATAGTAACACAAGGAGGAGAAAAACATTTAGCACTGACTCTCATAAATAATTCAAAAGGTCTAATTTACCATAATCATGTCTGGCATTTATCTTGAGTAAATAATATATTAGGCATATACTGTGCACTATTTCCTACAGGAACTACTAGAGAGCATTAGGAACAAACCCATCTGTGTTTAGCATTCTGTAAATCGGGCCAGCTCTTGCATGCATAAAGTGATTGCTGATGAAGCCATTTACCTATGCAATGGATAGAAACGACATCTTTTAATGTTAAATTAAATAAAAATTATAGAAACTGCAACACAGATGAGGTTTTCCGTGTACCATAAATATTCATGGCTTCCAAACTGACAAAGCATACCTCAGAAACCATAGGAACCACTCCAAGGAAAAGAGTTGGGTCTTTCCACATTCACTGTGCTACTGACAGGTTAATTTGCATAAGAGCAAATTAACATCTCAAAAGCCTTGTCTTTGCTAGCATTTTCAAGAAATTACCCGCTATTACACTAAAACCACTGCAGCTACCTTGGCAGGGCAGAATTGGGAGTTCTAGCGAGTCCAGGCTTTAAGGCTCCCCGTCCCAGCTCCTTCCTTCCGCGGAGCCACTTCCCATTCCTGACAGCGGTAGGATACACACACCGCGGTCACTTTTTAATGGTTTCCTCTTAGTTTTCAATTATTTCCTATGTTGCCTGTTAAGTCTGCAATTTACTTAATCTCTTCTGGAAGGCACACGTTTTCAAACAACAGAGAACTGGACTTTATCACAAACAGGTCTCCCCAAAATTAAGGGATACTCGAATGCAACTGCACTCAAACCCACCAGCCTCACCTTACATTGTGCCTCACCTGTCAGTGAGAACACAGCATACAATCTGCACGTAAACCATGTAAACCGTTCTGTTAAAAGCTTGCTTCCCCCATTTATTTTTATCATTTTTTTTTCAACTTTTTGCAGTGTGCTTAACAGATACTCAAAATATCACGTAAGCAGAAGTTTCCAAAACTCTGTGCGCTTTACCGCTTCGTAGGACTTGGTGTTGTACATGTAATACAGTTCTCGCATTCTGGAAAAGACGCACCTAAGTATAAAGTCTAGTATTAATAACTCAAGTGAAATGAAGAACATACTCTCTCACATAAATCAAGGACATGAGGCAGCTAAATTAAGTGATCTAATTAAAGTCACACACCTCAACAAGTGCTATCCTTGAGCTCTCCAAGAAGCCTACATTAAGCACGTCAGGGTTTACATTCAGCAGGATTTCCTGTATTTTTCAAGCACATTTGTTTACATTACCTTTCTTTCTTATACTTGTATTGTAAACACCAATACACCCCACAGCCATATATTTATCTGCTCATCTCCTATACTTATTTTTTTCATTTCATTTTCATTTTTTCGTTTTTTTCATTTTTTCAATTAAAAATATCAGAACGTTAGCACCAAACAGACATGCGTTGAATGAAGCCTCCCAGACAGGAAAACCACTGTTTTACTTGGAAAGAAATTCTAAGTGCACTTGATTACTGAAATCTTTAGGTCTCCACAAAGAAATCACAAAAGGATATTTTTAAAAATTGCAGTAAGCATCTTCAGCAGTAGAATAAATAGACGAAGTTAGATGAACCTTCTGTATTTTGTATGGAATCACACCTACATTAAGTACTACGTGCAGAGATGCGCTCTCATTAACAGAGGGGCCCTTGAGATCAGACAGAAGCATAAAAACACACATACTCCAAAGACAGTCACAGAGGAAAAAGCATAAAGGTAATTTACAGAGATATTATTGAAGGCAATACAGTTTGGATGACACTATATAATTTAATCACACATCATGCTAAAACAAGGCTTCCATCAAAATATTTTTCAGTCATGAATCTCAACCAGCACAAAAAAACCCGTTAGTTGCAAGCAGTGTTCTTAACTCTTACTTGTTTAATTTCCCTTTAATTGTCAGTGCCGATTGAGAAACTCCATATGGAGCTCAACTCCTCAGTATTAACAGTGCAGAAAATATTTCCTGTAGTATATATACTTCATCTGAAACTACTGTGTATGAACCAAATGAAACTGCACATACATAAATTACTACATGTAAAATAGAATACTGGCGGGGTTTTGGCTGGATTGGCCCAAACAGGCAGAACAACAGATGTTCCCTCTCTGCTGCAGACCAGGAGAGAGAGAGAGACTAGTTTAGCAGGATCTAAACCACTTTAATGAAATGTAAAGAATATAAAGGAAAACAATGAAATCATAGAATCACAGAATGGTTAGAGTTGGAAGGGACCTTAAAGATCATCAAGTTCCAACCCCCCTGCCATGGGCAGGGACACCTCTGACTACAGCAGGTTGCTCAAAGCCCCATCCAGCCTGGCCTTAAACACTTCCAGGGATGGGGCATCCACAGCTTCCCTGGGCAACCTGTTCCAGTGCCTCACCACCCTCACAGTAAAGAACTTCTTCCTCATATCTGATCTGAATCTCCCCTCTTCCAATTTAAAACCATTACCCCTTGTCCTATCACTAGACTTCCTGACAAAGAGTCCCTCTCCAGCTCTCCTGTAGGCTCCCTTCAGATACTGAAAGGCTGCTATCAGGTCTCCCCGGAGCCTTCTCTTCTCCAGGCTGAACAGCCCCAGCTCTCTCAGCCTGTCCTCACAGGAGAGGTGCTCCATCCCTCTCATCATCTCAGTGGCCCTTCGCTGGACCTGTTCCAACAGTTCGATGTCCTTTCTATGTTGAGGACTCCAGAGCTGGACACAGTACTCCAGGTGGGGTCTCACAAGCGCAGAGTAGAGGGGGAGAATCACCTCCCGTGCCCTGCTGGCCACGCTTCTTTTGATGCAACCCAGGATACGGTTGGCTTTCCGGGCTGCAATCTGAAATATATGCAAAAGTGTATGAAGTTCCCAGGATGACAGTCATGTCACCAGCAGGCACTGGGGAAGTCCCAGACTGGACTCAGCAACGGACGGGACCGAATTCTGGATGTGGATTCAGGAGCACATTGGGATCAAAGGCAGATGGACAGAGAGAGTCCTCCTCAGACGCTGGCCGTTGAAGAAAGAGGGCTGCCCCTTTGGTCCCTCGGCTTTTGTACTGGGCACGATGCAGATGGGATGGAATACACTGTTTGGTCAGGTTTGGGTCACCTGTCCTGTCCGCTCCTCCCCGCAGGTGTGACCCTTCGACGCTTTTCCACTTCCCACCCTCCAACGGGGCCAATCCCAGAGCGGGATGCCCTTGGTTGTTAGAGCAGTAAGTACAAGCAGGAGCCCCTCTGCAGCCCGTCCCTTGGCAGCAGCTATAAACACGGCTCTTAGCACCCCAGAGCAAACAGTTTTTCTGCACAATGTGCTGTTAATTGCAGCAGTTAGAGGCGGCCTACTTCGAAAGCAGAGTTGCTGAACAAAATTGGTCCTGTTTTACCTCAAACTAGCACAAATACATTTGTTCACCATTGCGTTTTATAAAGCCAAACTAAGACCCAGCTCCAGCCTCCTGATCAAAAAAGGAATCGCATTCACAGTAGAAATGCCTAGTGGCAATTTGTCAAGTCCAGATAAAACCTAATTTCATAATCCATGAAGAAAAGGAAAAACATAGCAGGAAGCTAACAACAGAAAATTATACTATCAGGATAAACGTCAGGCACTAAATAAGCGCGTCTGTGAAAACTTCCTGCTGTAGACTGCTGATATCTCTGAGCTGCTGCCATATTCTCCAATGGCAAGACAAAGGCCAACCATTCTGAGGTCTGAACAGACCATAAAGGAATTAGTGACGAGAGGGTTCTTTCACTAATAGACTTTGCACCACCATGGCACTCTGTCACTACGGCCGAGCTCATAAATAAACGGGTGATGAAACTTCTGAAAGCCAGGAACAGTGGAATGTAGGATTGATCATCAGTAGCACTGCTTTAGTGGACAAAAAAAAGTAAAACAAGAGTCAGGCAAGAAATCCACCTCAGGAGTCAGCTGATGCACAGCAGACTTCTCATTCTGTAGTTTAGTAATTACAGATTATTTTTCAATTTTTATCGTTGTATCACAACTGATCTTTATCCCTTATCACACAACATACCTATTCATGAACACTCGAAGCGACCTCTAAAACACTCTTTGTACCGTCACAGAAACAGAGAAAATCTAAGACCCTCTATATACCCTACACAGAGAGGCAGAACGACTTGAAGGAGCTCTGATCCCCCTTCAAATCCTTACGAGGGCAGGCAGATCAGCAGAAGATTTAGAACTGGAGTCTTCAAAGAGTCTGGGATATTTTTTTCCTCCACAGTATATAAACCATCAAAGTCCTTAACAGCTAATCCACACACAGCAGCTGCTTCCTCCAAGTTCTTCCTACCTATTTGTCAAACCTATTTGCATCTTCTCCTCAAATTCTCTCTGCCAAGGTGGTCACCAATACTTACGTGGAAGTATCACTGTACAATGAAAATGTATTTTAAAAGACAATCCGAAACAAAGAAAAGCAGGACTGCCCCTGCAACTTAACTATGATAATATGGTCCGTATCAGGATTACGCCATACAGCTATAACAAAATAGAAGTCCACCTCTATCAGGAAAGGCTAAACACAAACCCCAAATTCCTCGTCATATTTTTAAGACCTTTTTTCATTTTTAGCAAAAATATCGGTTACTCTGAGTTAAATTTTTAGGAAACAACATTTTATTTTGAAAGTAATCGCAATTCTAATGAAGACTCTTGATTAAATTCACATACTATCATGTATTTTTTAAAAAAAATGCCTATTTTACTATTCTGAAAGCTTTTATGCTTAAATATTGATTTATAACAAAAAAAGTATAGCGCAACAAAAACAAAATATATAAAATATTATAAAACCAATATAACCAATACTAACATTCATTCAGGCAAGCTACTTAAAAAGAGATGAAGTCACTAATTTAAAAGCTGAGAACAGTTACAGACATAAGGCAATAAGAACAGAAAACATTGGGGGGGGGGGTAGGGAGAATCCTAAAATCTGAGAGTTGTAAGACTATTTCCTGAAGACTGAAAAAACCCTTCACCTTCTGTTTAACCCTTGTAACTCCCCAAGACATTGCTTGCGCTGCTGCTTGTCAGCATCACATACAAAGCCACGCATTGCCAAAACGTAGTTCACCGTTGTTTAACCTCCTTCAGCAAGAAGGATCTGTCTTGAAAACTGAAGCGGCATTCAAAGGTCAAACAATAATGATAACATCTCTCAGCTTCCTTTTTCTGAACCAAGTTCTCTCTCCTGCAGCACCATAACCAACTCCTTTACTGTCCCCCATACATCCTGGGCACCCAGCCGCATTGGCCCATCTGGCTTCAGTCAAAACAAATATTAATATCAGAATTTGAATTAAGACCCAAAACAGTGTTCTCTACCTGCCAAAATATCAGAGGAATTTGAGTACTCCACTGTAAATAATTACAGCTGGAAAGCAGGGAGAGTATATTTCATTTTATTAATCCAGAATTGCAAAGCGCTATACAACTGGATCGAAGCCTGAGCTCAAGATCTCTTTCATGGAATACGTATGTGACAAGTTACACACAGAGAAACGTACAAACACTTCGAAGAAAATGTAAATGCCCTAAAGGTTTAATCTTAAATCTATCGCACATTTGCCTTCACCTTTTACTAGTTCTCTGTGAGCTACTCGCAAAGTTCTTGGCTTATGATCTTGCAACACGAACAGTAAGTGTTAGATAAGAGTAGAAAGAAAATAGTAAGACCATGTGGTCTTTTGCCCCACTTTTGAATACACTGAGTTTTTAAAGCACGAAGTAAACTAGAGTAAGCAGGTAAACGCTTGTAACCAAGGGACTGACCAACTGTCCTTTTACCCCTCACACACAAACCACGCACACACATTCAGGTACACTTGCGAGGACACAGGGGAGGGAAATCTGTAGAAATATTATTGCTATATTAAACCTAATGTTTATTCTTCGTCATAATTACTGTTTTCTGACTTCAGTTTAAATTGCCTTAACCATTATATAACAGCAAGTTGTAAATAAATGTGGTCTTACACAACTTCGTACGGAGATAGAAATTAATACTTGAATATAAAATGAGTTTTGGAACAAGAAAGTATGTTAAAATGTAATTTTAGCAACTATCATAAATACATAAAATTACAGCTATAACCCACAACGTGCCTCCATGCATCTGCAAAGGCTGCTGAAAATTAAGCACATTAACAATTCAGTCAGTAAAATACCTTGTTCGTGTAACCAGAACTCATCACCGTTGAAACAGTTCTGCAGATTGGCACTGCAAAAAAGACTATACAGTCTAATGAGATTGTTGGAGTGCTCTTTTTATTATGAAATCCAATTTTATCTCTTTGTCCCATTTAATAACAAGTTTTTGACAAATATTGTCAGTGTTTATTATAAGTGTGAAATGTAAAAAACTGCCTTCTTAGCAAGACAGAGCAGTAAATTAAATTACAGAACTGATGCTGCGGTTCTTAGTTGATATTTTGCATTAAACAAGAGCCTCGCACATTCTGCCTGGTTGTTTTAGGAAAGACAGCATTTAAGTCAGACCGTGTTAACAAATCTAAGAGGTGCAAAAAACCACGCTCAAAACTAGTGATGTTAAGGGGACCAACAAGGATTCAGTAGCGACATGCTACTGAATGAATCCCATCTTAAAGAGGATGGGATTTCAAGGAACACAATTTATGAATTAAATGTTTGTGATGTACACAGACAGATACCTCCTTCGTTTCGAACATAATTCATATTCGTTATAAGTTTGATGTAGCTAAGTTTTCTGAAGTGTCTGACAGGAAATTAGCTTTAATAAATGCTAATGTGTTGTAACACTGAACTCCTCGTGTTTCCACAGGAGAACAGCCTCTGCCAAATTTTCTTATTCATCATTGCAAATCTTAAGCTGTTTTACGCCTTTTTAAAGGCTGCTTTTCTAGGGAAAAAGAAGCTATTACATATAAATTGAGTTCTAATTGAGAAGTATATATACACGCAGCGGGTTTTGTTTTTTTTAGCGTAAAGCCTGAAAATTGGTCAACTTCAAGATGAAAAACCAGCAGAGCACATAGGTGAGATGTACTGGTTCTGTGTCTAGTACTCAATCCCATCCCCTGTTTTAAGGGGACTGCCGCACAAGTTTTGATTGCTCAGGACTGGTAACATTAGGCAAGAAGGACGAGGTTCCACATCGCTTGCTTGACAGCCTAGAAATAGATGCAAAGGGTAGGACAGCCAGACTAGTCACACGAGCAAGAAACTCAAAACGCGATTTTTGCCGTTCTCGCTGTGTGTTTGGAAGCTTCAATTCCTCCTGCTGCTTTTTCAAACCCACTAAATCTTTCCCCTCCTGAGCACGTGATCCACAGCAGTTTTCAGAGTGCCAGTTCTAGACAAGCAGAGCCACTGGATAACTGATGGGCAGAGCACATCAGTATCTTCATGTTGGCATTTACATCCCAGAAGAGAGGCCTCAGCCTACTTCTGTATCCATGTTTATAACTATAAACTGCCCTTCATACACTTTAAGCGTGTGAAAGTAATCCAATTTTAGATTCTGACAATGCAGCGACGGAGAAAGTTTGAGTTTTGCTATTGGTAGTATTAGTCGTTTCTTCATGCTCTCTTTGTAGGTTCAAAAGCATTTTACTCCGCTCTATTTCACTTATTATTTAGAGGTAAACTTGCTGTTTCTTCCACCTGCATAAAACCAGTATTAATTTGTTTGGACTCAGGGCGTCAGGAACCCGCAGTTTTAAGTTACTGCTTTCTTTTAGGATGATTCCATAAAAGTAATCTCAATCCTCAGATATCTTATTTTAACACAAGAAAAGAAAACCAAACCTAAAAACCCTTCAGGATTTAAGTGATAATTTAAGTGATAATTCTTCTCTTCCTTTGGTACCTTTATCACCATATGGTGTTTTTAAAACATCTCTTTCACTTGAGAACATCCTGTTAAATAAACCACTATTTTATTTAGCAATTCATAAAACGGAACAGAAAAAGAATATATCCTAGTTTGCACTTTTCCCCCAAAAGCAAGAATAAGCACAGTTGAGGCTGGAACAGATGCTGTGGTCTAGCCTCATTCAGTGCAGCTGTAATTACATAATTTTAGCAATTAATTCTGACTGAGGCTTTGCTCAGCTCTGACTGAATGTTCTGTGGTTGATTGTTCAGAAAGTGGCCTCGTGCGATTCGTTTCCTCTCTACAGCGAAACATTCGGACGGCAACATTTGCTTTCAGTAGCCCGAAAAAAGGACAAGAAATCCTGAAAACTCCAGGATTCACGCGGTAATTTGAAAAGCATAAGCAAAGCAGTAGACAGGGTTTTTACTCAAATCCAGTTAAAAAAACCATAACGGTATTCAGTTCTGTATATATATGAGGATAGAATTGAACTTCAAATTTCTGCCACAGCTCAGTTATCTATGAAAATGCTGGAGAAAGATGAAGTAGATGAACTGAAGACAATATCATAGAATCACCTGGGTTGGAAGAGACCTTCAAGATCATCGAGTCCAACCCTAAACCTATGCCAAACCCACCCCTAACCCATGTCCCTCAGCACCACGTCCACCCGGCTTTTAAATACCTCCAGGGACGGCGATTCCACCACCCCCCTGGGCAGCCTGTTCCAATGCTTGAGAACCCTTTCGGTAAAGAAGTTTTTCCTAATATCCAACCTAAACCTCCCCTGGCACAGCTTGAGGTCGTTTCCTCTTGTCCTGTCGCTTGTTCCTTGGGAGAAGAGATTGACCCCACCTGGCTATAACCTCCTTTCAGGGAGTTGTAGAGAGTGAGAAGGTCTCCCCTCAACCTGCTCTTCTCCAGGCTGAACAATCCCAACTCCCTCAGCCGCTCCTCATCAGACTTGTTCTCCAGACCCCTCATCAGCTTCGTTTAAATCTCATTATTTGGTTTATGGCACTGGTCATCCAAATAACTCTATTTCTTTAATATTCAAAATATCTTGAATGAGAATTAATTCAGAGAGAGGAATTAACACAAGGGAATGGCTTTCAAAAGTTAATGTTGTAGCAAAAGATGTAAGGATAAAACATTCTGGAGATTAAATAATTCATTAAGATCTTTCAAATAGATATAAGATCTCAACCATTTCATACAGTTACTACTTGAGAGGAGAGTCTTTTTTCCACAAACATTGATTTCAGGACATTTTCTAAAAAAATCTGCAGTTTGCCTGTGGACTATTTTTTGCAGTCTCAACTGGAACATACGCTTTTCACGTTACGCATCATCTTGACAACAGAGACTGCCTTGCAGTGACGCTACACAGCAATAAAGTACTCCGAGATCCCCTGCCTCTGCAGTTGGGGTTTTTTTGGGGGGTAGGGGGGTTTTCTGGTTTTGTTTTTTTTTTTTTGTTTTTTTTTTTTTTTTTTTTTTTACTTACGTCAACGTCATTAGGTCACTTGAGTTTCATACAGAAAGCTCCAGGAATTACAGCAAGTATGAGTAAGACCCAAAAAAACGTATCTGCCACAGAACTATTTACAGAACTTACGTGGAAAACTAAGTCATGATGATGACTACCATACAAGGAAAATAATGTTAGAAATTCAAGTTATAGATATTCATTAAATAGATGTGCAAAGACTTCTCCTTATCATTTGGAACATATTCTTTACAAGTTACACACCACTCGTCATTTGCAAGTATATGCTTCCCATGTTCTCATACAATGATAAATTCTCCAACTCCAGAAACAAGAATCATCTGAGGAATGAATACTAGAAATCTCTCTGCAGAATATAACATTACAACTCACGAGGAAGACGGCAAGAGACAGCGAAAGTCAGCGTGATGCATGTGTTCCCAGAGCATGAGTGGCAAGAAAACTTCCAATCCATCATACGTCCCTTCTAAGTGTTTCTGAGTTAACTTGGCAACATTTGCTTCTAGCTGTCACCTCACCAAATGAATGTTTAAGATTATAAAGCTCACAAAATTGTATATATGAATGTGAACATATGTACATTTCTTCCCCACAGAAGTTTAAGTTCACAGCGCCTAGTCTATGTTAACTAGGGTCATAATGATTAATAGCACCACAATAATTGGTGTCCAGTGTCTATTCATCACAGAGGTTCCATTTCTGCGTGGAGTTCCTCTTTATGTAATAAATATAGGACTTTCACATTGTACCTGACAGTGTGATTAATGACGCTACAGTTAGTTTCTCACACAATAAGCACGGCGTAAGTATTGTAAGTGTCAGTTGCTCAGCCCAGTTTCAAGTCGATTTACTGCTCTTCATCATTAACAAAGGGTAAAAGAGGTGTACATATTGTAAAGTGTTCTTTTAAAAATAATTTTAGCTGTACCCAGCTCTCCTATTTTAGCTATAAAAGAAAAAACAGAAAGAAGCTACTGATATCTAGTTGGTTAAATTTAGAGCAATATACTACAAACTACGTTGACTATGCATCAAAGATTTACCATGTCAGGTTATATTTCTGAAATTTTTTTCTTCTGTTTTATAACAGAAAAAAGTAATCGCAAGCAATAAAGAGTAAGGAATTGATGTGAAATGACACAAGAAAAAACATTGAGACGTGGAACTCTGACGGTGCCTTTCACAGCGCTCCAGCACACAGAGCTGACAACTGCAGGTTTCCCACGCGAGTTCAGTGTAGATGAAGTTCCAAATCTGCATATCCAGTTTTGTTAGTGAATACTTAATACTTAATAGTGTCTTCAAACACTTTTTCAGATGTCAATTGATTTCTCGGGGTCCAAGTAATTTCAGTTGACCTTTCCAAATAGACACACTAACAGATTTTTTTATTAAGGAACTTAAGAGTACTTGAACTGACAAATAAACTCCGGAATGACACAGCGAATTACTCAAAGAAGTAGCAATAAGAAATAGTTTGCAGTTGATAGTTGACAGCAAAAAGGCAACACCTGTTTTATTTTGTTCCTCTTATGTGTGTTAACAATGCTGCATACGCTTCAAGAGATAAGCAATGCAAATAAATCATTCCTCTAGCCCAGTGTGCAGCAATCAAAGACATACTAGAACCTCACCAAAACTTACAATATGATGCTTAAGTCATGTACTGTACTCGGTGAGCTAACACACACACATACGGAAAGCAAAACAGTCGAGTTATAAATAAGAGATACAGGGATGCCCTGTAGATGTGCTTCTGCTCAGCACAGGAAGTTATGTCTAGACTCCTGGATTGCTCATTGCCCTGAGCAACCACGATTTATGTTGTCACCCATAATTTGCATAAATGAACAAGGTATTCCTTATGTAGCCTACGAATAATCACTATGAACACAATAAAAGTCATACTGGATGAGCACAGTATTCACCAATACAGTGTCCAGCAGCAGATGCTTAAATAACATGCTATAAAGATGAAAGAAATACGTGTTAATGTTCTCCTGATACATTCTCCTCGGCATTGATAATCTGTGATGCAAGAACTTCAAGACAAAACTAGCATCTGCATCCATGTAATATTTAACGTTCTTTGGTAAACCTTTCCTCTGTGCACTTGTCTAACAGCTTTTTGAACTTATACTTTGGAATTGGTAATATCCCATGATAATGAATTACATGTATTAATTATGTCTAATGGCAACAGCATCTCCTTTATATCAGATTTTTTAACTGAATTTCATATGATGCTTTTCAACTCTTCTGTTAAGAGAAACTGTGAATAATCTCTTAATCACTTCTTCGCTGTCACCAGTGATTTTACACAGCTTTCAAGCTATCCTTTCCTCCTTTCCATTTCTTTTGCACGCTAGTCTTAATTTTACCCCGCAAAGGCATGCTGTTCGTCTCATCGTATTAAAGATTAGCATCTGCCTTTTCTCATTCCGCTGTAACCTTTTTGCGATGGAAAATTAGCACTGCATATTCTACTGAAGATTTGAGTCCAACATGGATTAATAACGCAGCGTATTTTGTTTCACTCTGCTCCATTCCCAGCAGTTCTTACTGTCCTCTGTGCCACTTTTGACTTCCACTCTGCACAAAGCCTGATTCTGTAGGTCTCCGCTGCACCCCCAAACTTGCTCTGGCTGTAGCTTCGTGGGCAGAGAAGGGAATCAGAGGGACCAAAGAGAGACAGAAGATAGCATTTGGGAAATTAGTAGTAGTCTATCTCTTAAGGAGAGAGGTTTTCCTCACTTGAGAGCTGTGTGGAACCATCAAGACTGACCGTGTCATTCGTTGACCTGCCCAGCGTTTGTATTACAAGGCTTGCAAGCATCAACTCAATTTTCTAAAGCAAACACGGTGATTTAGCAGAACACAACTGTAACGTAGCACTTTGCTATTCCAGGCTCCGTAAGTCTAAAGAAGCAGATACATGAACTAGGTCGTACTGAATACATTCAGATATGTTGGTGGATTGCGCGATTTCTGTATTATGCCGCTTCCCAGTCGCAAGGCATACAGCCAACTGCACGCTTAAAATTGCTCTTGGCCACATGACTATTATCCCATTTCACTGTATTCCTTGAAGAAGTTATTGCTTTCAGTAATAATCTTAAGCTCACGAAGGGAAACCATCCGCTTTTTAAATCTTTCACCTTTCAGAATATATATACCATCCTACGGAAGAGTAGTGTTTCAAATTTGGTTTTTAAATATAAAATATGACATATTTCAAAAATTAGAAGGCCAAAGTAAAACGAAGAGATATTTTTAAGCTCATTTGAAATTCTTTCATCTTCCTTCGCTAACTGGTGCGGTTGAAGGAACTCAGTCCACAATACAACTTGAGTTGCCAGGCCTTATTTCCATTTCTATAGGGGCATATCTTGAATCCAGAAATAGCAAAGGATTTAAGATATTACATAAAATAAGCATAATTCTTTTTCTGCACAGGGTCAACATCTGAACAGGTCTCACTTCTAGAGCGGACAGTAAAGAAGAAATAAGGACAACACACAACATTAACCCAAGACCAGAACAGGACAAAAGCACTATGATTATGACCGAATACGCGTGAGGTGTGCAAGCGACGGCGTATCTCCATGCTACAGCTCAAATTCAAGGGCCGATACAACAAGAGGTAAGTGCGAAAGCCTGAAAACAGACAGACCTTGGTAAGTGTTGCTTTAAGCTGTATTGGTGTTCCAGTAGCACCTACACTTCTCTGCCTTTTTCCAGATTGCACGTTAAAATTTAAGAAGAAACAATAACAACCTTAAATTAAGCAACTGGGAAAAGATACATACCTACACACACATTTTCTTTTTAAAAGGAAAACAGTTTGGTTTGTTCTTGCCCTTCTTAGAACTCAAAGTGACCAAGCGATTGTCCTAGGAACTTTGAAAACTGCGGTAGATTTCTAAAAGAAGTCTCAACTTGATGACCTAGTAAGAGCCCTCAGATTTTTCAGCTGCAACATTCGCCGCACACGTAGCATTAAACGTTTAAAAAGCTTCTGTCCTAGCAAAGATTTTTTTCATTTTAATCAAACCCTGCTAGCTTTATCAGTTTCTGATACACAACACAGAACAAAAATAGGATAAAAATGGCGTAGCTACATTTTGGAGAAGAATGGTATTTAGGGGAAAAATCGCTAATAGATTCAAGATAAGTTTTAAGAAGTCCTACTAAAGAAGATCCTTAGAAGCTCTTTCCAGCTTGAATCATCCTGCAACCATGGAAATACCATTTTGAGAACTGTCAGCCCGGGCAGAACTCTCTGTACCTTACAAAAGATTGTTTCCATTGAAGTTTGCTCAACATGATCTCTAATTATTACAAAGCTATCCTCAGATGTCTGAGCTATTCCAGTTGCTATAACAACTTAGCTCAACCACTGTATCACAAACCTTTCTTAGAAATATATAAATATGTATTTTCAGAAAGAATAAGATGCCATTGGCAAATGATGAACACTGACAAATGAAATAATCCAAATGAACAGACTATATTCTGCCCTGCAATTTCAAGTTGCATATATATTCCCATATATATGGCAACTACAATGCCAGCAGCACAGTCATGTTTCCTTGGGTTCTCCCATTCCTGTTAAGCAAAAACTGCTTTTCATCCTGTAGTATCTATTCCGTACGGGCTCTGATTCCACAGCAAGTATAAATTCTGAAGAGTACAGTTGTTCTGAGCGTTAGCAGTCCCCTCCTTACAACGGAAGCCACTTTACAGTGGACCCATAACACTCACCCGAGCTGGGGCAATAATTTTGGCAATCTCAAGCCTGTGCTGCAAAAGCAGTTTTCTTCCCATAATATTCTACGTAAAACGTTCTCTACATTTAGTCCTGCTATGTTTCCTAAAACAGTATGCTGATCTATAACGCACACAATACTGGGCTTGACACACACCAGTCACTGACTGGTCTCCAGTAGCCACCAGCTTCCTTCCAAAGAGGGCAAACCAGCAAGAACTCCCAGGCCAACCTGGGGCACTTCTCACCACCCCCCTCCTCCTCCCCCCCCCNCCCCCCCCCCCCCCCAGGCTTTTCAATGGGGAAAGGTCAGAATGTATTCAGAAATACAAAAGGAAAACCAAATTACTTTACAGAAATGGAATAGCATCCAGTACAGACAACAGCTTTTCAGGAAAATGCAATTTTGTGAGAAGTTTGGGTTTAGTTATTAGTGATAAGAGACCCTTCTGTACACTCCAAAATATGAAATAATATGTCAGCTATCTATGGTAAAAGGAAAATTTATAGCCAGTACAAAAGACAGCAAACAAATATGGCTAAGTCTAGCTCTGCAAATACAGTTGATTTGAAAAGTCTCTTCCAAATTTTGAACCATGTGAAATGAGATTAAATCCTTTGCTGCTTTCTCAGAACTGATCCTAATAGACTGCTTTTAAGTTTAATCCTTTTCTAAGACTATGGCAGAGAATGTGAGAACGGCTGCGGCTTTATGCTTTTCAAACACCTTCCTTCAATTTTCAGAAAGTACTTTACAAACATTAATGTGCCCACATCCACAAGACAGATAAGAAAAAAAATTTAATAACCCACAATAAATAACTTCCACAAAAATCCTTCTAGCTGAAGCTGGTATCCAGAAACTGCAATCATTGCCATAACACAAACTGAGAGATTTTCGGTTTTTCCTGTCTCTAGACAGAATACTTCAGGACAAGAAGTACTCAAGAAAGTGCATGCCCATGAGCGGAGAGAGAAATAACAGGGGGACACGGAGGAACAACGTG
Organism: Chionis minor; assembly: GCA_013398295.1. Lineage (NCBI taxonomy): Eukaryota > Metazoa > Chordata > Aves > Charadriiformes > Chionidae > Chionis > Chionis minor. The sequence continues at coordinate 477,784 of VZSF01005553.1, read as the reverse complement.
ACACACAACACGAGGCTGTACCTCACCGTACCTCTTTTGTATGCATCACCTTTCCTCCTCAAAAAAAGAAAAACACAAAACCAAAACAAATACCCCCAACTCTTCAAAGCAAACATTACTTTTCTCTCACATATTGAAAGAAAATGACTGTTACTGTTTTATTATGCAATGCAATAAAACATCATGCCCTACAACTGAAAGACATGTACAACCACAATTATCAGAACTCATTAGTTTAAATTATACGAAAGACATTGGTTTGACAGAAATTAAACTGCAAAAAGAGAAAAAAGCAAAACCTGTTAATTCAACATTTTCATTTGAAACCAAAAGAATTAACTCCAAATTTAAATTCTGTTTAAAGAGGCAACCTCGAGATCTAAATAAAAACCTCAAATAAATTAGTCTGAAAAGATTTAACTGTAAAATAATTAAAAATATAGCTTGGAAAATACTTTTGCACATCAGCTGTACCTAATCCTAACTTATTCCTGCCTAAGAAAATTCTGAAGGTTGATAACCATGACGCTAAATTCTTCCTGTACCTACAACGTAATACACATACGTCGATAATTTTTTCCCTAGCAGTCTCATTAACTCAGTAGGCTTCCCCCCCCCCCCAAANAATCCAACATACAGTACTATGTTAAACTACAGAGAATGGTGAACAAAGAGGGGTGTCCACTTGCTAAACAAACCCTAAAACATCTTGGTGCCTCTGGTGATGGGGAAAAAAGAGGGGAAGATACTCCTTCAAGATACCAAAGCATATGATTTTATGATTTACTTCACTTGCTACATAACCACTGATCTAAACCAGTCCTTTAACTGGCACTGTCTCCTTCCTGTTGTTAATGACAGGAACTGAATTTAGCCACTGCATTTTCAATATATAATACTAGACGTCAGGATACTTTTCATTTTTATTCACAGGTTTTCAAGGTGAACAGTTAATAACCTACAATAAGTTAAATTACTCACTTAAGATTGATGGTATTGAGCGTGGAGTCTAACAACTTAGTGCTGCAATCCTTCACAGGACATATGGGTGAATGAACAAGATAAAAGAAGCCTGCCAAGGGTCCTTCAGGCACACATGGTGCCAAGGAGTGACTCTTTCAACCTTGGGCTTGCCCTTTGGAATAAAAGATGGTCAGTACAGGCTATACTCATGCACAGAACTTGTATTTGCTTGTGCACTTGAGATCATCTATCTAGTAGTTAAGAGCTGTGGACCATATCCATCCAGAGATAGCAATTCAGTGCTACTACCCTAAACAGCACAGAAAAGTACTTACTCCGCCTTCCCCCCCCTCCAATGACTAGGTGAGTATCCTATTTCAGCAATTGAAACAACATTTTGATCAAGAAAGTGTTGAACTTGACAGAAAAATTAAGAATCTAGTGAAGCCATGTGATTTAGCGAGATTACTGGTAGCAGCACACTGAGATCCTGCCGAGAACTCCCACGTGCTCGCTGTTCCATACAGTTGCTTCTGTAAAAGACATCGACTTGCCTAAAATTCAGCTCAGGAAATAAATGTTAACGAGTTGTCATTCTTAGTTCTTCCCTCCAAGGAGATCTTAGAACACATACTTTGCAGCTCTCTAGTTATGCTGCATTGAGATCCCTTTATGTAATATTACTTAATACCGTTAGAGCCTTTAACCAAAAAGGACAAAAATAAGCATAATTTCTCCTTCCTGGGATACCGAAAAGCAGATCTCCTTATGTTCCTACTTCTTGCAAATATGCAGAAATAGCGCTGTAAAAAAAGAGGGCCCATAAGAAGATTTGTGTATGTATTTTTATCATTGCATAATAAGTTGTACTGTACAAAGCCATTTTTAGTGAAGGAGCTGGTATAAAATAACTACAGATTTTAAAACTCAGGTGCTTGTCAATTCCACACTTCTTCACCTAGAACTGTCTGGAGAACAGCCAAATGCTTTTTGTTCTATTTCTGCTCATGAGACCACAATGGGAAAAGAGATGAGCTCCCCAACGGAGCCTCCTGAACTGCAACGGTACAATTTGCTAATGGCCATGATCTACAGGTGAAACCAATGAACACATTCTCTGCTATTCACTACGCAAGTAATGGATGGGATTATTTTCAGTTTCTGGTCACTGCTAGCTCAATGCGCGGGTCTTCCAAGGCTGCAGACTCATTCTCATGCTGCATCAGCCTCGGTGAGGAACGTGGCCGCATTATCATTTGAAGAGGCCTGACAATGGTCGGGGGATATATTCAACTGCTCCTTGTATATCTAATGGGCACATTGTACGGCATCAATAGATGAAATTGTTCACATGTTTTCCTGTGAATACAAATATACTACTAGCAAGAATGTCAAACAAATTAGAGCTGAAATAACACTCGATACACAGAAAACGAATAGAAAGGACGCGAACCACTCACTGAATAAAATGGACAAAGTAATCGAGTTTCTAAGTGTAAATCTGCATAGCGAGCAACATAGTTAAAGCCTCTAAAAATTCCTGGCAGCTGGGAGCACTACAGAGCAGGTTTGCTTAGATCCCAGCGGCAGCAGAACAGCACTGTGCTGCCGTTTGCTGAGCTCTCCAGTGGAGTCGGAACCAGCACCGATGGCACCGGGACAGATAACGCAGGGCCCTCTTCAGCTGAGGGGGTGTCTTGGTTTGATGCAGATTATTGCAGAATTCTTTGATGCTTTCAAAAGGGCCCAGCAATTCCCAGAAGGAAAGTGACTAATAAACACCACAGAATGGATCAAAGACGTGTTAGCTTTGTGGTTGATGCAGCTTTATGTGAGAGGATATGACAACCCTAAGTGGCTTATAGCAGAATTATCTGCAGGGGCAAATGAAGATCTATCAGAGTTGTCGGCAAGGAAAGAGAGGTTACCCAGTCAGAATCAAGGGAGATTACCTAGTCAGAATCGCACTCCATGCTACATTAGCACACACACCACCCAAAACTCATGGGAACTCCCCTCACCCATTCCCCCCTTCTATTGACAGTGCCCTATAATAATAATAATTTTCCCTACAAGAAGAGAAAATAAGTAGATCTCCATCTATTGCATCTCACCACTCTACTTTTACCGCTGATAGCTATCTGGGAAAACAGTTATTTCACATGAATAAATAAATACTAGCAACTACACAAACAAAGTTGATTCTTCATGTCGCGCACCATCATTATTCTCATAACTGGGGGGGGAGGGTTTGCTTACAGTAACCCCATTCGAAAGTTAGAACAATAGTTTTTGCCTGCATCCCAAAGCAGAAAGGAATAAAAAGAAAAAGTTGGGTTGGTTTGGTTTGTTTTGTAAAGATGCTTCCAAGCTTCTCAGAAAGAGAGGGCGATTTGCTTCATTCATCTCCGATTAAAAACATCACGGGCAGGCAAGAGAGACGGCACAAAACAACAAGTCTGGGGTTCCTACTTGTGGACATAACATTGAAAACGCTCACTTGCTTAACTGGTAACTGCCACAGCTCTTCTGGAAGTTGTGTAACTATGATGGCAAATGCTGGTTTTACTTCAGACGGCAATTGCTTCCCATAGGCACAGATGAACCCACACCCGAAGATGCATCCTAGATCTTTGCATGGAATTCATCCATGGAAACAGGGAGAAGAGTTCAGTCACAGTGAAGAGTTTTCAGGAGGAAATGGTTTTTCTTCATATCTCAAAGCTGGAACAAGTGTTGCGCGTCTGAATCTTCAGTTATAAAGCTCCTAAACACAACAGTCAAGCAGGACACAAAACCAGCAGCGAGTATCATTCAGAGGAAACTAACGCTGTTAAACTTGGAAAGTTTAGATATAAGTAGCAGAAGTAAAATCTAGAAGTCATGAAGAGTCGTGAAGAGAAGGTGGCTTCCCTCCTTTCTCATATCCTAGCTTTTCAAGCCAACAGTTTCAAGGATTAAGGAAATAGGTGGCAAGAAGAGTCAATCCATAATTTTGCATGACTCGGAGCACATAAGTACATGTTCAGGAACTACTTAGTCTGAAAAACAGGTGTTTTTTCAGCTGAGAAGATTTACAGGTTCATACATATTTTTAGAAATACAGTATATTTTTGAGATACAATCACTGCACCTGACATGGGGATGTCTAGCAGCAGCAGCAGCCCTACACAAACTAGTGATTTTGTGAGAGCTCTTCCCCAGGACCTGGTTAAACCCATGATCAAGAAACTCATCTGAAAGATGAGTTTAGCCTACAAACCTCTAAAAACAGCTAAGCTTCCCCAGAGTTTAGGGATCCAGGCACTTGGTTCAAGTATATGTTTTATGAAATACGCTTACAAGCCAGAAGTCTGTGACCCAGTATCAAAAAAATACCACAACAAAAAAAAAAAAGCCCATCTAAATCATATATAAGTGTGCTTAAAATTAATCCTGGATTCTAATCTGAAAAATACAAGGTCAATATATAAAAATCCAGTTAGTACTATTTTAAAAGCCTGATCTGAATGGAAACTGCACGTTTCAAATGAAAAGTTTATCCACTTTATGCCTTCACAATCAGATTATACAGCAATGTACAGGCATTGGAAACTCAGCTTTTCCCAGTCTTTAGGATGCAAAGGTATATCTGACCCCTCCCCCTGAAGAGCAATGAAGCTAACCCTGTACAAATCTTTATGAGTGTCCACAAGGACTCAGTGCTGTACCTTCTTAGGGTCTTACTCATGCTGCCATCCTGTGTCAAAAACCAGTAAATGCAAGGCAAAAAGTTCCACAGAAGAATGCCAAACCGTTCTCAAAATACTTCGGAAAATCTTTACCATTTTTAAGCTTAGAAGAAAGCCTTGCATTCAACATAAAACTTCAAAATACAATGCCTTAAAGGGCTGTGTAATTGCTTTATCATTTTCACAGTGACTGTTCTGTTTCACAAACTGACAGTTCTCATCTCTATTACAGAAATTGTCACAAAAGGAACAAAAACTACTAAATAGGTCAAGCTAATAAAAGCTTGTTATGGATCCAGGGTGATTTTTTTTTCTCCCTGCTATAACAGTGTAACAGGTAAAATTTTCTTAAAACACCTCGCCTTGTGGCAGAATGTCAGAAAATTAAAATGCTTCCCCTGACTTGCTGAAATAAAGTACCTGTAACACATGAAATGAGATGGAACTGGGCTGCAGGGAAAATCTACACATTAGGCTGATCAATCCCGAGAAGAGAAGCATACAAGCAGTTATTCCAAGTCAAAGTTTAACTGAATGTTTTTAAGGTGTTCTAATTATTCCTAATGGTGATAAAACCTAGAAAGTTAAGACAGTTTCATGGTATTTGGGTTTTTTCCCCCCCTGTGTTGACAAAGTACCAAGTTTATTGTTTGAAACAGGACTCGAGAGCAACGCAGGTTACCTGCAAGTGTCAGCACATCAGCAGCATTACTAGGACAGAAGGGAAGGGACAAGTGGTGTAAGACACTCAAACTGTGGATCAGGTTTTTTCTGTACCCTACAAAGTCATCAGAATCTTCAGTGCTTGAAAGGGGATCTGGGCTTAGAGGGAAGGAAAAAAAATAGGTTTATTATATATATACACACATATATATATATATGCATGACAATTCTTTGGGAATCATCAGGGCAAACTTAATGACAAGCACCCCCCTTGTCTTACAGAGGTGACGATGCCAGACACCCCCTGAGCACGTCCTCTTGAGAGGTGACAAGCCCTTGGGCCAGCCTGCTAGACAGGCAACCTGAAAATACAGCTGCAGAACAACGCCTCTGGGGCCACCGAAGGTGTCACCCGCCCGCGCACGCCTGGCAGCTCCACACACAGCACGTTCAGGCGCCGAATGCGCTGCTCTCCGGAGCACTCACGGGAATGGCAGCCAACACACCGCGGACCCTGCTGTTCCCACAGCCGCTCCACGGCTGTGCTGCCTGGCGTGAGGCTGTAAGGATGCAGTCACCGAGTCTACACCTGATCCGAGAAGGAAGACTGGCAGCCAGCCCAGCGGGGCCAAACCAGACTCAAACAGTCTGTAGGTCTTTTCACTTGTTGTAGGTCTTTTCACTACATGTTGTAGTTTGCATGTTCATAAATAGCTCTTGCTCGTTACTCCACCAAGGCACCAAAGGCTCAGCGTAGAAACACAACAGAGGGTAGTCTGAATAAAGGAACTTTCCAAGCAGCTCATGCAGAAAGCAGCAGAGCTGAATTTTGGGGTTTTTTGTCATTAATTTGATTCCAGGTGTGAAGGCTTAAACTTAATGATGTCCAGGTAAGGATGTGCTCATAGAGGAAGCGTGGGCTGGATGAAGAGCTGCACACTGACGATCCATTGCTGAGCTCTTAGTCTTACTGCAGTCAGTGCAACCAGGATTCCCAGTGTGACAACACCTTCTGGCACTGCCAGTTTTAGTATCAGACAATTAACTAAAAGCCAACTGTTTACAAGAGGAATACATTTTCCTTTGGAAAGAGAAAGAAAAAAAAAAGGGGGGGGGACACGGACAGAACCACACCTAGACAGAGACAAACACCTACTGTTAGAGAAAATTCTCTAACAAAGTTCTAAAATTAAAGCCTCAAATTCCTCATGAAAACAAGCACTTAGAGAGGAAAAAAACCCAAACCTGGAAAGTAAAAAGGCATTTCATATAATACTTTTTTTTTTTTTAGATACATCTATATAGGTAGATATCGACAAGCATCACCAAGTGGATGGGACAGCCACAGAAAAATGGGATTCTCATTTTTAGCAGAAAAAGATCCCTAATTTTTTTAAGCTATTTTGAGTTTTTATTTTACCTATTCTTCTTGTGGTCGATTTCTCTTCAGAATGTTTTGGTACTGAAAACAAACCTTAGAAGAACCCTACCGTGATAGGCATGAGCAGTGCAGCTACTAATTGATGATTGCAACACACAAAGGGTTTCTCTTATAGAGATGTTACATAGGGTAGGGAAAAACAACTCAAGACACACATAAAAAAAGAAGTGACTCTTTGATACGACTTTTTAGAGTAGTAACAAAATTAACAAGGATCACAAAATGACCTACAACTAGGTCAATGATAAGAGGTAAGGACTGAGTCAAGAACATAGAGTGTCTAAAGGTTTTACTTATCTGAAATAAATCAAAATAACCCAACACATCACAGCTTTCAACTAGTCTGGCAATTCCCCAAGACAGTCTTTTCCCTCAAGGTTTGACTCCAAGCTCACACAGAAACGTACGGGCGTAACAGCCACAGCCAAAGTCTTACTGTGTTGCCCTTCCCCGTTTTGGAACAGGAAAGCGGAGGGAATGAGAAATGAGTACCCGAGCAACACTGATCTTCAGAAACACATTTTTCTACATGTCTGACACACAATGGGCTGCGCACATCAAAAAAAAAATGTGATAAGCCATTAATAATCAGCCTTTGATTAAAACTTTAATCTTAATTTGATTAAAACTTTAATCAAAAAAAAATCACTTTCCTGTGAGCATTTGCTCTGCGTTCTGATTCACCAGCATTTGGGGCAAAAAGCAACCCCAGAAGCCATCTCAACAGACTCGCTGAGAGACACGTGGCCACCCATGGAACATCTGGGTGCCTCTGGGCTTGGCTACAATGCCAACCTGAAAACTCCTTCGTTTAGAACTTCCCTTTTTCAGTATTTTCTGAGCTCAGCTACACACCAAACCTTACTAGGAAGACACTTCCAAAAGTCAAGTTTTCTTTACAATTTTCTATTTTAGTTGGAATTTGTTACACTCTGTACCAAGCAAAATGAGAACTTGATATACCTATAGCCCACAAAAATGTACCGGTGAGGGTTAGGGTAAGGGAGCCCTCTTGCCTCCCTCCCATTTGTTAGTACGACTAGCATTTAGAGTTTTTAGTACTATTTCCTCCTGAAGACGTGACATCGTGGGAGCCCTAGGCTACGCAGCTCCCCAGGCAGTAGCTAAGCACTACTAAAATACCACTTTTGCAGGGCGCTCGGTGTGTTTGGTTTAAGTACCTAATTGCTGCTGTGTTCAACAGTTCAATAAACTTGGGGGAGAAAACCCCAAACAACAAAACCAAAGTAAAGCTACAGTTTCCTTCAGAGCATGCTCTGGGGAACTAAGTTGCCCCGGGGGCTTTTTTGTTCATTTCTTTAACTTTTATGCTTCAGAATGGTTCCTTTTAGTTTTCATTGTCACTGGTGAAGCGGTTTATACATGAGCCGCAGCAGCTCAGCAGAGAACACAGAACCACAGAGATGAGGAGGGAACTCTAGAGGTGAGCGAGACCGAGAGCACGGGCACCGTGAGGCTCCAACTCACCCCGCACTGGTCACGCCATCGTCCTGGGCAGGGAGTCAGCGCCAGCCAGACGTGGCCCCGACCACACCGTTCCTGCACCTACTGCTACCGACGGGCCCTCGACAGCGCCGGCGCGGCAGGATGAGACTTCTCATCAGAAGACACACAGACGGTCACGCGTGTGCTTTTTATGGAAAGGCACATCTAGTTAAACCATTCTAATGCTCTTGCACTGACTCGGGGCAAGAAAGAAAGGTCCAATGAGTTTTGTATCTCTATTGGTGACGCTGCCTCGACAAACTATTTTACGTCGTATCAAACCTCAAACGCTCCTCGAGCAACTTTGCCTGGAGGAGTCGGACATTATGGACTTGGCCTTCTCCTTCAGCCCAGCACGGTTCCAATTTTACTTTGGAAGCCACATTAATGTTGAGTATGTTCATGTAAAAAAGCTAACAGAGCCATTCAAGAAAACAATGGGTGTTTAGCCTTATTATTAGTTTAAAATAATACATCCTAAACCAAATAAACTTTATCTCCCAAATGAAATACCGTGAATGAGCTAAAGGGTAGACCAATTTCTAAGTAACAGCTTCAATACTTTTTATTTTAAGAGGAAGTCAAAATACGTATATCCAGCTGATTAAAACCTTTACAGTGTATTTTAATAGCTAGAACCTTTCTTGGGTTTTTTTGTTTGTTTGTTTTGGGGTTTTTGTTGTTTTTGTTGTTTTGGTTTTGGGGTTGTTTTTTTTAATCATGCTAGTTTTGCTGAAGAACGTTAGAAAGTTTCAGTGTCAAGAAACGGAAGCAAAAAGAAAGTTTTTCCACATATATGGAAAACACGTATTTCAAACCGCTTAACCCAAAAATATTTTTTTTTTTTTACAAGTGTGCAACACCTTTTCAGTAAGAGAGTTGCAAAAGATATTTTTAATATGGAAAGGAATTTTCCTTTGAAATGTCAACAAAGGATCCAGAAGATATCTTATAAAAAGACCCCAAAAAATAAATCCTGCTCTGAGAAGGTCAGACCAGAAGAGCCTTGGCTTGTCTAGTACAATGACCCACGGTATCCAATTCCACCTACTGCCTTTTTCTTTTTCCTTTACTTCTCGGTTTCACAATGGACTACCGCTAACGCTTGTACAGCAAAAAACAGACCGAATCTTCCTTCACAATTTCTCCACATTCCAGAAAGACCAGAGTAAGGGAGATTTTTTTTTCATGCCTGGATGAACACCACCTGCAATACAACATCTTGCCGCAGTACGTGGGTATTTTTATCTCTGCACAGGTAGAACAATCCTTGAATATATAATGAACACATGGAAGGGTGGGGAATCTCGACAGGTTAGGTTGGGTTTTTTCCTATCAGCCTTTTTCTTGTTCTCCAATAATGTGGCTATCCAGGATACAAAAAAAATAAAAAAAAGTTTGTCCTGTAATCCTTATCCAAAGCTGAAATCATATCACAGTTCTATTAAATTTTTAAGGACCATTTAGATGGATAAAACAAAGTATAGACAACACAGCAGGCAACACTCATTAGTGATAAATTTCAGAGTTTCAGAACATAAGATGTATTAAAATGGCTCTACAACTTTTTATATCTTTTTATCTAACCTCATAGTGCTTTCTAAGTTACATAATACAGACAAATCAGTACAAGATTTTCTGAAACTTGGGGAGGGGTGGAGTGTTGAGTTTTGGTTTGTTGTTTTGGAGGGTTTTGTTTTGGTCTTTTATAAGGCACACAACATATCTTGTAAAATCTTTTCCAGCAGTAGCAATGAGGGAAAACTTAAGATGTACATAGGACAGTTAAATAGTTGTAAAAATGGAATTTTAAACATGTAATTAAAAAAAGCATAAAAGTATACAATAGCTATTGCTACCCCTTTTTAGTACAATAGTTAGCTCAAGGTTACATGACATGCTGCACGAAGAAACCGATCCAGTTACCTGTTTTTTAATGGCAGCCATGTTCATGTAAAGAAAAAGATGCTTTCCATAGAATTAAGTGTTGTTTCTTACTCTTCCTCAAACACATAGAGGCTATTTCAATACTATTTTGAAGCCCAGAAAACTCTTCCACAAGCACAGCCCAGGTTCATAACTGATCCTGAAGAAGGATATTGTAATGTGACAATCTTACTCTGCTTCTGTTGCGTAAGAGTATTTTAATTGCTTTTAATGCTCATCCTGAATAAATAATGATAGTTATCCTTTTACACTTCAAAGTTTTATCCAAACACAAGTGTAACTATTGCAGATGAATTTTCCTTTAATAAATGTTTCCTCTCTTCCCACCTTCCTTTATATCCTAAACAACTCTTCCAGCTTTGGAAAGCTTGAAGAGTGGTAAATGAAAAATATATTTCCATTTTTTACTACATTTTCCACAATTTCCTTTGTCTGGAAGCATCAGTGGGGCACTAGAGATTACAGAATGAATTTAGGGCAACAGCAAGGAAAGAGATTCACTATGAACAAACAGAGAATCATTTACACTTTGCAAACAAGATCCCATTCCACAACCAAGGAAGAGTTCTAGACTAAATGCAGTCAAAAGCAAGAGGCGTTTAAGCAGTCGAATAAGACTGCTAGAGAAAGAGGGGTCCACGTACATCAAGATTAGATATTCTATTTCTGAAGAGCTAGGTGTTGGGACATCCTGGAGAGCTGAGAAGGTACTAATGGAACAGAACTCATCAATATGGTTTTACTTCGCATATGTACATATATCTTTAAGTTAATAATATAGGAATAAATCTGAAAACAAGATTAAGAAAAGCTGTATTCTGAAAAAGCCAATTATCAAATAATATCGGAAATCTGAAGTGAGGAAAGAGGATTGGGGGGCGGGAGAGGGAATGAAATACTATCAGAAAAGAGAAGAAAAATAAATGCTTAACACAGAAGATACGCTTTATATCAAGACACTCATTAAAAAGTAAAAAAGCAATTCCTCATACACGATACAATGAAGGCAAAGAGCTAGTGCCACAGAAGGATTGCCAGCTCCTCGGGGAGGGAACAAACAAAAGAATTAGGAAGCGAATATGTTGAAATCACCAGGTGAGAGATTCTTATTTTAGTGTTCACCTACAAGAAATAGGATTCTCTTCCAGTTACTTTTCTTTTTAGGGAATTAAACAAGAAAACAAAAGCCATCTTTTAATTCTAACCTCCTACCCGCCAAGGAGAGAAAGTAAAAAATCAGCAAAGTACCTACACTTTTGCAGTTAAAATAAATTGCAGCTTGACTTAATGTGAAGCCATCCAGGAGATTTACAATTACTCTTCGTATTTAACCCGCCACATTTTTCCAGTCTAAAGAACATTGCACACTTAAGCATTCTGCACCTCTTTTACAACAGAATACAGTCTCGTTACTGGTAACAGTCTCATTACTGTGTATGACTACTCTGAACATAAAAGAAAACTTCCAGATGGCAGATCCAATCCTTTTGGAGTTTATACAATAGTCGGTATTCCAAGTACTCGTTTAAAGGCTTGCAAGGTGCCTTACAATCGTAGTAGACACAGACCTACTCATATATACTAGACATATGTGGAAAATATTTTTTACTTGCATGTACCGTAACTAGCTGCCAGTCCAGTAGCAATTATTTTCCCCAGTTTTCTTCTTCAGCAGTCATGACTTTAGCCCTCGACAGTCAACACAGAATCAGCTATTCTTTTATAATACTTGAGCTAATCAACACTTTATGCAAGTACTTTTCATTAAAAGCATGCATACGGTTACTAAAAATGACCTTATTTCAGGCACAAGACTGCTACAGAGGTGCCGCTCACATCAACAACTGAAGTAACTCCCATCTGCATTTACCTCTATTGCTCCTGCACTGACGTGAATTCAAATGCTGTGGTAATTCGTTCACTCTTAAATGGGATTGAAATAATATTGTTAACCCTGCACGCCATGTTGTTTTCATTCAGGTTCCTAAGCCTTTGGAAACATGCCGTATTATCCAGACTCCAAGATGACTTCTTTGACAGCAATGCTACCGTATGGGACGTTACAGAAAATGGACCTGTTCAGTCAACTAGATCAATCATTCAGCAATACATACTAGTAAGCGATATGATGTCATTTTAGTTAAAAAAACAAACAAACCCACACAAAACACCCCAACCAAATCCACAACCAAACCACAAAGCTAAAAACATCACACCAAAAAAATCCACCACCCCACGAAAGCAAATTTTACAGGCAAGCTATCATCAAAAGTTCTTTTTTAAACTGCCGACGGTAAGCATAATTTCCCACATCTTTATAAATATGGAATCAGATACGTATCAGGATTGATTTGCACAAGGTCAATCGACAGGTCTGGGGCAGACCCAGGACTACAGGTTTTTTTGAAGGCTTCTGAAACAGAAGGAACATTATTTAATTCACCGTAACGATTGCACCAACCAACCAACAGACATATTGACATCTCAACCCGGAAGGAAGACGTGAAAGGATCATCTCTGCTGAATTACAGAGTTGTCCTATAATACCAAAAACTTCAAATGAGTGAAGTTCAAGCAATGCAAGCCACAGCGTGGCCGGATTTGTTGTCCTCCTAGTCACACCAGAAAGCCATAGGTTTTTACTACACTCTTGAGAGGAAAATATCCACTAGGCACAGAGGATTTGTGTGCAAAATGGGACTTTTGTACTTTTCAAAACACTATTTTTTAGGTTGTACGTTTTACTGAAGATTCTTGAGAAGAGCCGAGTCGGCAGCTGGTTTTGTCTGATAAATTACATCCAGAATAATTAGAGTTTTCAGTTAAACAACTCCTGTATATTTATGAACCAAAATAAACAAACAGTGTGCAATCAGGTAAATATGGCCATACATGAATAATTCTATACACTAACATCTGAATTATTCCAACAAATAAGCCTAGGTCCCAATCCCACATATAATGCCATTTTCTACCATCCTTTTTCAGACAAAATTCCCCAGACATCTTGTAATGAGGAATTTCTGCTGACCAAACATATATTAGTTGCATGTTTAGGGTGGACTGGAACAGGATTAGAGCAGAGTTATGGAGTTGAGCTCTATTCCTCTTACACTGGGTCTGTACAGAATAGAGGACTTAGCAGAGCAAACATGAAACTTTTAAGAAAATGTTAAAGCATTCAAATTTTAAGCATCTGTGAAGCCAAATACAAAAGTCAGAATTACGTCATTACTAACACTTAGTTTAATTTCAGATGCCTTTCCTGAATTTAAATTTACATTTCCTAGCACACAATTCCCTCTTAATTTTAGTTCTTGGCAAAAGTTTTGAAATCATGTGGTACTCGCGCGTTCCAAAAATAGCAAACGCCTTTCTGACTCTGGCTTATATATTTTCAATATGAAAAGTATTCATTTAATAGACTTGTCAAAAATAATTACCAGAAGACAGATACTGACTCAATTTCATACAAATGTATTTTTCAATCGTATTAAGCCACAGAGAAAATAAACACCACTTTCACCAGTCGTTGTGCTGCTTTGCTCCCAACACATTCCAGCCCTCATCTCACCACCCTCACGCGTGCCTGTTCTCTCACCTTTAGCTGTTCCTGAACAGGCTGCAGTAGCTTCTTGATGCTGACGCCTCCCTGCAAGTTGTATTGTCAAGATGCTGCTGTAAACTTGCCTCCCCTTCTGTGACAGAAGATTCCAATTTTGTTTTGGAGGGAATCCTGACTTCCTTCCCCCTCTCCCTTTCCTGAACACGCCATCCAATGTACAACCAAGTACATCGGCTGTTACTGGGGAAATAACAACCTTCTCTTTCCAATAATGTTCACAACATGATCGGTGCCCCAGTAGATCCTAGTGTAAAGATTCAAGCATCGTAACTTAATGAAAAGATAATTTTAAGAATAGCACTTGTACTTGCATAACCTTCCCCCATTCTTATGTATTAAAGTGTTATTAAGCCGTTAGTCAATTTATTTCTGCATATTTCTCTCCAGACGACCAGCTCTTCACTGCAGAATTATGATTACATCTGCTCAAGACACTGAAAGAAATACATTAATGGTAAAAAATCTCCAGAGGAAAAGAGCAATGGCTATAAACAAGTGGGAGCACAGAGAAGGGCAGAGTGAGAAAGTACACAAAGAAAATAAATTTCTGTGGTAATTGCCATACAGACAGAAATAATCAGCTACCCATAAAGAAAATTGTTTGGTTTCCAATTCAACCGCATTTGACATTTGTGAATTTGAGTCTTACTGCTCGGATCTCACTTGGAAGAAAAATCAGAAGAAGTTAGAAAAAGTCTGAAGGCTCTAGATAGAAAAAAAGCAGTGCGGAACTGTAGTTACATAGAAAATGGATAATAAAAAAGAAATACCAGGGTGGTGAGGGGAAGTGTAAGGGAAAGAAGCAAGTGTTTGCAAAATTGAAAACTACTTTCTAATATCAGCACAGCACATCACTTTCTATTCAAAGCACAGGAAGAATTAATTCTCTGACAAGAACGGGTTCAATTTCATTTGCCAGCACAATGCCATATGGAGATTTATTGCCAACTACAGATACCAAATATCAACAGCAGAAATAAGAGGGTTTCTATCAATTTTGTAGTCATTCAGGAGTGATACAGGAAACCATTTATCTTTTTAAATAAAACTTCTTTCGCTACTGAAAAGTGTGTTAAAATTAATGCTTTGTAGCTCTCGGAGCCGATCCGTTCCATGTACTTTGCTTTACTTCCATATCCATATGCTAATGTCGCTCTTCACCACCTGATCCACTCCATATGCTAAACACCTTACAAAAAGTCTTGCTCCTGATCCAACAATTTCAAAGTTTAGAAATTTAAAGAAGGCAGTATTGCTAGCCCATTTTACATGGAAAAGTTAGGCAAAAGATGCCCCCATTTGCAGGGGGAGGGCAAGTGGAATCCTGCTTGTGGTTTTAACTTTCCATTCAAGGCTTCCGGCATTCTGGGTGAGATCCTGCCCCCGCCACCACGTGCCCTGGATTTGTACGTGTGACATTACAGGTGAAGTTAATATCACGCTTAAGGGCCTCACTGCATTTTGTCCACCAAGGTAACTTTCTTGATGGTCTGCTTAGGCCAAGTAGTCACGGACCTAGGATAAGAAGCCAGATATATCTGAATTTCAGTCTGCTTTCTTGATTTTATTAGGAAAATTAAAACCTGAGTTGGCCAAGAGAAATCCTCCCCCGTTTTCTTTCATATTCCCACCTCCGCCCCAGTATTTTTCATGAAAAGTTCCAGGGGGCGTCAGAGCTCATCTCTACTTTCACTGCAAAATTGTTTTGTGTTTGATAATGATAGGTGGAAGTCTGAAGTGAGTACTCGCATTTTTTTTTTTTTTGTATCGTGCCATCTATAATATCATCTTCCTTGTTGTACTTTGTTGAAGAAACGGCAGAAGATATTGTAAAAGGCACGATGTGCGTAGGGGGCAATAAATCTGTTGGATGCAGATAGTCAACGGCTGCAAGTCATAACATAAAGCTTTACTCTTAGCCTCCTACCAGTTTTCATTATCAGGGAAAATTTCTATTAATGTAATACGATAGCATCATGTACAAACAGCTCGGCAGTCATACGTTTTGCACAGCTGTCAAAATGATAGTCATTTAGCTTCAAGGTAAAGCCGAAGTTTGAATATTCCTGCTTTTCATCTTTGAAGCTTTGTCACTTTAGAAGATAATTATCTAATTTTGTGACCAACGATGTGTTCCCAACACATCAAATTTTAATACCCGTAATACGTAGGCCCTTTTTCTGTGTCTTGAAAATTAGCAACGTAGCTTCACACAAAATCTGGGGAGTATATTGAATAGCCAAAAATTAAGACAGGACCTAGAGGGATAATAGGAACACTATATACTGTGACCTTGACCAAAGTTCTCATAATGCCTTCCAAATAGCATTTTCGCAGTGCTTTTATCTAAGATGCTAGAGATGATATGACAGCATAATTTTGACTTCTGCTTTTTAGGAAAGCAAGTCAAACCCTTGTCTGTGGATAAAAGCACAAAGAAGCTCCTTGCCAGCTACCGTAGAATAATTTAAAGTAAAAAGAGATGATAAGACATAAAACCTTCTACCAGCTAACAAATTATTTCTGTACAACACTAACTGCACTTAAGATACTGTGGTTGATAAAGGCAGTAAAAGAAAATGGCTTCTGAAGCAACTGGAGCTAAAGGGTTTGGTTTAGCCCTAGATCAGAAGGAAAATTCCTGTGTTACCATGACAAATTAAAAAAAAAAATCTTCTCCCATTCATGCAATCAACTTAGTGAAAATTACTCTTGAGACTTCATAATTATGGGAACAGTTCTATACTCCTATTGTGAGAACAGGAGAGTTTGTGGAAGAAAGCCCACCTGAATATTAAACAGCAGAGATTTCAGTTTAAGAGCTTGTAATATTAGTGCACACTATTTTTAAAGAATGGGTCAGAAAATAAAGTGTTGAGACCTGATGAGGCAACTAAAAGACGGTGTAACATTGTCCATCACTGAGGCCTAAGAGAGACCTGCCATGACAAAGCGCGATGCCTTCCAATACCTACAAGGAGGTTACGGAGAAGATTAACCCAGGCCATTTATGGAGGTGCAGTGCAGCAGTCATGAATTGAAATGGGAAGTTCCAGCTTAAGAAAGTAACTTTTCATCCAGAGTCAAGCACTGGAACAAAGGAGGTTGTGGGATCTCTGTCCTTGAAGGTTCAGAAGATCAGACTCAACGAAGCCTCAAGAAATCTGCTCTCGTTTCAGCACTGACCTTGCTTTGAGCAGGCAGCTCAGTTAAAAGGTCTTCTAGATCTTCTTCCAGAATGAATTATTCTAGGATTCCAGGAATTATTAAAAACAGAGTTCCATAAGAGAGTAAGACAGTTGTACAAAGGGGGAAGATGAGGGGTTTTTTCCAGAACCAATTTTGCTGAGTCATTAGTGCCAAACACAAAAGTCTCAGTTATAAGTACAATTTGAATTTTTAAATTCAGTATCACTGTATTCAGAAGAACATTAATCAGAGGAGATCTACTCAACTCGCACATTATAGAGGAACAGTGCTAACATAATATATAATCTGCCAACTGCACAAAATTCAGAGAAGCCCATCAACTCCTCCTTTTGAGTACACCAAAGCAAAACATTTCACGAGGCTACTAGAAGCTCACAAGTATTTTTCACCCTATTCTAAAAATTAAGAGCAAAGCTTCAATGAGGAAATTACTGTCGGTCATGCATATAAGCAAGCTAATTAATGAAACAATCAACAGGATCCACACATTAAGCCCTAATACGCTGAATGAATTATACACCCATGCTTCTCTCATTATATCCCCAATTTTGTAAACTAGATTAGGTCACCATATGACTTTTTTTTTGTTAATGGACTCGAGAACAACTTTTCCCTTGCATCTTTTAACTTCCTTAACTTGGGTGCTCTAAGATCTCATAATCTAGTTTAAAGGATAAATAGTAGTAGCTATCTTTTTAAGTGCTTCCTGTACAGCAAACTGATTTATGCACAACATTTGGCATCAGTGTCATAAGAACACATTTTTCTCTGGAACATCTGCCCATTTCAAAACAGAAGATTCAAATACAAGCTAAATAAGGTGGTTCAGAAAGAGGACGGGGAGGGAGAGACAAGGACAATAAAACAACGTGTCAAATTAAGGAAGGCAAAAGCAAAATATGGGAGTAGGACCAAGCACTCTGAGACAAAGAGAATTGCTTCTAATACTTTAGAAATTGTTTTGGTCACATTAATGAAGTGTATTGGTTTAACTCGTTATGATTCTCTCAGGAATCTCAACACACAGAATAAATGGCTAGAAACAGCCACCTGCCAAATACTTTTCCGATTAAAAAATCATTGCCAGGACCTATATGCCTTGATTACTCTACCAAATCAAACAGGCTCTACCTAAAAAAGCAAAGATTCAGCACAAGTAGTGCTTAGGAAGAACTCTTCTCAAGAGTAAGAATAGTTAAGAACAGATTTTACTGAATACCAACAATTGCTGACAGCAAAGCACTAGAACATGTAGCAGGTACATAAGGAATAAACCAGGAATTTACATCTAATCAGCTCTTTCCTCCCCTCTTACTGGTACATTCCACTGCCTCACAACCCCTGGAGCCAAGCTCGATTACCTGCATGCTTTGTAGTTACATCCAATGCAAGAACACGTTGGAACACCTTGAAAAGCTACCCCTGCTGAAGTCTTACCAGGTGGTTGCTGGACTTCAAGTCAAATAGATGAAGACTGCTCACAAATTTAATCTGTTATATTTAATATATTTATTCTTCTACAGTAAAAAGCCATATATTTCAGTAAGATCATTTGAATGTGTGCTTATGGGAGGAGCAAGCATTCAGCCAACCTGTACAGCAATGATGACAGTGTTTTATAACCTGTTTCTGCTCTGAAAGTTGAAGGACTCCCCAGCTGTGCCTTAAGGAGATAAAGGCACAAAGCTTAGCACAGTGCCTAGATATAGACATCAAAGAAGAAATACGGTTACTTTCATTGCTCATCGTTCAAAATAAATAAAAAAGGCTCCAAAAGAAAGGATGATGTAGCTCATCTTCCTAACTTAAGGCATTTCAATGAGATCTACATAACGGGAGGTGAACTGTTCTGAAAAGCCACCCTGCAAGAGTTCCACACTATTCCAGCGTTTTCTCTCCGTTAAAATAAGTTTTAGACAGTAGGAAAAACTAATTCTTGTGTTGAGAGACAAGTTCTTGCTTATTTACCATGGATATAGAGAACACATTTCTTCTTCCTCCTGGCTTTCTGAACGTGAAGACTGCTGGCCATATTTCCTTTCAAGTTTCCACCAGTTTTGCTCAGCTCAGGCACAGCCTGGCCCACAGCACTAAATCACTGTCCAGCGAAAAAGACCGAGTTGTTCTTCCTCTCTTCCCTCTCCCCTGCCCCATTTATATTTCTCCACATTTTCTTCCTCAGTTCAAAAGGAAATACACTTTTTTTTTAGTTCAGGGTTTTTCGCCCTCCAGTTTTCTAGCTTACTGGGAGGTTATTGTCTCTTTCACACAACATACCTGTCTGCATCAGACATTGAAAGGATTTGGGGAATTCAGGACTGATCGTTCCCTTCTGTCTACACAATGTAAGAATCTTACCTTTAAGGGTTTCTACAGTTTAGAACATTTCTAGTCTCATAAATATGGATTTGACATATGCTGTATCACACATGAGGTTCCCAGTCAATTCTCAGCTCTCTACAGAGATTGAAGACAGCTGCATCAGCCATTTCACCAGAAAATATGGCAGAAACAGGGAGCAGGTAAAACGTGTCAGATCAGAGGAATCTTTGAGAATAAAACATTCCCCATCCCCGAGTACGTTTCACAATAGCCACGGATACCAGAAGCAGCAAGAACACCTGGAATCTGTGACCTCCCCTGCCAATGGCTTCTTGTACATCAGCATGGTGACACAAATATTGGGTTATGATGGGTGCAGTTGACGGCGGAGCAGGGAGGGAAGAGTCAATAGAGAGGAAAACCCTTGCTTGGAATAAGTACAAAAGGAATCAGTGATCAGTGTGAAAAGCAACACCAGAGAAAACTCATTTGTGGTCCTAGCAGACAGGAGGCTTCAAGTGTGACAGGAAGCTAGTGCAGGAGTTCAGACTCTCTAGGGCAGCTATACGAGATTACAAATGTCTACTTATATAAATTAGTTTAGGAGTAGAAGCAACAATTCTGCCTGTCTCTGCCTCCAAAACTCTTGCTAAGGTAATCTGCTTTCTCATAGGGTTTTGAAAGAGTCTTCTGGAAAAGAGATGCATTTTTCCTGTGCTAGGCATCTTCCAGGAAATAAATCTGAACCTCAGGTGCATGAAATGAAAGTCATATTCCTATACACAAAACCTCCAGCAAAGCATATTATGCCTTCCACTACAGCAATCACCTTCACCTCCCCAACTACCAACTCTCTTGTGCAAGAGGGACCACAGCTTAATTCCTCTGCTCTGTATTCTACTGTCCACTACTTTATTCCCAGATTAAATTCTATACACTGTTTGCAACATCTGTACGCTCCTACGTGAACACGTCTGTCTCTCTTGACCCATCACCATCTCCTCACTTTTTATTTCCTCACAAACAGCGCAGTAGTTACCAACTCTAAGATGGATAACTCCACCTGTAAAGTCCTAGGAGATCTGAAGGCAGGATACTTTCAGAAAGTACCTGTCCCTGAAATTCCTCACGTCTGGAAAGGCTTCCGAGACACTTCCCAATTTTTCTCCAACTATGATTTTTTTTTTTTTTTTTAAAGGGGTGGGGGGGGGGGCAGGGCTTTTTGCACAGACTTCCTTTTTAACTACAAATCCTGCAATGATTTTGTCATTCACTCTAACAAAAAGTACTTAAGCTTTACAAATGAACTGGGCAGGTACCAAATAGGCTCACAAAAACATCCACGCAATTTTACAAAACCATTATACGTAGAAAGAGTGAAATGGAACTTCATGAGAACAACATATTAATCAAAGTATTTCACAAAGACCTTTCATTGAAGCTTCTACAGCAACCTAAAATACACTCTGTCCTATCAATATATAATTTCTGTTGTACAATGTGTAACCACTTATTATCAGCAACAAAAAAATTGTACCCTACAGAACAGTAATGACATTTGAAAGTGTAGAGTATTGATTAGCAGTTGCTTAAAAGTGAATCACCACTACAATGCGGCATCTATTCATGGCTCTACATACCTTCACTGTCAAGATAATTTGCATGGAGACTGGCTTTTTTAACCTTGAAACGTAAGCATTTTCCAATACAGGATGTGAAAACAAACAGCCATAAATGCATTAAGCAAGGGAGTTAGCATTCATTTCCTTTCAAGATCTGACGTTTTCCAGTTGGATTGTCCACTCAATTTCCATATTAAAAGACGTTAGTGAAAGTGTAATGCACGTATCATACTTACCGAAGCCATCTCATATTTCTTTTACATATTAACAATAGAACATATTTACTTTCAATAATACAAGAGGATCATGCTGTGCTTGCAAAACCCAGGACACAGAAAATACGGCAAAACACAGAATGCAGATGGCAGAAGAGCATGAATTCACCATGGCTTAAACAGGGCTTTCCGTTCAGTTAAAGAGAAATATAAAACATAATGATTGATATTCAGGCTGATTTAGACTGCATTTTAGAAACATTACCAACACCAAGAAATTATTACTCCTGCCATAACATTCAAAGAGGAGATGAGAGTAAGACCATAGATCATTCCAGATGCAGTTCTAACTTCACTGAAGGCAAAGAAAATTTTCCAATACCTTCTGAGAAGGCAGAACCTTCATTACAAGAAAGAAGGAAAAACATTTTCTCTGTTATTGAGAAAAAGAGACCCCGCTATTAGAAGTTTGATAGCACTGTGATATTTTCCTCTACAGATCAATATGCTACCTGAAAATTAGCATTGGACCCAGCAGGTTTTTCCACCTAATACATTAGTAGCATATGGTTGTATTCAATTTTTTTTTTCCTTGAACAATGAAAAATTAAAATATATAGCCAAAAGAATTTACCTTTATGCCTGCAGATAACAACGTTAAATACATCACCAAACACACTGAAATGCTCTGTGACTAGTTTGGCATGGAGAATAACCTTGTGATTTATGTAGCCCAAAGATCTGTAAGAATTAGAGGGCATGGAGGTTCAAGCTCTTCAAATTCCAAAATACAATTTGCATTAATCATCAGAATTAAAGTGATTTAAGATTCTCAGATGCATATTTCTTTTATTTTCTAGTGCTTGGTTTTAATTCAGCGCTAGGAGACACATTTTACATAATCCAGACTCCAGTAGTTCAAATTATAATGAATTAACTCTGAATTGAGATTTTGGTAAACTCTATACCATTTACCTGGCTGCTGGTTTTTTGAGTTTGGGTTTTGGGGTTTTCAGGGTGGCTTGGGTTTTCTTGGTTTCAGGTTGGTAGGGGGGGAAAGGAGGTGGGCAGGGATTGTTGCTGTTGATTTTGGGGTTTTGCAGGGGAGGTGTGTGTGAGGGGTTTTTGTGGGGTGTTTTTTTTTTTTAATCATAGTCATAGGTCTATGGTTTTGGATCATTTTTCTCCTGTTTTTGATAGGGGAAAAAAACCAGTATTATTTTGGTGGTTTTAAATTGATCAGCAGTCCAAAGCTTAAATCAATATCCAAGGAGCCAATCCATGTCTATACCTTAAACTGCATGTCTCAATCTTATGACTTCAAAGCAGGAGTTGCAGTGTCTCAAGCAAAGAAGAAACAGCCTACAAAGACCAAAAGCAACATAAGGCTGAATAAAAGAAAAGCAATTAATGTCAAGATGATTGGACTAAATTTCTCCAAGAATTTAAGTCACTATTATATGGTTTAACACTAAAGATAGATGTACTGCATGAATCAGATACACCAGCTGAATACTAATTGTTCTAAACCACCCTGGTATATTAGTTTTGCACTGGCTTTTCTATAGTTGTGAGAAACTAACAAGATACAGCACCAAATCTAGTCGGTGAGACAAAAGGCAATACCGATCCTTTAAAAATAAGAACGCTGTTCTGGCAGGAAAACCTGCTTTGAGAAAACACAATGATTTTGAGAACTCCTAATACAAGGAAGAATTTGTCGACCAGAGCAGAGCGCTGCAGACTGCAGCCTGCCCGAAACCCAGCAGCCAGAGCTTACCTAACAGCGACGGCTCCCTGGGACAACTTACATAAGGAGAAGAGCCTTCCACAAGCTTGGCTTCAGGAAAAACACCTTTACGACGGAACCAATAACTAAGTTTCTTCCCAGTTAAGAAACAGCTCCTACATTAGCAATAAAATAACACTGACTATTCAGGACCCAATCAAGGATTATCAAAGCTCAGAATACGGGGGCGGAAGGGGAGGTAGTTTCTCCAAAAGCAATCTGAGAAAGCGTAGACCATACTGCGTTTTTAGAGAATCCGACACTTCGTTGACATTCAAAAAGCTTTACTGTGTAACAACAATCATTTTTAACATTAACAGAAGGCATTTCCTGCATTTTTTTTGCTTCCATTTTATTACTATTATTTTGCAACAGTGTGGAACTGGAAACATACTATTATCATGGACACTATAATATGAACAGTAGCGCTGCCCAAAGCCTGTTCCTCCAAATTTCTAATTGCAGCAGCTGAAGTGAAGAATATTTTCCTGGCACCTAACCCTTGCTTTGCAGCCTACACTTAAAGCCTGGCTTTGCCAGAAGGCTCACATTTACTACGGTACTAACTAAACACAATCAGTGCTTACCAAAAAAAAAAAGAAAGTTTAAAGTGTCAAGAATCAAATAAAGCAAGGAAAAATACACATAAGCACCTAAAAGACAATTAAGATTTGAATCAATTCTTCGGCCCCCGCAGTATTTGCTAACTATGTGAAGAGCGTGCATGTCTCCACAGCACCAAGCAGCTTCTTGTCTGTTGCCAAATCTATATGACAGCTGTAAAACCTCCATAAATCAGATAACTTGGCAATAATATTGTCCTATTTTCTACTGTATGGTTTTTTAAACACTGAATCATCTTCCTTCACTTTGAAAGCAAGTAGTAGGACATTAAAAAGCTACATTTAAGTGCTAATTTTGCTTAAATGCTTATCATAATTTCTGAAATTTGATGAACTACTATTATTATTTTCTGAGCTCTTTACAGTGCCTATTTCATCTAAAATCAATTTTGCAAAAAATCGTATCTCACATATACTCTTAGGAGGCGTAACAACATACTTGGATAAGACTATCGTAACGCAATAAAACAATAAAACATTCAGTTAAAGTAAGCAGTGGTTTTCCAAAAAAATAGTTTCACTGAGCGACACAAATATTCTTGCGCATCTTTTTGAAACTCAAGAGGACAGCAATGCTGGTTACTCATTTGACGTTCACTGTACTTAAGAACTGTAGTAACTAAATCAATATTCACAGCTATAACCTGGCAGATTTTGCTTTACGAGTACCTTGCCTAACTTCATTTGCTCAATGAAATTTTAGGAAGGGTCAAATGACTCTAAATGTGTAAAACATTTGGGCAGTAGAGACTGTCTATGGCGCCTTGATTGCAAACGCATTCTTTTGACAGTAGTGCTCGCTCTATATGCTAACAAAATGGATCAAGTAACCTTTACATTAATTTTTCATCTAGCAAGCCTTTATTAAACTAAATGGCACTACAAAGCAGCTGGTAATTGAGAAATCTATACTGCCCAGATACATAATTATACCCACATTTTATCTCTTCATTTCTTTAATGATGCTTAATTCACAATCAGAAAATGCAGATTCCTCCCGTAATATCAGAAGTCGCTAAAATTGGCATCTTGACTTTAGAAGGACATTGAGTGGGATCACCTGGAGCTCACAGTAAACACCAAAGGGATTCTTCATGCCTGGCTAGTGGGGAGGGACACAGGGAAAGGCGTTTGCATTTAGAGCCCTATTGTGCTCTAACTTCCTTAATTATTATGACAACTTCTGCCCCTGACTTGGCATGTTGAAAATACTTGCAAATCTTGAAGTTTGGTAGGTTTTTATTCACACAAGTTTGCAGAAGACATGGACATTGTAACCATACAAAGAGATACATGTTAAAGTCATCTGTCATCCAGGCTCATTTGCCACAACCAACGGCAAAAACCATCAAGCTTAAAAAACCCAGGCATCTGGAATTTTAAATAAAAACAAAAAGCACCAAAGGTTTCCTAAAACTACTGTAACCAGAAGGGGAAAAGAAAAAAGAATAGGGGGATGTGAAAGAGGAATAAGAGTGCTCTAAACACCTGTAAAATCAGCGTTTTGTCTTTTCTCTTTCATTCCGTAATGAAGTATCACAACAAAAGCAAGAAACAAAACCAAAATAGCTTGGAATGAACATACACCGTCCACCTTCAAAAACAGGAGCACAGGTTTGTTAGTGAAATAAAAAGGACGCTGATGAAAAGGTAAAATGAATAGCTTCCAATTACCTACAATTATAACAACCAATAGGAAGAAATCTTGCTACTTCAGAAGCAAAAAACACATTACAGAAGGGATGACAGCAGTATCTACCATGAGGAAGAGAAGAATGATTAAGGATCTCATACTGATTCTTTGTAGATTTCAGCACAATTGCAAAACACGATGTATTTTTCTAGTAAACATTGGACTATCTGTATTTGGTAAATTTAATTTTTAAAGCCCTTTTAGTGCAAAAATGGCTACGCATGGAACAGCTCCAAAATTAAAGATACCTGTTTGTTACGGCCCAATGAAAAATTAAAGCCTTTTAATAATACTTTATTAGTTACTAATCAAAACTGAAAGGTCCATCTGCTTTATAAATATAAGGAGTTGATACAAAAACGTGATGATAGAAGACTGCGCAGACTTTAAAGAATGTGAGCTAGAAGCATAATAAATACTGAACGGCCAGATTTTCAGATTGAAATAAGAGTTTGCCCAATATATTGAAGCGAAGCCATTTAATGGCCTTGAAAGGTACTAAGAGACTTCCAATATTTTTGTTCTTCATAGCTCTATAGTTTAGCTTAGTGAAGTTCACGTTTTGCAGTTCTGGGTGCACAGCACTGAGAAGACAGACACTGCTATGGAACCCATACGTCTTTAGCAATCATTAAGTCAGTTGCTTTCATTTTGCATTGATAGCATAAGCTTTTTCTTTTAACTGCTGCATGTACTGTCTGTTGCATAATTTCATATATATACAAGCCTCTCAAAATAAGTGCTACAAGCTAAAGGAATGATTTCCTTCATGATCAGACGCACAGAAAAATGTACGTGTTACTCAGAACTGAAAATCACATCTAAAAAACCAGCAGAAATTTAACACATGGGTTGAATGAGTGTCTCTGCAGTCGGTGAATGCCTCAATGTTTTTCCATTTCCGTATTGCATTTTGAGGATCACATATGAAATGCTGCAAAAATCACGGTCTTAAAATCCTTAATGTATCGCTCTTAGTCTTTCATTATTTTTTTTTCAGTAGCTGCTGCAAAAATAAATTGTCTACAACACAGAAATTTACTATAGGTTGCATATTTAGAGTAGACGCAGTCCTTGCTATATACCTAATACTCAAATCCGCTTTCTCATTACCCTCCGCCCCAATTATGTAGACTTATACCAATTTCTCAAGTTTTTGCAATACTTCACTAGCTTATTACCCAGCTGTGCAGCTGAGCAAGAAGATAACCACATTCATTCCTCTTATCTGTAATGATGTAATACATCCCAGCACCGGGTTGAGATGATTGGGGGAATAATGGGATTGTAAAAACTGCAGAGATGACAAACAACAGCGCAGCCGCCTTCTCCTGATACAGTGAATTGTGTACAGAGAGCACAGGGTGAAAATAATACAATACGCACTAATTCTGCTCCTTGAATGAAGTTAACATTTTTCATAAGAAGCAGCTGTTTCTACACAGAAACACCATCATTACAATGCAGCAACCAGATTAAATACCCGCAATCTAGGCTGAAGCCTAGACTTCAAGAAATAAAAGTGTTGGAGTTTACTTCCTAATAATAACAAAAAAAAAATCATCCAAGAAGAAAAATACCAGTTTAATCAAGGACTCTCCAGATAGTGCAGTGCAATGCAAAGAGTCCTCAGGGACTAGTATGCAAGACAAAAATAGATCTTGGACCGAAGCATGTACAGCACTGCTTTCCTAATCATTTAAAAAATTAAATCTGCCTCCATTTTCTCTGTTAAAACCTTCCTTGTTGCAACTGACGAGACCCTTACCTTCTGCAGGAGCTGGGAACCCGAGTACTTGGCTGCAATAGATTTGATCTCCCCACCAAACGCCGAGGCCCAGAGCTTTACACTGTGAAGTTAAAAAAAAAAAAAAAAAAAAGAGACAGGAAGAAATGTAATACACATGTCATAGCAAGCACCACAGACTGTAACGGCTTCAGCTGCACGCAGAAGGATCCCAGCAATTTTGCATTAAAGAGCTCACTAAGGAACCTCAGTGCAGCAGAAGCTCAGCAAAGCTGCTAAGCGTAAGCACAAGCTGGATGCTGCGCTAAGGTAAGGCCTGATAGGAAACTGTCCGACCTGCACTGCTTAAATTAAACCATCAACTTGTGCAGAAATACACTTTGGCACAACAGAACATACACCCACTGACAGGAGAGACGGCTAAAATGGCAGAACGGTTCCAAATGTTGAATTCTCACGTGAGAAGGAGTTAATACAACAACATCAACTTCAGTAAATACAAACACCGAAGACTCTGCGGCCACATACTCCACCAACACATGCTCCTGCAATAAAATTAAAGTAGTGCTGAGCTCGTTAGAGGCAATCACTATAAACACGGCTGACAGAGGAGCAAAGGTGCCTTGAACAGTCAAGTATCTGCAATACACAGAGGGAAGAACTTGAGCAGCCAAGTGCTGCTCCTCAGACAGGGTCCCGAGAGCGACAGCATGGAAGCACTTACACGGACAAGGGGATCTGCTGCTCCGATCCAACCACATCCACTAGGGCTGTGTTCAAAGCTGTCCAGAAGAGAAAGAAAAAGCCCCCAAAAGCCCGAAGAAGATTCCGTTTTTCTGGCATTGTGCCTCTCCGCGCCTGGAAAGATTTGGGGAAATTCACGCAAAGCCGCATTCGGCAGCAGTGGGGTGTTGCTTCTGAAGCCTGTCCCCCTCCGCTGGCACAGCACGGGCGGCAGTCACGGCTCCATCCTCGCTCCTCCGAGGAACGACCCGTCCCCGCGCGGCGGAGGGAGGGAGCGGGCCGGCACCGGAGCTCTAACGACTTGGGAACTACCGCGTCCCCGGCGGCAGCGCCGCGTCTCGCAGCAGCGCCGCAGCCGCCCGCGCAGTTCTCCCCAACTCGGCGGCGCTGGAGTCGCTCCAGCGACCGCCCAGTGCTCCCAGTGCCCTCAGCAGCGGGAGGGCAGGCTGCTCCCGGCGGTCACCGCTGGCCGGGCGGACGGAAAGCTGCCCGGAGCTCCGCGCTGCCGCGCCGGCACCCCCCAGCCGTCATCCCGGGTCACCGCCCCGCGGAGCGGCGCGCGGCCTTTTAACGGGACAGCGCGGGCGCGGGAGGAGCCGGCCCGGCGGGCGGGAGGGAGGGGGCCCCGGGCGCCAAACGCGGAGAAAGTCCGGAGCAGCGGCGAGCGGCGCCCAGCGCCTCCCGGGAGGCGAGGCGGGAGCGGGGCCGGGGGCGGGGCCGCGCACACCCACCGGGACCCGGCAGCGCCTGTCACACGGCACACGGCGCCCGGCGGCGCCCGGCATCCCGGCGGCGGAGCGGGAAGGGAAGGGAAGGGACGGGGAGAGCAGCGATCGCCGCCGGGGAGCGGCGCCAGGTGGAGCCGGGGCACCCGCGGCGCGTCCTCGGGCCCGGGCAGGTTCGGCGCTTCCCCCCGCGCCCGGGCGCTGCGGCGAGTCCCGGCTCGGGAGGGAGCGGAGACGCGGCAGGAGCGCAGGGTAAACCCGGAACCGCTGCCCGCAGCCGGCTGCCCCGCTCCCGCGGCCGCACGGCGCGGGCTGCTCCGCGGGGGCGGGAGGAACCGGCCCAGGTAGCGTGGCCGGCGTCGTTGCTGCATTTCCAGAACCCACCCTCCCTCCGCTCGGTTCTCGCCTTCTCCTCCACTAAATGCACAGACTTAAAATAGCGGTTGAACTTTAACGTAAATAAGCGTGGCAAGACCTGGGGAATCTGAGCACGGGCTGAGTCATCCCGCATCGCGCAGTGGAGCTCCGGGGCCGCTCCGCATTCCCCATTTCTCCCCTCTGTACCAGAACAGACACCTCCCAACACTCCCCCTGCCGCTGCAGACCGCTCTCCCTTGTTTAAGGTTTTCCTTCTCGAAGCTAGATTACGGAATGCCTGGACTTTTTGCACATTAACATTTCCAAGAGCGCTGAACAGTTTGCTTGAAATATCAAACCCTCTATTCAACACCCGGCTGACAGAAGCTTTCTGCTTCCTCAAAGGAAACGAGAGGTTTAAAGACGGAAAGACCGACTACCTTGGGGAAACTCTACGGACCAGCAGAGCCCAGTACGGCGCGACTTCCACCACCCGCTGGCCAGCCCCGCCAGAATGGTAAATACATCCTATTTCTCTCTGTATTATTCCCTTCATACGAAGGCAAGAATCAGAGTTTCTTTAAAAGGGACACTTGCTTTTTGTACTCATCAACCATTTTGAAAGCCCTATTTTCTGTGCTGCTACTGTGGATTTTCCAAGCGGTGTTTGAAATACGCTGCCATGTCCGCAGGTGTTGAGCCGTCCTACAGGCAGGGATGCAGAAATGCACTCGGCTGGCTACCCGTGTGTAAGGGATTGTGTGCCCCTTCCAACGTATTATACAGACAATAGCATCTTTTCAAAACTAGACATGAGACAGGAATTGTAGATGGGCTCACCACTTGCGCCGCTCCGCTTTTTTACGTGCTAAACAACGTTAGGAAGGCAATTCAGAAGGCTAATTTTGTGGGACTCAGACTTCATTTTTATGTTAACACAGATCCTTATCTGCCTCGAGTCCCAGTTCGGCAGTGACAAGTAACAGCTAGTTTCATTCAAAGAATTACTGGAAACCCTAGAAACTTCTGAAAGCACATACAATGTGCCTGTGTTCAATAGGCCTGAGAAATTTAACACATATTAAAGCCATCACTAATCTTTGGCAAGAAAAGATAGTAAAGTCACTTGTCAAACCTTGACTTTGTTTACATTTATGACACATCCAATACCATATCAGCTCTACAGTTTATGCATTTGGCATGTATAACTGGGCACTCACATTTGTTTAATACAGAAATCCTATTTCTACTATCGCTAGTCTCAGGAAAAAAAATTCACTTGAAAAAGAAATTTATACTTGACAGTACAAGCACGGACACCTCCTTTTGCGTTAACAAACATTTGGAGACATTATACAATAGAGTGCTTTCAGCAGCTTTCATTAATGCACACTGGTTGTGTTCATGCAGTTACTTATTTCCTCTCGATAATTCAGTGAAAGGAAAGCAGACCTGTACTGTAACGGTGCTTTAACACATACAAACCATACACAGAAACAACACCACCTTCTGCCAAGCTATTGTGTCCTGGCATGCAGCTCACTGCAGTCGGGACACCAAATCTGTGTCCATTTGCCCCACATTGCCCTCATGAGAAGGACGCAGAAACTTTCCCTAAGTGGGTTTGCATAAGGACCGAGTACAATAATTAGAAAAAAAAAATTGGTAAGTTCTGCTGAAAGGTTTGCCTCGAGCCTTTCATACTGGGGATACAGCAGCATGCTTTGTTACTTGGTACAGCCTCCTGGTGTCCTGGAGCGGACAGGAGAAAGCCAAGTTTCAAAGCAGCATAGTAATGAATTGGTGTTTTGGAAGTTATGTGACATCTCTGTCATGCCCTTATGCTGTTACAGGTAACTGCTGAATCCAGAAGAATCTGCAAGTGCTGGTCCCGCTACAGAAAATGCACGTACACGTAACTGATCAGAGAAGGGAAACATTCATGCTCTTAGCAAATGTACATTCTAAACCCAAAGCGCACCTGATCAGTAAGCGCGGGTAAGTTACTTCCATCCAGCAGTCTCAGAAGCACAGCTCCCCATACAAGTGTATTAAGGTGGCCCACCCACCCCGGCCCCCCATTTTTAAGGGGTAAAAATGGCATCTAATCTCCTGCTGTGTCTTTGGTGGTCAAGTACAACGGCGCGTTTTAGTATCTCACAGGAAAACTGAAGAAGCTGTTTTCCCCATGAAAGAAGAAATAAGCTTTGGTGTGAATCATTAAGTGTTGTAACAGAAAGTCACAGCACGGTTACAGAAACTTGATGAATCCCCCAAGCTTTTGCAGTAGACAATGTTCAGGCAAATAACCAAGGGATTGGGGGTGAGGGGAACACACCAATCAAAAAAAAAAAAAAAACACAAACCCCACAACCCACAAAAACCCACCCACACAAGACAAAACACCAAAAACCAACCAACAAACCCCTACCAGGTCAAGGACAAGGGTAATATGAGATACAGCAAAGGCTGAAGTACAGAACACAGACTAAAGGAAAGTCCTGGATATAAATACATGTAGTAACTTTACCTGACAAATCAATCCCCTTGTTCTTTTCTCTGTCTATCTCCAGATATATTTACATGTGTACAATGATGCAGGAACAGGGTCACGTTTGTACCATCAGAGCATACTTTGAGGTCTTTGATTAGACACGTATCAAGCCCTAATAAAAAAAAGATTAAATCGAGAGGCATAGAGAGAAGAGAACATATGGTGCAGGGGAGAAGAGTAGGAGGAAATGATATAATTAACACAAATGTTTATTGTATTTCTTTTTTCAGACGCTTATCTACAATGAGGTCTAAACAGAGAGGAATACATCCAGAAGGCTGAAGTGCTAAAAGCCTTGCTGAAGATGCAAGCCACCTCCAAAAAAAGGAAATACATCAATTTATCTATATTCCACTAACATTAGAAGATTCAGACACTGCAAAAATAGACAAGTCCTAACTACACTACATGATGTGGTGTTAATATTTACTTTGTACTATATTCCTTGGTAGTTCTAAAAACTGAGATTATAATACTCAGATATGTTCTCCACAATGCCTTTTCTTTTCTTCAAGAGATTAAAACAGCCCCCACCCCTTTCCCTTCTCCAAAATATTTCTCTGAAAAAATGATCCCTTCAATAAAGGCAGCAGGAGGGCAAAAAAAGGGAGGAAGTGAAGGGATATAGCCACCTCCTGCCATAAACAGTTTAACATAATGCCCTGTACTGAAAATGCTTCCAGCCTTTAACAACCGTATGCAACTTTTCCCTTACTTCTCTGAAAGTATGTTTCACATATACATAAAAAAAAATGAAAACAGGAGTAGAGGGATAACAAAAGTCATCTCAGCTTCACAAAGCACTTTGAGATTGTCAGATGAAAGGCGAAATCTGAACGCTCAGATTTATTATTTGGAAACAACCCAACAGTGAAAGGATTCATCAAGCAGTGTTTGCGTGCTGTGAGAACACAGGCGTACTTGTTTCAAGTGAGCTGTACATCTGAGAAAGAGCAAGAGACTGCACATTAGACCTGTTCTGTACATATGTACATGTATTCCTTGAATGTTATGAGTGTCCCATGTGTATGAATCCAACTGTTTCATTGGCATGGAAATACCTCGTTATTGACCGATTCCAACCCACTTACAAAGATTGAGGTCAAGTAACATTGCTCCCTGGATTAAATGAACACAATTTCACATAATGGGCATGAGCTAGTGACCTGTAGGAACAAAAATACTGCAAAAATTCTAAACCATGACAGTATTTTGTATGCAACTTTGTAATATTATCATCTTGTTTGTGTATACTGTTCCGGTCAAATCAAACACTATCATTTCAGTTCATGAGAATATCAAGGGTATATGCAACCTATGTTTACATATGCTAAAAAAAAAAAATCAGTCACATGAAAATAAATACAATCTCTAAAGATTTTTAAAAATACTAATATACACTCACAATTAATATGTTGTAGTAAAGCACTTTATGTTACTGTGACGTTATCTTTAGCACACTTCACCACCAAATAAACCTCACAGTTTGCCATAAACCCCTAAGGAATGCATAGTTAATTCAGCTTCTACAAAGCCTATGTTCAGCTGGCTTTAGCATCTCCACAAGGAGTTAAAATGTAAAAGAGCAAAGCATTATCACATCCCAGCCTACAAGCGCTCATGCTGCATGATAAGCTAGAATGCTTTAAGCTAATGATGTTTATAGCTACCCAAATCCAATTTCAGCAGTCCACTGTAGCTCTAGTCTGTTAGTGCCATTTTACATAAGCTTCATTTATTTTGAATTTTCAACTATTAAGACAAAGTCCACATTTGGTTCCTTCTGAGTGTCACACTAGGAAATGAACTCTTCTCTAAGCAAATAAATTACCTTTTTCCTCCTAAGGCTAGTGCTAGGTTGTAAACGTTAACACTTTCACAGCGCATTCAAGACACCTGAAAACCAAAGACAGAACTTAAAAACGAGGACCGGGAATTGACGGCTCTAACATAATGGACAGAATGCTATGGAAACAACCCAACCCAGCATTCTCTCTCTGATGACACAAAGAAAGATTAAAGGTCACAACATATCTAAGTGCTACTCTCTTACTGTCTAGACACTAGAATGAACCCCTAGTCATATCTATAATGGCCTGGGAATGTTTACCCAAACCTTGCAAATTCCTCAGAGCCACTTGAAGGGACCCTTGTCGAAGGCCAAAATACAGACATCAAGCGTTAGGAAAAACACGGCTTCTACTTCAGCTGACGGCAGGAGTAGTGACACAGAAGCACCGGGTACCAAACCCGGTGTATTCTAGGCAGGAAAGAGAGAGGAAATAGACTCTTTCAAAAGAGAGGGCCTTTTGCATCGCTAGATGGAGCGTCGTCTATTGACCCACTGTCATGAGTGAGGTTGAATTTCCAACCCCTCAGCGGAAAGCAACCTGCAAACTTTAGACTAACGTTTAATTAGTTGAAAATGTAATACAGCTTTTGATCCAAGAAACAGTGCTATGTCAAGTAATTATGTAAAGCCATTAGGTACTTCAGAGGCCCATAATTCTGTCACTCTCCAGTTGTTTCCTGCATCACAAGTATGAATTTTGAGGTGAAAATGTGACTTTTCTGAAGTCATGGATATCAGATCAAGAAACTGGCAGTTTAGTCAACACGGTGCTGTTTTTAAGATGTTACAGAAAATAAAATTTGTATAATTCTATGGCAGCAGTTGCTAACCTGTGATCTATTTCTGCTCTATCACTTTAGTAAGCCTTGTTTATGTATTGTGAACATTGACTGAACCTGAAAAATCAAAGTTATCTCAAAGGGGTATTGGAATTAGCATATATTAAACATTAATGAATTCCAGTAACTGGTTACATTTAAAAAATTATACAGCAACATAAGAAAAAGTCCTGAAGAGTGAGGATATTAGACTGTCTGAAATACCTAATCACAACTGCAGAGTAAGACCACCAGGAACTATCAAAAGGCAAACAGGTTTCAATAAGACTAAAATAATATTGGGAAGCACTGAATACATTTCATACCTTTTCAGAGTTTAAAATTGATTTATTTAACTTCAAAAAGAGTGTGGGCGAGTCATTAGTTGTCTTCAGGTCACAATAGCAACCCAATAAAACCTATTTAAGACTTGCTGCTTTATGCAAATCAAGTTTCACCTCTTCAACAGTTACTGTTACTTTGGACACAAACCAAATTTAAGTTGCCTTCCCCCCCCCCCCCCACCAACGCAAGTGGCTACTTGTTCTAGTGAACATTAGTTGAAACCTTGCTGCCTGTCAGCAGATGAAACTATCTATTATTGGGGCATTCCTATAATACCCGAAGTTGAGGAAAAGGCAGACTTGGGCATAATGAATAACTCCAACATCACCCAGAAACGTCCTATCACAGGAAAAAAAAGGCAAGATAGTCTCATACTCTGGGGTTTCAAACTCTGACTTCTGTCCAATTCTACTTCTATTTTAATAGCATAGCTCGACATTACATACCATGGAAAGCTCGTGCTTCACCTGCTGATTTATTAGGGTTTTGTGGGTTTTTTTTAAAATACATTAAAGCATGATTATGCTTTAAAAATGCAAAGTAAAAGCAAAAGTGATACCCATAAATATACTAATAAGTCCAGAGCATGCATTTCTATTTTACAGGCTGTTAATCCATCATAATGTCACTAACATTGCAAAAGACACACTCAGACTGCTACGCTCATTACTTTTTAATGTACCACTCCATAATATAGCCACCTTTCTGATTAAACGGGGGGGGGGGGGGGGG